>PVIW01002445.1:0-219224 GCA_004026585.1 Noctilio leporinus
GGCCTATTCCTTGTATTCATATACTTGGTTCTGTGTTGGTTGTTGTTAGTTTTGTTCATTATTGTCCCGTAAGAGGTGAGATCATATGATATTTGTCCTTCACTGACTGGCTTATTTCACTAAGCATAATACTCTCCAGTTCCATCCATGTTGTTGCAAAGGGTACAAGTTCCTTCTTTCTTTCTGCTACATAGAATTTAATTAATGGATTAATTTTTTTAAAAAAGGATCTCTCTGAAGTCCTGGAATCTAAAGACAAGACTGGTGATTTTCACCAGTTAGTAGAAAAAACACTGGTTCCTAGAAAGCTGGTTATGTGGCCATTTTCTAGCTAGTTACTGCTTTATTTTGTTTATGAGGATATATAGGGCCTGTTTCCATTTTCTAAGTACTTTATCAGTAGATTCTGACCTAGGCCATTCATTATCTCATTGGAAAATGGGTATAATAATCTCTCAGGGAATGTAGTGTGGGCTAATGGAAGTTTTTACTACATTTTTAAAAAAGATTTTATAAGCCCTGGCTGGTGGCTCAGTAGATAAGGCTCCGGCCTGCGAACCCAAAGGTCGCTAGTTCGATTCCCCAGCCAGGGCACATAACCAGGTTGCAAGCCAGGTCTCCAGCCAGGTCTGTGCCTGGAGGCAGGTGAAAGGCAACCATACATGGATGTCTCTCTCCCTCTCTGCTTCTCTCCCTACCCCTCTCTCTAAAAATAATAAATAAAACCTTTAAAATTAAAAAAAAAAAAAAAAAGATTTTATAATTGACAGAGAGAGGGGAAGGGGGAGAGGCAGAGAGGAAAGAGACATCAATGTATGGTTGCCTTTCACCT
Organism: Noctilio leporinus; assembly: GCA_004026585.1. Lineage (NCBI taxonomy): Eukaryota > Metazoa > Chordata > Mammalia > Chiroptera > Noctilionidae > Noctilio > Noctilio leporinus. The sequence goes on from PVIW01002445.1 coordinate 833, forward strand.
GCCTCCAGCCACAGACCTGGCTGGAGACCTGGCTTGCAACCTGGTTATGTGCCCTGGCTGGGGAATTGCACCAGCGACCTTCGGGTTACAGGCTGGTGCCTTATCCACTGTGCCACCAGCCAGGGCTACATTTTGAAATTACAAGTGAATTAATAGTTAACCTTTAAAGAGTCTTCAAACTATAGTCTTGGGTGGAAAAACCCAGTGCCTGTTTGTGTAAAGTTTTATTGTAATGAAAACTTTCCATGATCATTCATTATTGTCTGTCACTGTTTTAGCTCTCTTATTGCAGAGTTTCGTGGATGAAATAGGATGGTCTGCAAAACTGAGAATTATTATTCTCTAGGTCTTTTGCTGAAAAAGTTTGCTAGCCCATGGTCTGATAATGGGCAAATGATTGGGGTACGTTTTCTCTTCAGAAACATCTGCGCAGGCTCAGGCTTTTCGTGTAGGCATGGATTTCCCCTTGCTTCTAAAATTTGTTAAGACTGTATAATTCTGAATGGATTCATTCAGACTTTTCCTTCTTGTAACAAACATCTCTCAACTCCAAGAAAACTGGATGTTTAGAAGGACACCATTGAGTTTATAAAGGAGGATACAGATCTTACTTCCCTTTGACCATCATTGATATGTCTCAATCCTTGGCAATATTGGTTATGTGTTATTGATGGGTGAACTAAATAGTACCAGATCCATATATAAAAAAAAAAAAAAAAAAAAAACTGGTCTTTCTATATGATTAGCTCATTTTTTTCAACATCCTTTTTAATGTTTGCAGTTACAAGATTACCATTTCTGAGAAATTGGCAGCCTATTAGAATGAAATAGAATTTATTCCACTAGTCATACTTAGTTTTTGTTTGGTAGACAACAGAAAGGGTAATCACATATCATACATTTTTTGGCCTCAAAATTATAATGTAACTTCCTGAGAGTGTACTCCCCCGATTTTTTCACTTTCCCATTCTTCCTTGGAAGGCTGTTCCATACCTCTAGTCATCTCTCCAGTAATTCTTTTTCATCATTTTCAGCTTATAACCTAACTTTTCTATATTCACTGAGTACATGGAAGCCAATACAAGAGAACTTTGACTTGCTTCTATATCTACATCTTCTGACCTCCCAGGATCTGTGCGCATGTGTTCTACTATCCCTCTATTATCATGGGTATCTAGAGCTACATCTTTCAGATCTCTTCTGGGTTCAGTCCTTCTTTTTTTTCATCAAATTAAAAAAAGTTTTTTTTTAAATTTTATTCATTATTTTTAGAGAAAAGGGCAGGGAGGGAGGCAGAGAGGAAGAAAAACATTAATGTATGGTTGCCTTTCATGTGCCTCCAGCTATGGACCTGGCTGGAGATCTGGCTTGCAATCTGGTTATGTGCCCTGGTTGGGAATCAAACCAGTGACCTTTGGGTTCACAGGCCAGTGCCTATTCCCTGAGTCACCAGCCAGGGCTGGGTCCAGTCCTTCTCATCTTCTCCAGCCATCACTCCCACAGCAATCCATTTTCCCTTTTAAGTCATCTATTTTGTTTAAACATCGGTCCTCTTAAAACAAAAAACAAGCTCCTTGACCCTACCCACCCCACCAATTAACCACCACCTGTATTTGCAGCAAATCTTCAAGGAGTTGTTTATATTCATTGTTTCCACCTTCTCTTCAGCCATTTCACCCACTGGTTTTTTCTCTGATCTCTTGCTCCATGAGCACTGCATTGTCAAGGCCATCAGTGATCCTACTAGACATTTCTGTTGCAATACGTAACAGAACTCATCCTAAGCATGTCATCGAAGAATTGAGCGAGTTTTCAGCCCTCTGCAATCTGGTCATCCACGCCTTTCTCAATCTCATTTCATGGCAAGGCCATCCTTCCAATTATTCAGGCCCAAAATGTTGGACTCGTATCTTCATAAACCACCTGCTTCTTGCTCACCATCTTTCTAAGAGCCATCTTTACTTCCTTTTTGGATTACACCAATAGCTGCCTGCCTCCTGCCTCCATCTTTACTTCCCTACTGTCTCTGTCAATATAGAGCCAGAGTGAGCCTTTAAAATATAAATCAGATTGTGTCACTCTTGCTGTGAACTCACCATTTCACTTGGACCCCAAGTCCTCACAAAGGCTTCAAGGCCTTGCACGCTCTACCCCCAACCCTCACTCTCTGCTCTAGCCACACTGTCCTTTGGGCTGTTTCCCAAACATATCAGGAAAGCCTTTGCCTTGGTGCCTCTTGTTGTAACTGTTCCTTATCTCTCCATATTTCTTCCACTAACTCAATTATCTTCTTCAATTCTATGCCTCAATATTAGTTTTTCACTGAGATCCACCAGGATTACCTTATTGCCTCCTACCTTCCTCCCACCCTCTTCCCATTGCCTGATTCCACTTATATATCACTCCATTTTTTATTTTCTCATAGCACTAGATATTCTTTAACAAGTGTTGCAGGTACTGATGGGGATTTGTGTCTATTTCATTGCCTGATATAACCCAAGTGCCTGAAATGGGGTCTAAATACTAGATTCTAGTACATAGTAGAAGTTTAATACATATTTGTTGAATGAATGAAAGGGCCTTGATTCAATCTAATGGAGCTTATTTATATGATGCTAAAGGAATAGCTCTCCTTTCTTCTTGAGAGGGCAGATGAGTTCCAAGAAGACCAAAAGCAAGGGCTTTTTGTTTGATTCTGTTTTACCTTAGGTAGTGAGAGCTGGCTATCTTTTCAAAAGCACATATTACAATGTGGTCAGTACCATGACTTCTGCAGTGCTTGTAGCTGCCAAAGGGACTTCCACATGTGACTGTGGAATAAGCACTTGTATCTTAGTGGCCTGCAGTTTGACTACAGTTTACTGTAAAATTGGGTCCCAGCAGAAGCTGCATGTGTTAATTTTTAAAACTTGGTCAGGGCTTTGGATAGTGCAAATTTTTGTTCCATCTCTTTCTGGAATTTTCTTTTAAAGTAAAGAAATTGTGTAGGGGGCTTCTGATCCTCTGTGACATTTGCATGCTATTTTAAGCCAGCATCCTCTCAGCTGGGGAATAGCAGGACCCTCATTGTCCTTGGGTCCAGAAACAGGGCATCTGCTGTATCCATTTGATTTCAAATCCCTGAAATCTTAATTGCGAAGTCCCTGAAATCTGTTTAAGAACTGATTTGGTATGTGTCCAGTCCTAGTAGTAGACTTTGAGGTTTATGTAGGCGGAACTGTGTTGTATCGGTCTTGGTGCACTGACATCTAGCTCAGTCTCATACATGACAAAGTTTATGAATATTTATGAAATTGTGATTGATAATGCCTAAAGTAGAACCACATGAGAGGAGTTATGCATTAGGCACATGAAAACAGTTCTGGAATTTATGGTGGTGATGATTACACAACAGTACAAATGTCCTTAATATCACTGCACTGTATATTTAAAAGTGGTTAGGATAGTACATTTTGGTATGTGTATTTTACCACAATAAAATATTTTTGGGAAAATGTCAGGGATTAGGCACCTTATTAGCATATGACACTCTAGTATCATTTTACTGGATAAACCAAGACCAGGAGGCATGGAGATGGTTACTGATGCACATGTAATTGTGTCAATTTTGGGCTATTATAATGCTCCTTGGCTCTGCTGATCCATCTATATTTGCAAATTTGATTTACTTTCAGTTTGTCTTTGGTCCCTTATTCCTCTGATAAACTGCTTATTTTAACGATCGCTCTTCCATCAAATCTAATGTTTTAAATTTTTACATTTTAAAGCCACAGAAAAATAGAATTAGAGCTCATGATCAAAGGCTTGGATCCTGGAGTTGCACCGCTTTCATGTACAGCGCTGTTATGCACTTCAATTTCCCCACCTGCACACTGATGATGATAATGGACCCAGCCTCATTCCCCCTGTTCCCTTATTTGACCTTTCAATTTCACTGTCCTTGGCTTCCAAAAGACAATCATGAAGAAATCTTACTCTTTTTTTGAAATCACAGGTCTTTATGTGTTCATGCTTTGAATGTTCAGACTTCCTGTGCTCGCTGTTTCCCCTGTCTCTATCTCTTCTCCCAGAGCTGGCATCTCTACATATTTCCCATTATTTAGTTTAAAAGTCCCCTGAGGCCTGAGGTCAGGGGGAAGGGGGTTGAGGGGAGGGGGAGGCAGAGGCAAGGAAAGGGAGCAGTTTAGACAACAACCTAGTATAAAGGAACCATGGACATGGACAACAGGTGGGATTGACTTTGGGGGGAATGGGTGGGTGGGAAGGGGGGCAGAGGGGAGCAAAAAGGGGATGGATGTAATACAACAACAATAAAATTAAAAAGAAAAAATTAAAAAAAAAAAAGTCCCCTGAGGCCTTTGTTGACCTCCAGTCACTAGAATATGGACTCCTTAACAGGAGGGTAAGCTTCCAGAGGGTAAGATCAAGACTTGACTCATTTGCACCTGGCACAATGCCCTGTGTGACACAGTGGTTGCTCAGTAAGTGGGCACATCAGGCAGCAATTGAAAGCATACATGAAAGTGTCTCTTTTCTGCCCCATGAGTTCACTTACAATTTGGGTTTGGCTCAGTTTAGTGTGTACTTTCAGTCAAATGGCTTGGCTGTTGCCTTGAAATTTGCAGAAGGTTTTCACAAGTGTCGAGGGGCAAGGTTTTATAAGAGCTGAGGGAACAGGACAGAGCCTTGCCTACTTTCCCAGCCCTCGGCTGGCAGTGAAGCCCAGGAGCTGAGCAGCAGGATGCAGTGATCGATAATCTTCCCGTACCTCAGTCCAAAGGATAGTGGTGTGATTAGTCGAAGATTTGGGAAGTAGTTCCTTGAAGGAATTCCTCACTGAGGAAGCAGACTGTCCCATTTGGGTACATGCTGGGGCTGGGAGTCTGTTACTTATACAGCTTATGGCCTATGATGCTTTGGGAATTTGTTTGTCCAAACAAATGTTGGGCCACATTGGACCTAGTACCTGGAGAGAGAGAGAGAGAGAGAGAGGGAGAGAGAGAGAGAGGGAGAGAGAGAGAGAGAGAGAGAGAGAGAGAGAGAAAGAGAAAGAGAAAGAGAAAGAGAAAGAGAAAGAGAGAAGGAAATGGAGTAAATGGAGTTTCTTTAGTCCCTTTCTTTCTTTAGGCCCTTTGAGCCCTTTCCCTCCTTTCAGGTCTTGGGATATAAAATGGAATAAACAGTTTTTGCTTTCCTATATAAGCTTGTGTAACAACTCATTTCCTGCTCACCAAAGTTTTATGAGGGAAGCTGCTTCCCTCCCTTTTTCAAAAAGAAGAAACTGAGCCCCAGAGGGGTGAAATTTGTTTCCTCAGCTCTCACAGTGGGACTGAGGGTGTGGAAGGTGAACATTATGGGGGAATTGGCCCAATGCATTGTATTCATGCTGACATCACTGGTAAATGGCAGCACTTGGGAACATTTTACCACTCAGCAGGTTACAGACACAGGTGAGTATAAGTCACATACGTGATGTATTTTTGATCAGTGGATCTCAAGTTCTCTCTAGCAACTTAATGAACTCAAAATATTGCACAGGGTGCAACTGGAAGGTAAGAGGCTGAATTTATATAAATCAGGCAGGAAAGAAACAATCTTACATCTGTACAGTGCACTGACATACTATACTGTATGCCAGCATGGGACAAGAGGTTCTACTGAGTGCTTACATCTACAGAACACTTCTCACATATGCCCCTTAATCCTCATGGCAAGCTCCCTGCCACTGCCATGTTTCACAGATGAGGAATCAGTGCTGGAAGCTAAGGGACTTAATGTAGAGAATGTGGTGAGGGGCCTGGCCTTGAACCTTGCATCTAGGCTCTGTGCCTGTTGTGTCATCCTCTGTGTGGCCCTGGGGGTGGCTGATGAACACAGTTTATCAAAAACAAACTGTGATCTGACAGCTAAAAGAAGAGGTCTGTGAAACATGTGAAGGTTCTTTTGTGAGCCAAAATGTGCTTAAGTTGTTGCTGTTCCTATAGCTCTTGTACAGAAACACCTTTGATTTCTAAGTATTGACTTTATATGCCACTATTTTGCCAAATTCATGTATTAAATTAGGTCAAGTGGTTTTTTGGTGGGGCCTATAGTATTTTTGATATACACTATCATGTCATCTGCAAATAATGACAGTTTACTTCCACCTTTCCAATTTGGATGTCCTTTATTTCTTTTTCTTGTCTGATTGCTGTGGGTAGAACTTCCAATACTATGTTGAATAAAAGTGGTAAAAATGGACACCTTTATCTTATTCCTGATTTTAGGGGGAAGATTTGAATTTTTGCACATGAAGTATGATATTGACTGTACGTTTCTCATATATGACCTTTATTATGTGAGAAATGCTCTTTTTACTCCCACTTTGCCAAGTGTTTTATTATAAATGGATGCTGGACTCTTATCAAATGCTTTTTCGGTATCTATTGATAATGATAATGTAATTTTTGTTCTTTATTTTGATTATTTGGTGTATTATGTTTATTGATTTGCAAGTATTGTACCATCCTTGCATCCCTGGAATAAATACCACTTGATCACAATGTATGATCTTGTTAATGTATTGTTGGATCTGGTTTGCCAATCTTTATTTAGGGTTTTAGCATCTAAATGTTGGCCTGTTGTTTTCTTTCTTTGTTGTGCCTTTACCTGTTTTCAGAATTAGTATAATATAGTTATCAGAAAAAGAGTTTGGGAGTCTTCCCTCTTCTTGAATTTTCTTAAATAGTTTGAGAAAGATAGGAGTTTCCTCTTTCCTAAATGTTTGGTAAAATGCCTCCGTGAGGCTGTCCAGTCAAGGGCTTTTATGTGCTGGGCATTTTTTGATTGCTGCTTCAGTATCACTAGCTAGTCAGGCTATCTACTTTTTCTTGATTCAGTTTTGGAAGATAATATATTTCTATAAAACTGTCCATTTAGCCTACCCTACGTTGTCAAATTTCTTGGTATATAGTTGCTCATAGTAATTTCTTAATAATCTTTTGTATTTCTGTGGTATCATTGGTAATTCCTTCCATTTTGTCTCTGATTTTATTTATTTAAGTCCTCTCACTTTTTTCCTGGATAAGTTTGGTTAAAGGCTTGTTGATTTTGTTTATCTTTTCAAAGAAACAGCTCCTGAATTTATTGATGCTTTGAATTGTTTTTTTAGTCTCTAAGTCCTTTAATTCTGCTCTGATCTTGACTATTTCCTTCCTCCTACATGTTCTGAGTTTTATTTGTTGTTGTTCCCATAGCTCTTGTAGATGCTGGATTAGGTTGTTTATTTGCAGTGTTTGTATCTTTTTTTTTAGGTAGGCCTGTATTGCTATGAACTTTCCTCTCAGACGTGTCTTCACTGTGTCCTGCAGGTTTTGGGCTGTTGTGTGTTCATTTTCATTTGTTTCCAGATATTTTTTATTTCATCCTTGATCTCATTGTTAACCCATTCATTAATAGCTTGTATGCAGTCTCCATGAATTTAAATGTTCTTGAGTTTTTTCCTTGAGATTGGTTTCTAGTTTCTAACGATTGTGATCCATGAAAATTCTTGATATAATTTCATTTTTCTCAAATTTTTTTTGTTTTTGTTGAGATTATTTTGTTTCCTACTATGTGGTCTATTTTTTGTTTTTTGTTTTTGTTTTTTAAAATTATTTTTATTTTTAATTTTTAAAAAGATTTTATTTATTATTTTTAGAGAGAGGGAAAGGGTGAGAGTAAGAGACGGAGAGAAACATCAATGTATGGTTGCCTTTCCCCTGCCTCCAGCTACAAAGCTGGCTGGAAACCTGGCTTGCAACCTGGTTATGTGCCCTGGCTGGGAATTGAACCAGCAACCTTTGGGTTAGCAGGCTGGTGCCTTATCCACTGTGCCACCAGTCAGGGCTGTGGTTTATTTTTGAAAATGTTTCATGTGCATTTGAAAAGAATGTATATTTTGCTTTGTTGGTGTGAAAGGTTCAGTATATATCAATTAAGCCCATTTGAGCTAGAGTATTGTTCAATGACACAGTGTTCTTGGTGTTCCTTTTCTAGGCATATTGATCCATTGTTAACAATGGGGTGTTAAAACAAACAAACAAACAATGGGGTGTTAAAATCTCCTGCTATGAGTGCATTGCTATTGACTGATATCTTTCTTGATGTCCTTCAAGATTTTCATCATATATTTGGGTGCTCTTGCATTGGGTGTATATATGTTAACAAGGGTTGTGTCTTCTTGATGGATTATTCTCCTTCAGTATTATGAAGTGTCTTTCTTTGTCTCTTTTTATGCTCTTTGTTTTCAAATCTATATATTATAAATATTGCTATCCCTGCTTTTTTCAAATGGCCATTTGCTTGAAATATTCTTTTCTTTCCTTTCACTTTCCTTCTGTGTATATCTTTTGTTTTGAGGTTAGTCTCTTGTGGGTTATGTTTTTTTATCCATTTAGCTACCCTATTTCTTTTGATTGGAGTATTGGATATATTTATCTTTAAGGTTATTATCATTACCAACTTATTCATTGCCATTTTTTCCCTTTGTACCTTCTGTCACCCACTCCCACACCCACCCTGTTATCTTCTGATAGCAGTCCCTTTAGCATCCCTTGCAATGCTGGTTTGGTGGAGATGTATTCTCTTAGCCTTTTTTTTTTTTTGGTCTGGAAAAGTTCTTATTTCACTTTCCATTTTAAATGAGAGACTTGCTGGGTAGAGTAGTCTTGGCACAGGCCTCTGCTTTTCATTATGTGGAACATTTCTTGCCATTCCATTATGGCTTTAAGTGTGCTTTTGGGTGATTAGCTGATAACCTTATTGGAGCTTTCTCCTTTTTGCTTAGTTTTTTTCTGGAGTTTTGATTTGTTCTTTCATTTGGGCCATACTTTGTCTCCTCAATTTGACAGTCTCCCTGTGTTTGCTTCTGTGCATTAGGTAGAGCTGCCTCACTTGTTACATTGTAAGAGGCAGAACCTTAGTTACAGGGCAGTGTGGGGTGACCCCTTTCATTGGCCTTGTGGTGCTGTATGTGAAAGAGGGATCAGAGATGGAACAATGTTGCTTGCTTGTCACCCACCCCTTTTCTTCATCACTCCTGATTTTCATCATTTCTCATATACGACTGTTGCTCCTCTACCTGTTGCTCTGATGATGGTTCCCGGAGTGGGTGGATTTGTGTATGTTCTAGGACTTTGGGGGCCCTCTAAATGTACTTTCCTGAGAAACGGGCAGTTTCTTCCACAGCCCCAACCCACACCGGTTTTCAAGGCAGATGCTATGAAGTTTTATTTGTCCAGAGCTAGAACCATGAGCTTCATAGTCTGTCCTGGGGCCGTCATTGCTCCAAAGGTGTCCGTCTGGTTTTTATCCTCCATTTGTGAATGGAAGATTGCTGATTTTTCTGCCTTGCCACTGTAGATTTGCCTCCCCTACACAGCATTCTCTCTGTCCTGGCTCCCTGGATTTGCCCCTTCTACTATTCTCCGTGAGTATTTCTTCTCAAATCCTTTGTTTTTGGACTTCTATTTAGTTTGATTTTTCTGTCAGTTCTGGTTGGGTTTCTTTTTTTGTTTGTTTTTTGTTATTTTGAGTTGAGGTAGTTTTTTTTTTCAATATAATTTTATTGTTGTTTTATCACATCCATCCCCATTTTACTCCCCTCTGTCCCCTTCCCCACCCACCCACTCCCCACCTATGTCAGTCCTACTTCTTGTCCATGTCCATGGTTCTTCCATACTAGTTTCTTAACTAAACTGCTCCCCTTCTTTGCCTTCTCTTCCCTCCTCCCTCTGCCCTCTCCTCCCTGCCCTCTGAAGACCTATTCATTGTATTCATGTATCTGGTTCTGTTTGGCTTGTTGTTTATTTTGTTCATTGTTGTCCTGTAATAGGTGAGATCATATGGTACTTGTCTTTCACTGGCTGGCTTATTTCACTAAGCATAATACTCTAGTTCCATCCATGTTGTTGCAAAGGGTAGGAGTTCCTTCTTTCTTTCTGCTCTATAGGATTCCATTGTGTAAATGCACCAAAGTTTTTTGATCCAATCATCCACTGATGGGCACTTAGGCTGTTTCCAGCACTTGGCTATTGCAAATGGTGCTGCTATGAACATAGAGGTATATAGGATTTTTGGGGATCTTTGGGTTTAGTCCTAGTAGTGGAATAGCTGGATCAAAAGGCAGTTCCATTTTTAGTTTTTTGAGTGTTTTCCGTAGTGGCTGCACCAAACTGCATTCCCACCAACAATGCACCAGGGTTCCCATTCCCCACATCCTCACCAACACTTGTTTGTTGATTTGTTGATGATTGCCATTCTGATAGGTGTGGGGTGGTATCTTATTGTGGTTTTAATTTGTATCTCTCTGATGGCTAGTGATGTTGAACCTTCTTTCATATGCCTCTGGGCCCTTCGTATGTCTTCTTCAGAGAGGTGTCTGTTCAGGTCTTTTGCCCATTTTTTAATTGGGCTGTCTGTCTCCCTGGTGTTGAGTCACATAAGTTCTTTATATATTTTGGAGATCAAAACCTTGTCTGAGGTATCATTGGCAAATATGTTTTCCCATACAGTTGGTTCCCTTTGAATTTTGCTGATATTTTCTTTAGCTGAACAGAAGCCTTTCAATTTGATATAGTCCCATTTGTTGATTTGTTCTTTGATTTCCTTTGCCCTTGGTGAAGTATCAGTAAACATATTTCTGCGTAGGATATCTAAAATTTTACTGCCTATATTTTTCTCCAGGACCTTTATGGTGGCACTGCTTACATTTAAGTCCTTTATCCATCTTGAGTTTATTCTGGAGTATGGTGTAAGTTGGTGGTCTAATTTTATTTCTTTGTATGTTACCGTCCAGTTCTCCCAGCACCATTTTTTGAAGAGACTATTTTTACTCCATTTTATTTTCCTTCCCCCTTTGTCAAATATTAATTGATCATAGAATCCTGGGTTTATTTCTGGCCTCTCTATTTTGTTCCATTGATCAATATGTCTATTCTTATGCTGGTAGCAGACTATTTTGAAGACAGTAGTCTTGTAGTATAGTTTGATGTCTGGTATTGTGATTCCTCCTACCTTGTTCTTCTTTCTCAAGATTGCTGAGGCTATTTGTGGGCATTTTTGGCTCCATATAAATTTTTAAAGTATTTTTTCTATTTCTGTGAAGTCTGTCATTGGTATTTTCATTGGGATTGCGTTAAATCTATAGATTGTTTTGTGTAGTATGGACATTTTAATGATGTGAATTCTTCCCGTCCATGAACATGGTATATGCTTCCATTTATTAGTATCTTTCTTAATTTCTTTTTTCACTGTTTTGTAGTTTTCTGACTATAGGTCTTTTACCTAGTTGAGGTAGTTTTAATCCTTCTTATGTTTAATCCTTCTTATGTTTAATCCTCCTTATTCAAGGAGATGAAGCATATCTACCTATGCCTCCATCTTGACTGAAAGTCTAAGGTCATTATTGATAGGTATTTATTTATTCATCACTATTTTCCCCCTTTGTACCTGTGCCCCCTTTCATCTTATTAAAACAATGGCTTTAGTATCTCTTACAATGCTGGTTTGGTGATGTATTGTTTAGGTTTTTTCTTTTGTCTGGGAAACTTCTTACTTCACCTTCCATTTTAAGTGAGACCCTTGCTGGATAGAGTATTCTTGGTTGCAGGCCTCTTTTCATTACTTCGAATATTTCTGCCATTCCCTTCTGGCTTACAGTGTTTCTGTTGAGAAATCAGCTTATAGCCTTATTGGAGCTCTCATGTATGTTGCTTGCTATTTCTCCTTTGCTGCCTTTAAGATTCTCTGCCTTTAAATTTTGCTATTTTAATTATGATATGTCTTAGAGTAGGCCTCTTTGGGTTCATCTTGAATGGGACTCTCTGCTTCCTGGACCTGCATGACTTTTTTTCTCTCAACATGTTAGCAAAGTTTTGTGTCATTACTTTTTCAAACAGATTTTCTATCCTGTGCTTCTCTTCTTCTCCTTCTGGTACCCCTATGATACACATATTATTCTATTTCATGTCATCCTGCAACTCCATTAAACTACCTTTGTTCTTTTTCAAGTATTTTTGTTTTGTTGCTCTGAGAATTTTTTTCTACTTTGTCTTCCAGTGTGTTGATTCATTCTTCTGATTCATCTAGCCCATTTTAAATTTTTACCACTGTGTTCTCTATTTGAGAAATTGTATTCTTGATGTTCTCCTGGCTATTATTGAATTTTTTTTTTTTTTTGGTCCTTTTTATGCTGTTGTAGTTCAGGGTAAGTTCTTTGTAGGTTCCCTGGAGTTTTGGTTAGTTGTCACTGAGCATGTTGCTTGTTGAGAATCTTTATAACCATTATTTGGAACTCATTGTATGATAATTTGCTTGCCTCTATTTCTTTTAGCACTCTTTCTGGGTACTTCTCATTTTCTTTCAATTGGAGGTTGTTTCTTTGTTTCCTTGTTTTGGATAACTCTTCTTGTTTGTTTCTGAATATTAGATTGATCTGCTTTGACTCCCTGTCTTCATAGTGTGACTCTGTGGTAAGAGACCTTAGGGGATTCAGTGGTGCAGTCTCTGCCTTCCTGAAGTTAATGCTCTTGAGATGCCCTTTATGCTGTTTATTTGGTCTCTCTGGTTGTAGTTGCATTTTGGTTGTCATTGGGTCCCTTCTTTGGTTAGTCATTCTTTCCATCTGGTGATTGAGAGTCATTCTACCGACTATTCTTGTATGCTCTTGTACATGTGCCAGAGGAAAACCAAATATACCAGGAAACAAATACATATCTGCTGAAATAACCCCCACCCATAGTCACACTATCAACAGCAAATGAGACACTATTAATAAAGCTGTAAAAAGATTAAGTCTATTATAAGAAAGGAAGAATGAGTATGACATGACTAACAGAAAGGATGATTTTGAGAGGGTAGACAGAGGAGCAATAATGAGAACAGGGAATAGAGAAAGTGAAGAGAGAAAGGAAAATGTACTTAACAAATTAAAAAAAAGATGCAGAAGAAAGTGGAATGCAGCAAGAGAAGGGAAGTGCAAAATATTAAGTTCAAACAGAAAATTTAAAAATTATAGTGAAAGAGAGAAAAAAATAGGAATCAATTTGGAGAAAAAGATCCACCTCACCAGTATCAAGAAAAAAACTGAGCAAAGATTAACATAGATGGGATAGGAATAAGAGGGCAAAAAGAAACAAACTGAAAAGCTTAGGAGATATTTAGAGGAAAGAGAAGTGATTTTGAGAGGACAGAGGGAGAAGAAATAATAATAGTGAGGAATGAAAACCAGGTTAAGACAGGGAAAAATTAAAATTTAAAATTAGAAAAAGAAAGGGCAGGAGGAAGGCAAAATGGGGAGGAGGTGATGTAAGTGGTGAAATTTGAGATTTGAAATACAAAAATAGAGAAGATCTCGAAGTAAAATTGATGAAATGTAACAACAATCATCAAGCAAAGATTGATAAAGGTGAAAGAGAATAAGGATATTTTAAGAACAAGAACAATGTGAGTTGACTGGTAACATGAAAAATGATTTTGATAACCTGGAGAGGGGAGAAATAATAAAAGTATGGAATGGAGAAAAATTGTATCAGGAGAGAATAAAGAAAGTAAAATCAAAATGAGAAAGTAAGAAGGTAAAATGGAGTAAAAGATGGGAGGAGCAAGATGTTTGTCTTGAAATGAACTATAATATTTGTCTCAGTAGTATCTGTTTTTTATCATTTCCTTCTCTTTTTGGATCCTTCCCTGGTGAGGTCATATTGTGTCATAGTCTGGGCCTACGCAGCCTGTTTGAGGCTACTAGCAATCCATAGTCTGTGACTGTGTCCTACAGTTGTTAACCTGGCCAATCTGTAATCAGCAGTCAGGGCTTAAGCACCAAAATGTGAGGCCCAATGATTCCTGCAAGTGGGGCTATTGCTTCCCCTCAGGCTGATACCACTTGGTGGCAATGGTTCTGTCTGAACAAGATAGTCCAGTCACATTGTTGTGAAGTGGTTTCTTCTGGCTGTGGTCTGAGGTTTCTGTCCAGTATCATTCAGCTGGATATTCTCATACTTCTTTACAATTTAATTATAGTTCCACATTGGTCCTGGGAGGGGGTTAGTGTACCTTCCACTTACTCCTCTGCCATCTTGGGTCTCCCAGTTCTCCACTCTTTCTGTCTCACCACAGCTTCTAAGCCCTGTAGCATTTATGGTTTTCTATAACAAAAGCAAGATGCAGTCACTGTTCAAGATTTTAAAATATAGCAATAGAAAATAGAAATCATCCTTATTTCACTACTCATATTTAAGTAAAAGTGAACATTTTTAAAAGTATATTTTATTGCTTATGCTATTACAGTTATCCCAATGTTTCCTCCTTTGTCTCCCCTTCACCCACTTATCCTCCTTCCCTTTAACAATCCTCACCTTAGTTCATGTCTATGGGTCATGCTTGTAAGTTCTTTGGCTTCTCCCTTTCTTATATTCATCTTAACATGCCTCTATTTTGTTCTGACTAATTATGCTTGAAAGTGAACATTTTAATATATTTCCTTCTATTCTTTTTTCTACATGTGTTGATATTCACATTGCTTTAATATAGTGACACAGGAGTTGGAAATTCTCCTTTTTAATTTACTCCTTAGACTCATTATCTTTTCCTCAGTTCTCTTCATAGGAAAGGGTTTTTGAAATGTTAGTTTTCTCTTAACCTAGGCATAAAAGACTTGTACTCAGAAAATTATAATATGCTAAAGAAAGAGATTGTAGAAGATACAAATTAGTGGAAGCAAATACTGTGTTCATGAATAGGAAGCATTAACATTATTAAAATGTCCACATTACCCACAGCAATCTGTTAATTCAGTGCAATTCCTATCAAGATTCTAATGACATATTTCAGAGAACTAGAGCAAATACTTCAAACATTTATTTGGAAACACAAAGGCCCTTCATAGCAACAGTGGTACTGAGAAAGAAGAACAAAGTTGGAGGAATCACACTTTTTAATATAAAACTGTACTATAAGGCCATAGTAATCAAAACTATATGGTACTATGGTACTGGCATAATAACAGACACAGATCAATTGAATGGAAAAGAAAGCCCAGAACTAACCCGACACCTTTATAGTCAATTAACATTCGAAAGAGGAAGCAAGCAGTTACAATAGCTGAAGATTATTTTACAACAAATGATGTTGAGTAAGTTGGACAGATATAGGTAACAAAATCAAAAAAACCATAGGAGAAAACATAGGTAGCAGTATCTTACACATTGCTTGTAGCTATATTTTATTAGATATACCTTCCCCAGCAAGGGAAATAAAAGAAAAATAAACAAATGGAACTACATAAAAATAAACAACAAAGGAAAACAACAAAATAAACAGTTTTACAGAATGAGAGAACATATTTGCAGATAAACCTGGTAAAGGATTGATATAAAAAATTTATAAAGGACTTAGAAAACTCAACACCAAAAACACAAAGGAGCAAACAACCCAACTGAAAAATGTGCAAAGCACTTGAATAGACACTTATTCAAAGAGAACATTCAGGTTGCCAATAGACATATGAAAAGATGCTCAGTGTCACTAATCATCAGAGAAATTCAAATTAAAACCCCAGTGGGAATCATCTCACACCTGTCAGAATGGCTATCATCAATAAATCAACAAACAAGTGCTGGCAAAGATGAGAGAGAGCAACCGTTTTGCACTGTTGGTAAGAATGCAGATTGGTGCAGCCATGTGGAAAACAGCATGGAGATACCTCAAAAAGATAAAAATGGATTTGCCTTTTGACCCAGCAATCCCACTTCTGGGAATATATCTGAAGGAACCCAAAACATTAATTCAAAATAACATAAGTAGCCCTATGTTCATTGCAGCATTACTTACAATTGCAAAGATTTGAAGGTAGCCCAAGTGTAAATCTGTATATGAGTGGATAAAACAACTATAAGATATTTACACAATGTTACACTACTCAGCTGTAAAAAAGAAGAAAATTTTATCTTTTATGACCTGGAGAACATTATGCTAAGTGAAATAAACCAGTCAGAGAAAGACAAATACAATATGATTTTACTCATGTGAAATCTAATGAACAAACTGAACTAACAAGCAAAATAGAGACAGACTCTTAGCAGGATGACAGCTAAAGGAGGAGGAGGAGGAAAAAGGACTCATGGACTTAGACAACAGGGTGGTGATTACAGGGGAAGTAAGAGTATAAAGGGACTAGATAGTAATGGAAAAACATAAATCTTCAGAAACAACATCAATAAAAACCCCTTGCTAAAATTTAAAGGCTATATTCCAGTAAGAATATAAAGTAAAAATAATTTAAAACTGTAGAAAATATTCTCTTACATTAGGTTAAAATGTGCCATTTAGCGAAACCTGTGACAATTATTTATGGTAGAAAAGGCCATGAAATCACATCTTATCCGGATTCCTAAACAGTGTTTGAAAATTTTGCAGTCTGCCACATATTAGGAGCTAAAGTGAGAAGCAGGACAGTGTGCATTGCTAATAGAATGCCTATAGCTACAAAGCATCAGAAGAGCTGGGGAAAATGGTATAACTTTGCAGTGAACAAGATGACAGTTTTTACAGAACTGAGTAATTGCACACAGAATGATTAATAAATAGCTGTGTGCTGAGTCAACTGGGTTGTTGCTGCAGGGAGGAGAAACAAATGAATCCTCACAGGTTATATTTTGTCTGGATAACTAGGGTTAAACTGGGTGTGACCTCACAGAATGTCTTTTACCTCCCTCCCATACCCATGGGGAATTCAGAGAGAAAGAAAAAAAATACTCAAGCAAAAACTTGATTGTGGCAGTTGTGGTGAGAGTTCTGGCATCTCTTTTATTTACCACTAACTCATATTTCAAAAACACCACAAACCTTCTTAAAGAGTCCGTATGTGCTATATATATAAGAACTATACTACTTAAGCATGAAACAGATCTGAAAAGACATATTTATTTCTAAATTTAACATTCATTTAAGACTTTTAAAATTTTTTAATAGAAATGTCAGAAACTAAAGTGAATAGAGATAGCACTCCTGCTAACATTTTGGTATATGGTCCCCTTCCAGCCCTTTTCTCTGCTATGTGGATATTATATTAATCTTCCTTTGTTAGTAATTTAGGAGCTTAACCTCCTTTATTGTAAGTAATGTTCCAATGAATATGCTTGCAGCTAAGTCTTTTCATGGCATCTGAATTCCTTCTTTGGGTATGTACCCAACAAGGGGAGTGTTGTGTGAACTGGTACATACATTTAAGATTTGTCATATAGGTCAACAAGCTAGTGTACAGATTTGTGAGTATACAAATATACTACTTTACCCTGCTAATAATAATAATGTATTCTCCTTTACTCAGCATTTGCCAACACTTCCTAATTTTGTATCAAGGCAAAACCAAAAATGGACAATAACAAATACAAAACAAAATTCAGTGTCATTTCAATTTTCTTCTTTCATTATATAATGAAGTAAAATCTAGTTTTAATTTATTCTTGTACATTTAAATTTTTTCTTCAATAACTTGCCTATTGATGTCCTCCACCCCGAATTTGGGAGTTCTTTTTGTTATAGAGTAACATTTTGTTATATATTGTAAATATTTAGATAGTTTTGCATTAAGTGACCTAAAATATCCAGCTGTAAGTTGTACTGGAATTTATCTTTTAAGAAAGATAATAGCACCTATGAATATGAACATGAGAGACAAATATGAACAAATTGACCTTTAGGAACTGTTTGGATGCTTTTAGAACTTACAGGTAGCACATTTTACTGGAGGAAATATGCATGTGGGAAAGTGCCATATTATACATTACACACTTAGGTATGTTTCATAAGCCAAACTTATTTTTGAAATCAGCGGCAAGCTCCAGAAACAGACTAGCACTTTTGAAGTCACCCCTCCACCCTACCCACCCTTATTTCTACCTGCCTGCTTTAGTTGTGGGTCTTCTTGCGCTTTCTAAATTTGTTTTCCTTTTGTGTCTGGCCTCTTCTGTCTTCTCTACATTCTACTTAAAAGATTTATCCACATTTTGTGTAACTGTAGGGATTCATTCTCCCTGCTGTATGATAGTCATTGTATCAATATCCCACAATTTATGAATTCTTCTTACTGGTAATGGACATTTATTGTTTCAAATTTTTGATTGCAAATAGTGCTTCTAAAAATATTCTAGTACATGTTTTTGGTACTTCTGATGTTAGGAATAAAACTGACATTTTAACAGTTGTTCATGTGCCTAAATTCTCTTTTTGACCTCCTCACTTAAGTTGCTTGAGCAAAATGAAGAACAATAAGGACCTGCAATGACAATATTTGTGTTTTGTCTTTCCTTGGTGTTATTTTAGTAGGTTAAGTGGAATGAAGCTCTCCTATCAAGGTATTGAGTACTGATTTAATTTGTAGATAATGATGATTGTGTTTAGGCTGGACTATCAAATGAAGAATTATATTTTATATCCTATTTTCATCTTTATCAGTTCTTGATTCATCCTAGTAAATTGAAGGTTCAAATTATCTTAAGAGGAAAGAGTTTATTAACTTAGTGGTTATACAAGCAACCTCCTTAGGTTTACTAGTGTAATGATAACCACATGTTTGGAGTAAGAAATTGGATTAAGGCCATGTGTGTTCATGAGTTGATGTTGAGAGATATACCAAATCTGGATCACACTGCTATGTGATCTTTTGGTAGAATTAAGCAAAAGGTATTAAAAAATTATAGCTGCCTTTTAGCAACTTTTGGTCTGATATTTTTTTCTTTCTAGATTCTTTGGCTGACATGAGTTTTGAAGTTCTGCCACATTCATTTATCAGTCTGTGGCAAATGCAGTCCTTACCAGAGTAAAGATGAAAAGCTGAGAGTTAAAAAAAAAAAAAAACAACCCAAAATATATGTGCAGCATAAAAATGCCCTACCCATGTAAGGAATTGGCAGGGTTACCATTCTTTCTCTTGCTCCCTCTGTGTGTCTAGAGAAAAGGCTAAATTCTTACACTTTTATTCTTCAATCCATCAAGTGTGTATACATTTATTTAAAAGTATTATTATTTAATACTTTCCAGAACACATCTAACTTGACAGTTCATTGTATTAAGGATTCAAGGAAGGCCAGATATTTGCTGGTCCATTTCCAATTTTATTGGTATCTATAAACTATGAATTAAAAAATATTTTTCTTCCCTTTAAAAAAATTTAATCTATGAATCACTTTTTACTTTGCTTATAACATGGGCTAAATATTAATCTCCACAGCAACTTTCATGAGGTGAGTATTGAACACATGAAAAATCTCATCATACTGAACAAGGAAGAAATCTGTGGCATAGTAGTTCTCCATTTTCCTTGCTTTTATCTATCTGCTTATTTTCATTCTTATTGCTTTATTGTCCTTAATGTTTTACCTGCCATTAAA
This sequence comes from Noctilio leporinus, assembly GCA_004026585.1. Taxonomy (NCBI): domain Eukaryota; kingdom Metazoa; phylum Chordata; class Mammalia; order Chiroptera; family Noctilionidae; genus Noctilio; species Noctilio leporinus. The sequence goes on from PVIW01002445.1 coordinate 20,242, forward strand.
GGACACTAGCCTTAAGTTGAATAGAAAGGTCATATTCTCAGTTGGTAACCTGGCATCAGTGGGACTGTAAAGAATCAGAAGTCACCTTTTGCAAAATGCTGCCATAAGTGACTTTCCTCTGTCCCTTGTTCATCACCTCTCATCTATTTGGAGCTGTGCTATTCTTTCTGGATGCTTGTTTCTTGGGGGTCCCATTACCAGGCCTCACACAGATACTCCCATGTCTTCTTGTCTGGGACTTGGTCCTGATCAGATGGATGGTACTGCTGCTGTCACCCTGGAAACAGTAGCAGCAGGAAACTTGCCCTGTCTCTATCAGACTGTACCTGCAGGCCCCACCCCAGTCATTCAATCATTTATCCATAGGATAATTCTCTAGTGCTTGTGGTATACTAGGCATAGAGATACCACAACTAACAGGATTCATTAGTGGAGGCATGCAGGTAAACAGCTAATTTCAGAAAAATAAAAGAAATGCTATAGGTATTGGGTGGGACTGGAGCAGCCTCAGAGGAGGAGAAAGAAAAGGGCTGACAATGGTTCCTCTCACTTAGCCTTTATTTGGCCCAAGTAGTAGGAATTGGTCTTGTGGACAGTAGACCATTGTGGAAGGTTTGGGAGCTGAGAAATAACATGTAGTTCTAGATGGTTAGGCAACTGAGTGAGAAACACTTAACTTTTAATATTGCTTCAGTTTTCAGTACTCAATGAAGAGTTTGCTTTTGTACTCATGAAATATGCAATTCTAATTTGCAAGGTATCTATTTCCCAATGTTTTGTATTTCCCTCTGTTTGAAACTTCTTTGCTAGACTGGATTCTTCATTTTTTAATTGAGTATTACCATGTCAGTGGCTTTACAGAATCTGCTGGTTCACTGTTAAGGGGCTTTTTGTGTGTGTGTTTGGGAGTAGGGCGGAGTGTGTTTCTTTCTGTGGTCAGCCCAACAGAGCACAGAAGAAGTTCAGGACATGATGAAAGATCCCCAGTAACTAGTTTTCAATGAGAGAAGGCCAAGCTATGGCACAAGTGGGAAAGGAGAAACCCAAAATGCACAAGCATTATATTTTCATTTAAGGACTTGATAAATTGTGTGACACACTTATAGCTTCATGACCTAATTATTGAAATTAAGCTAATTTGTGACTTGTTTTTACACTTTTCAATGTTCATGTGGGAAAATGGCTCCATATTTTGACTTAGGAATATGTATTTCTGAGGGAGATATTTTTTTTTCTTTTTTATTTATTTATTTATTTATTTTTTAATTTTATTGTTGTTGTGTTACATCCATCCCTTTTTTGCTCCCCTCTGTCCCCCCACCCACCCACCCACCCATTCCCCCCAAAGTCAATCCCACCTGTTGTCCATGTCCATGGTTCCTTTATACTAGGTTCTTGTCTAAGCTGCTCCCCATCTTTGCCTCTACCATGAGGGAGATATTTTTTAAAAATAATTAAATAAAAATCCTCCTAGTCCCTATGAAAACCCCAATACTATTGCAAATATTTTAAGCTTTACAGTGTTCAAATAGGAACACAAACAGGCCAGTTTACTTTGGGTAAGGAAATATTTCACTAAAACTGTTGCTCTAAAGTCAGTTTTTCAACAGATTTGCTATTCCTTCATCATTTCATTGTTTCTTTTTTTTGCACTAATAAAACTGCTCCTAAAATGTGGAGTTTATTAAGTAAAAACTAAACCTTTTAAAAAGATTCCTTAAATGTATGTAAACATGGGAAGTATACAACTATATTAAAACTCCACCTTCCAAAAGTTTTCTATAGAGTGCAAGGATATGTACAGGATTGTTTTAGTGATTAATTTTTGTTTATGTTTTTAAATCAAAATTTATATTTTTACACACATTTGTTTTTACCCTATAAAGAATTTTAAGTTTATCTTTATAGAAAGGTAAATAAATTTACAAAGGACTATTTACTCACATTTGGAGCCATTTAAATTTAAATGACAGAAAAAGACAGTTACTGCCAAAGGTTATTTGAGTAGAATGGCTGGAAGACTATGTTGAAGAATCAATGCAGAGAAGAGGCAATTAACTTGGCCAAATGACAATTCCTGGATTTGTTCAGTGCTTCTGAACACACACACAGAAGAAAGTTGGTATATTGGATGGAGGAGGCAGTATTGGGTCCACCAAAGACTTAATTGGGGAAAGTTAAACTAGAGAGGGGCAGCTACATGGCACATGTGAATTGGTGATGGGAATGAGTGGCATTAAGAGGGGTGTAATAGAGGTGAGTTGGAAGCACACTCTTTAATGTGGGGTAAGGGAAGGAAGCACAGAATGAAAGGAAAGGCAGGTGCATAGAGATAAATGCCTGTCTTGGTTTTATTCTGAGTAATTTATGAGGCCATTCGCTGGGAAGAATGTGGCCTGAATATTACAGAAAGGTTGGAATTTCAAAGAATATTTGGATTGAAGATCCACAACTTAAAAATATATTATTATTTGACAATAAAAGGCAGGTTTGTGGTGTAGATTTGAAAATAGGTTGAAAATATAAAAAAGTGTTTACTTCTCTCCAGTAGTCTAAAGCCCATAATGCATAGGAAGGAAGACAAACGAAGAACTTCCTTCCCTCCTGGCTTTGAGACAACTTCTCTCCCAGGGAGCCAGTAGTAGAGTCTCAAAGGTTGCTGATATTCTTCTGAATGAACTGTGAAATGCTTTCATTTTAGAGAGGGGGGTGTTTTTGTTATCTGGACCATAAGAGGCTTTTCCTTTCTATAAGTTACAGAATAGATTAAAGAGACCCAATAGAATTAATAGAATTGTTAAGCACAATAAAATTGCCTGTATTTTATGTTTTGTTTGCTGTGTCTTCCAGCTCTTCTTGAGGGCTTAGTAGAACTGGACTGGGCAATGAGATGACTGAGGATGGAAGAATTTTAATATCTGAATGGCTTGGCAGCTCACTTAAATTTCTTGAGAAATAAAAATTTCTACATCTGTCAGTAATATGTAAATTAAAGAAGAAAGAAGGGTTCAAAAACGGACAAAAAATCCATGTTGATGCCCTCAGTTACTACTGTGCTGTTGAACTGAGTGCACCCCAAAGGATTAGGTGGGGGTTGATCAGCTGCCCACATTTGGAGAAGTCACCGCATAAGGGCTGGAAGGGCAGCAACCATTTTGTTTTTACTCCTCCGAAAGTCAGGTTTTGTGCTGGGAAACATGGAAACCTTGACCTGGGTGCATCCAGGTGAACCAAGTGTGGAGCTACTTTGTATTCTCTGTGTTGATTAGCTAATCTATTCCTCTTAGCCCAAATTTTCGTACAAGTTGCAGAAACACTCTCTTGGAGCCTAATTTGGTCAGGAGATTTCCAGTTTGGTGGGAACAGAAGGTCTCAACATTTTATACTTTTATCGCTATTAACAAAAGAACATGCCTGTCTGGTTCATCCTACCTTCAAAAGCAGAACATTTGAGATTCTGTCTGGCTGAACAGAGGGTGATTTCCCTTGTATTTAAAAAACGTACTGAGCCCTGGCTGGTGGTTCAGTGGATAAGGCGCCGACCTGTGAACCCAAAGGTCGCTGGTTTGATTCCCAGTGAGGGCACACAGAATGAGGTTGCAAGCCAGGTCTCCAACCAGCTCTATAGCTGGAGGCAGGTGAAAGGCAGCCACACATTAATGTCTCTTGCCCTCTCTGCCGCTCTCCCTTCCCTGTCTCTAAAAATTAAATAAATAAATAAAAATAATTAAAAAATGTATTGAATAGCTTGCTGTGTGGGAGAGTGGCAGTTTTAACATAAGTGTGCACTTTTTGTTTTATGACTGTTTTTAGCAAACAAAGAACCCAAATAATTGCAAATACAACCAAAGCTGGATAAGAAGACAGACCTTTAATCATATGCATCTCAGATTTTATATTTAAAACTTGTTATTTATCCTAGTGGTTAGCACATTTAGAGAGGAAGCAGTAAACATTTTCTACCTTTAAGTTTTAGCCAAAAATTCTCCTTTTCTTCACCATATAAATTCTTAGGAATTCTAATTATAGGGAGCTGGTTTGATACTCAGCTTACTGACTTGAAACTTTGAGGAAGTTAATTTCTCTAAGCCTGTTTTATCCATAAAGTACAGTGATATTGGAAGCATCAATGATAAATAAGTACCTTGAAAATAGTGCTGCTTTATTTTTTGTATTTTTTTTTTCCAGTATGCTGTAATTGTTTTATGTCCTGAGATAGGTATGTTGGGGATGGCACCCTTTTTCTGTAAGTATTAACAGCTAGTAAATATTTTGGGATTTATTTGGGCCATTTGGTTTCTGTCACTATTCAACACTGCTCTTGAAGTGTGTAAGTAGCCACAGACAATGCAAAATGAATGAACCTGGATGTGTTCCAATAAAGCCTAATTCATGAACACTGAAATTTGAGTTTTATATACTTTTTATAATTCATTAAATATTCTTATTTTGGTAATTTTTCAACCACTAAAAATGTAAAATTCATTCTTACCTCACAAGCTATACAAAACAGGCAGTGGTGGTAGTTTGTTGTGAATCACCCTAACAATTTGCTTAACCATTTTTATAGTAAATATTGTTTATGGAGAGACGTAAAATGGGTTTCTTGGGAAGATTCAAGTGTCTCAACATTGTAGAATATCAAGTAGAGAGCAGATTGATATTTCCAGTGCATATTTCAAGGGGGCATACTTGTCTGATAAATTTGATTGAGCGTGACCCAAAATAAAGAAGTGGGTGAAAGAGATTACCAGTTGTATTTGTAGGCCACTAACTTGGATCCTTTTTCTGGTTGTGAAACAGTTACTATTTTCTCTCAAACTGTCCGGCCTGGTTCTTGGTGAAGGTGTACACTGATCTGTTTCCTTAAAGGTTTCAGAGGACTTTTCTATAGGACATCTGTGAGAACTTGAGTGGAGTGCATAGATGATGTCTCACTTTACACATGAGGAAGCAGCAGCCCAGAGAGCTTCTGTGACTTGCCTAAGCTTCAATCAACAAAGCTATAGGATCAGGCCTGGAAACTCAGTCTTCCAGCTCCTCGTCCAAGGCACTAGTACCCCACTATGCTGCTGCTTTGCGTTATTAATCATGTTATTATCAGAGAGATAACAAGATTAGTGGTACCTTGTACTAATAAATACCACAATTTATACAGAAAATGTTTTTTATAATACTCTTTTATTTAACCCTCAGAAAATCCTGTCAAGTAAGAGAGGCAAGTTTTATCATACCTCGGCTATATGCAACAATTTACAATCTGATCTAGCTTCAGTTAGCAAGGGTCATATACCCGCTAAGTGCTAGAGACAAGTCTGGGACGTGGGTTTTCAAACTCCTTTTTATTATACCTTGCTGCCTTATTATACGATATGGAGGTGATGTCATTACTACCCAAACATTAAAAAAATAAATTGAAAAATAACATCCTGTTCTGTTCCAGCCACTGGCAGTGATTTTTAGTGGAGATTTGTATTATGAGAATTTTTGCTTTCAAAATGCTACACACACCTCCTGTAAAAGGTTGAATTAAATGATTTTATTTTTGATAAGTGGCCCATGTAAGTTTATTATTTATTTATTTAGTTTCTTTTTGCTTTAGCTCCTTTGGTGAAATGAAGCAGTGCTGTATTTTTATTGTGTACACCATTGTTAAAAGAAATTGAAAGACGCTTGTTAGTTTTAATATTGCATGGATGGAAATATATCTGGCACTTTCAGAAACAGTTACAATTCCTAATAGTGCATTTAAAGAAGTGGTCTGGTTTTGTTCTTGATTTAAAAAAAATAGCAACTTCGTTAAGTTTGCTAAAGTTTCAGCCATCTTTTGTTGGGGAAAAGGTTTCTGCTTGGTGTGACACTAACTTTATTGACACATTCCTTTCCAGCCTGTGGAAGGGGAGTGTTCTCTGGGCAGCCTGAGAGGTTTTCTCCCTTTCTCTATATGCTTCTTTAACTATTGTACTTATGACCCTTTCAATAAACTATGTATGGCTTTAGCTGTTGGGCCTATGGTTAAGTTGAACACAGAATGCTTCTTACATCTAAGCCTGAACCCCAGTCCCTCAGAAAATAATGTTAAATATCCTTTGCAAAATGGCTATTCACAACCGGTGAGGGCTATGAAAAGAGAACAGGTTGTGGAAGGGAAGGGCTTGAGAGAGGGATGGGGAAGACTAATTCAGCTTGAGCGTGAGAGTTGTCATTTATACTACAAGAGCCTGAACTTGTCCAATATACAGACTTGGCAATGACAACAACTGAAGCAGAGTTAGAAATTCAGAGAGGTTTTTAAACCATGTTTCATAACTCTGGATTGAAGTTTACAATGAAGTTCATTTGATTACACTTCTAAGTATCCTTTCCCAATAACCTTCATAGGAAGAGGTAGAACAATTTTAACAATTAAGTGGCAAGCAAATCAGTGTTCTGGGGGCTTTCAGATACTTTAAAGAACGCACTTTGCAGGGATAACAAGTCATTTATATCAGACGAGAAAGGTGTGCTGATCTGGCGACACTTACCTGAAGTTTGAGTTGAATCAGGTTGCTTAAACTTCATCAGAATTGTTTACCTGAATAACCAGGATGCCGCTGCTGCTGCTGCTGCTGCTGCTGCTGCATCCTGTGAGCATTTGATTGGATTATTATACATGGAGCATGGAGCACATGGCCTGGCTTTTAATTTAGTAAGTGCTTATTAATAAATATGAGCAATCGCCATGGCAGTCACAAATATTTTCCACTTTAGTTTCCTTCTTAAACCTTTGAGGGATGGCCTGGTGAAAACTGAGTTACCAAGTTCTGTGGGGAAGGAGATGAGGGAATTTTGGTACTCATTTGGGAGGCACTTGTGTGTAGATACAAAATAGTTAAACTAATTATATGATTTTTAAATAAGCATATTTATTGAAATCTCTATAAACTCAATATCAATGTTAGGTATTACTAGTATGTGTAAAAACAGCCTAACGGGTACTTATTCTTTCTAGTAGTGGAATAAACCATTTAAAACAAGACTTCAGAAGATACATTTTTGAGATAATTTTTTGATTTATGCATTCTTAATTTGGACTTTTCTAGAGAATTATTGTAAAGGTCAGAGTTATGATAGAATTTAAAGTAAAAGTAAAATAAATGCTTTTTTTCTGCAATCTAAAATGACTGGGAAATATAGAAACATGAAGAAAAAGAATCCATAAAAATATATTTATGCTGCCCTGGATAGGCAACTAACTCAGCAGTTGGCAAGTTGAGTTAGCTGGGGCATCCAGTCCTGTCCACCAGAAGGTTATGGCTCGATTTCTCCCGGTCAGGGCACATACCTAGGTTTCATGTTCAATCCCTAGTTGAAGTGTGTGCAGAGGCAACTGATCGATGTTTCTCTCTCTCTGTCATTCTCCTTCTGTCTCTAAAATTGATAAAAACATATCCTCAGGTGAGGATTAAAAAATACATTTTCATGCTATTTTGGTATATTGTCTTAAAGTATCTTTTTAACTTAGGAACTTCATATAGAAATAATTACATATTTCTTTTCTTCCCAACTTCTCTTTCTCCAAAAATATGGATCCTTAAAACAAATTGGTGTAGTGAGGGGATGATGGATTCTAATCCAGGCTCTGCCACTTTCAGGCTATGTTTGCTTGAACAAGTGCTTTTTGTACCTATATAATGAGGATCATAATTGTGCTTAGCTCATAGGATTGGCATGCAAGGCCTTAGAACAGTATTTGGCACTCAGTAAAAGTTCATTTCTATGTTCATTAAAATCCTTGCATGCACTATATATATCATATATTTTTTAATAAAGTACAATTTATTTTATATTTTTAAAGATTTTGTTCAGTATTTTAAGAGAGAGGGAAAGAAAGGGAGGAAGAAAGAGAGAGAAACATCAATGTATGGTTACCTTTCACCTGCCTTCAGCTACAGACCTGGCTGGAGACCTGGCTTGCAACCATATCATGTGCCCTGACTGGGAATCAAACCATCGACCTTTGGGTTCGCAGGCCAGCACTTATCCACTGAGCCACCAACCAGGGCTGTGCACACCATATTTAAGGACTGTTTTATCATATAATAAGATAATGGACATTTATTTTGGTAACTTGTTTTCCATATTATAAATAACATTGTGATAAATATCCTTGAATATAAATTAATGCCTGTGTTATTTTTTCCAATCTAACATATATCCTTTAAGTAGAATCATTTGATACACCTAGCCAATTATAGAAATATTTTGATAGTCTGAGTGACTCTCTGTGTCCTCTTTAACACTCAATATTATTTTATAGTTTGCCACCTGCTATTGTAGTATTCACTAAGAAGGGTTCTTTACATTTTAAAATGTGACATGAAAATTATATGAAATTCAAATTCCAGTGTCCATAAATAAGGATTATTGGAACACAGCCATGCTCTTTGCTTTATGCCTTGCCTGTGGCTGCTTTCATGCCACAACAGCAGAATTGGGTACTTGTGAAGTTACAGCCCTGTGCTTTAGGGCATTGACCAAAATTCAAATTCAGATTTACTTTACATTAAATAAATTTATCATTAAATTGAATAGGGGGTTCTGATAGCCAAATATTTTTATGTGGGCTTTAGAGTCTGACTCCCTGGGCTTCCAGGCTTTCCCTGTGAACACAGTCAGGTAACCTGGGAAAGTAACTTAGCTTCTCTGTCCCAGTGTTTTTTGTTTTTTTGTTTTCTTTTTTTTAAAGATTTTATTTATTATTTTTAGAGAGAGAAGAAGGAAGAGAGTGAGAGTCATAAATGTATGATTGCCTTTCACCTGCCTTCAGGTACCAACCTGGCTGAAGACCTGGCTAGGTGCCCTGGCTGGGAATCGAACCAGGGACCTTTGGGTTTGCAGGCCAGCACTTTATCCACTGTGCCACCAGCCAGGGCTTCCAAAGTTTTCTCATCCGGCAAATGAGCATGGTGACAGTGCCTTTCTGATTGAGTGACAATGAAGAGTAAACAAAACAAGTGAAGCCCTTCCTACCTCATAGTAACTGAATGTTAGCTGTCATTAATTGGTATATTGTTAATTGGTATATTGTCATTAATTGGTATATTGGTATATTGAGTTGGCAAGCTTTTGAAAAGAGAGCTTGGTAGGAAAATGAGTGACTCTAAAATCACTTGTATTTTCAAAAGGTAAATGAATTTAGCCTTCTGTCTCCTTAATTGCTTTTACTGGGACTTCTCTAAAATAAAAAGGCATCCATTGGTATTGGGACATTAGGTTCTCCTAACTGTACCTGGAAAGCTGGAAGAAAGCCAGAAGAAAGGTCTGGCTGTATCCTAGTTCCCAGACTCACTGCAGGGGAGGATGGGTAGTTGGTTTCTGTCCTGTGCAGTTGGCAAGATGAGAGGAGAGCAGCTGGACTACCAAGGCATCCATGAAGATGGGCTCTTTTGGGAAGTTAGGTTTTGTGACCCTCTCTCCTTCACTCATAGACAGTATCTGAACCATTATGTGCAACTGTTTTTCAAAGTCCCAGACTTTTGCCACTAAGTAACTAGAAGAAATGAATCTCATGCCTTACCTATATGGTAAAATTGTGAAGAATGAAAATGTGTGGTCATTTGGGTGTCTCAAATGCACATTTTATAGATCACCACCTAACCATGCAGCACCTGGACTTGCCCAGAATGCAGTTAGCAGTTGTGAGCCCTACTTACCATCCCTGAACTTGTGTTGGGGGTGAAGTCCTAGCTCATTAGGTATAATAATAATAATCTTGATATTTAAATGTATTTTCAAGGAGTAGTTCTGCAGTGCAGTAAGCATGATATGTATGTATGCACGTATTTATTTTTAAGATTTTATTTTTTTATTTTTAGGAAGAGGGGAAGGCAGGGAGAAATAGAGAGAAAAACTTATGTAAGAGAAACATCGATTGGTTGTCCTCTGCATGTGTCCAGAGGATGGAACCTGCAAACCAGGCATGTGCCCTGACTGAGAATTGAACCTATGACCCTCCACTTTGTAGGACAATGCCCAGCCAACCAAGCCACATGGGTCAGGGCTTAAGCATGGTCATTAAACTTTGTTAAAAATATAATATAATATATTCTTGGGCTTCCTCATTATGCAATCTTCTAAAAACAAAAACCATGCAACATAAACACACCAGGTGAAGCTTAGTTAAGTTTGTGCTCACTCCTACAATTTCAAAATAGGCTAGGAAACGGGACTTTGTTGTTGGGGGAAGGGTTGTGGGAAAGGATGTGAACCTGAGAACTACCTTTCGAAAGTGATCCTAGAGGAAGCTGTTACACACAGAGATTTATTCCTGCGCATCTTTAAAGAAAGAAAGAAAGAGTAGGCTCTGAGTCCTCCCACTGAACATGGGCTGGTGTAGATCTCCAGGTAGGTCCCAGTGGAGGATGCAATAGGCAGCAGCAACCTGGATCCTGGCTTTGTGAACAGGCATATCATTGTTTCTGTTAAACTGTTGGTTGTCATTTTTAGAATCTTAACTGCTCAGGTCTGTATGTGCAAAATAAGGAAGAGAGACTCTTCGTCTGTGGTTTATAAAATACTACAACTGAGTTCTCAAAGAAATCTTCAATACTTAAATGTTCATGAGGCTGTTGCTCATAGATAGGCATAAATGCTCTATTCAGCAGGGGGGGAAAATTGGCTCTCTTGAGAATTTATCGTACTGTCTTTGATGTCACTAATTAACTCACTCTGTGTAAGCTGCGACTAGTAACTAATAGCAGGCTAAAAGAAGCTCTGTGACATTTTAGATTTTAGAATCCTTAATTCAAGGAAGGGTCTTTCCAAGCTCATTGAAAATAAGGACTATCTCCTCCCTTTTATAGGAGAAGCTGCAGGGACCCTCTGAGTCCTTTTACAGGTTTTTTGTTTATTGTTTCTTTTCCCAGGTAGAAGTGGGACTTGGCTAGTGCCTTCTGTCTGAGATTTTGAAAGTTGGTTAGTAGTAGCATTGGGTTTGTGTTTAGACTTAGATGCCTTAGTGTATTGGGTGATGTTTGACCAAGTCTCAGTGACTTTTTTTTTTTTTTTCACAGAGACTCTTTGCTGTTCATGTTAGCAATACCCAAAAGCATTCTCCTGGGGAGTGAAGATAAGGTTGGACAGGGTTGTAGACGTCCTATTTGTGAGGATTATAGGGCGCAAGAAAAGTAGATGGAAGCCCTGTAGATCACAGGGCATGCCTGGTAAGGCCTCAGACAAGCTGATAGTATTATCAGTGTTTTGATTTTCAGAAGGGCAAAAAGTGGAGCCCTCATTGTATTATCTTTTTAAAAGGTAGAAGGCTGCTTGTTCTGCATACTATCCATCACAGCTTTCTGCTGCTGTGTTGGTGGGAGGGGTGGGGGGTCACAGCCCTTTCAGGTTTTGCATTTTAGTTTATCTAAATTCTCATCTTGCATTTTCAGCCTCTCTTCTGTCCTAGGGACCCCCTTTTGAACTCAAATGAAGCTCTGCAAACTGAGTAGTGGGTGTGAGGAGAGAAATTAGCCTTGGGTTGAGCACTGACCTGCTCTTTGGAGCAAATAGTTCCTGATGAAGGATCAGTGGGATATTAGTCTAGACTATTTTGGCAAAAAAAAAAAAAGAAAAAAAAAAAAGAAAGAAAGAAAGAAAAGAACTTTAGAACTGTTAAAATAACTAAGATACTCATAAGAATGATGGAGGGAGGGCATTTTCTCTTTTGTTTTGCCTTAAGACCTCATGGTTGATGAAAGTAGGGAGGAAGAACTACCCTGTAATCTTTGAGTGAGGATGCCACTTGAATTTATCTAAACCTTCGGGACCTGCTGCAGCCCTTTGGTGTAGGCCCTGCTGTGTGGTTTAAATGTTGCAGAGAAAGCCAGCAGAGTGCTCTTTCCTCATCCATCTGGACCACTCACTCTAATCAGTCATTGTCAATGGGAGATGTATGTGTAGCTGCACAAGGTCAATTTCTGACCCCAAGGGCATTGGAGAAGGCATTGTTTGTATCCCCTTTTGGAAGCCAAGGTCTAGACATTCTTGGGAACAGCCCTGGTTTAGGCATAACTGCCATCTATATGGAAAGGGGCAAGACTGCTTCTAAAAACCACAGGAACTTTTCCCCTTTCTTAGAATAATTCTACAGTGTGTATGAATATAGTTAGCTTCTTGTCTATTTCATTTCTGATATCTCTTTGTTCAAAGTCATGAGGAGACTTACAAATCAGGGGAGTGAGAATTTGGGTTCCATTGTTTTTTTTCAAAGAACATCAAAATGTAAACAACCAAAGAATTAAAAGCTGACAAGATGGAACAAACTCATAATAGGAAAAAATTAAATAATGCTCTTTGCAAGCACAGTGAGGCAATTTCCTGGAAGGAAAGCAGAAAAAAGATGCTCAATTTCTTGCTTAGATTGGTAAGGTGAGGCTCCAGGCCTGTGGGGAACACATTAAGAACTGCAGTGACACTCAACAGCTATTGGCTGAGCCTCAAGTGTTCTGTGGAGCATGGATGCCGCTTCTGTGTAGGGCTGTGTGTCTTCATGCCTACATGGGTAGGGTGCTTTACGGTACCAAGACCCTCAGATTGCGTGTCTCACCATAGATTTGTTATTTGTCCTGGGTGCTTTCCAGGAGTGGATTATATTGATAAAATCTTAATGGGAGAGTATCAGAGTTTTTGAAAATGTTTATGCATAAAAATGTAATTACTCTTTTTTTCTTTTATTGGAGTGCACAGTATTTGGGTGTCATCCCCAAACCTGCCCAGAAACAGGTCTCTTGTCCTGTTCATGCTGTGTGGCTTCAGCAAGGCTTGGATGGCATTCTTGCATCACCTACTTGCATGGATCATGGTTACTTGTTTCTGACCTGGCAACTGGACTTAACACCTTGCCCTGCCACAGCCTTGGGTGACTGTGAGGAAGTGAAATGATACAAATGATAAAACTTTTCATAGTGGCAAAGAGTTCTTTATTTAAGGGGCAGGTGTGATATTTGTTACTGAGGGAGGGAAACATGAATAGTCCTCTGCATATTGATTAATTGTCAGACCAGTGCCTTAATGTATTTGAAGATGACTTTATATCATTCAGGTAGGAGATTTCACAAACTCAAACCCTCCTAAAAATGGAAATATTATTTTTTTCTTATAATTCTATTCGGCTAGAAATCTTAAATGTCCAGTTTTCATCCCCACCCGTTAACATTTTGTTGCTTCCTCCCCAACCCCCATTCCATTCTCCCTTCATTTTGGCTCACCGAAATCAGAGTGCCACTTTTCTGGGAAAGCCTGATATTCTGACTTCAGTTTTGTAATTTAATGATGGAGAGTTTCTTTAGTAAACCAAATTTAGAGTCCTAGAATGCTTATCTTATATCCAGACCTTGAACATAAAAGGCATTTTATGCTTGCAATTGTTCATTTAATGAGCAATTGCAGAGTGCAGGCCGGTTAAGGGATTGAGCTATATGCACTATTATTGCAAGAAGTATTCCGAAATACCAGAAATAGGACGTAAGCTCTGATCAGGGAGACTGTGAGCACAATTACCTTCTTTTCAAATCCTTCTGTGACACTGCGGGAGGAAAAAGGACTTTGAAACTTGAAAGGAAAGAGCTTGCTTTCAACCTCAAAAGCTAGGAGGAAAGGGCTCTGAAATTTGCTCAGAATTCCCAATTCACCATTAGCCTGTTTCTTCCTTTAGCCTCAAGGCATTCTCCGCTTTTTGAAAAGATGTTAAGAAATTCAGTCACAATAGAGAGCCTAGTTTTGAACATGTTTCACTCGGTCCATTGAGGTCTGGGCTCCAGCCTTTGTGTGGGGTGAATTGAGCTGAGCTGCTAGCTGGTTGGAGAGAGGTGAATGAGGAGTCGCTGTGCAGTCGCAAATTCTGGCAAAGAAAAACGCTCCCCCCAATTCCTTTATTTTACAATATGCATTCCTGTACTACCCTGCTAGTGGCAATATGTGGAGTTGAGCCTGTTCTTAAGTCAATACAGAGTACTTGGTTTATAGCAACTCTTGTTAAGTTTGTCTTGTAATTGAAGCTGTTGTTGACCTTGCTTGGGGACCATTTGTAAAACCGTTTATTTAGCATAAACTGAAATAATAAACCCTCCTTCTCTCAGGCTGATTGTGATAGGGTGACATTAGTTTGATTTAATGATTAGCCGCCTGACCCTTCTCCTGGAGAGATTGGCTTGAATAGAAAGAGTTCACTCAGAAGCACTCAGAAAGAATACTAATGAGCTTGTTAAATTTAGCATGGCTCCAACCACTTTTAATTCCTCTGATGGGAGCAGCACTGCCTGGGAGAGGGAGAGAGAGGCAGGGAGACACCGAGAATATTCCTAGAGGGTCTGCGCAACTAGAGAAAGTCCACCAAGAGAAGTTTGCAGAAAGTAGCTAGCCAGAACCTGGGAACTGAGTTGTAAGTATTATCTCTTCTCTTATTATACTTATGTCTTCTATGTCTTGGAGGAAGAAAAAAGTAATGGTGTTAAAACAGAATTTAAGGGAACAACTTGAAAGTTGTAAACACTTCTATCATGAGTTCCTTCCTAATCAGCTAATTTTTAAGTGTGAATGGAAGTGTTCTTAGTTCCTGATGTGGTTTAGGATTTTATTTTTATGTAAGTCTTAGGTACACATACATTTGTTTCCTGGGTTGCAGTGAGAAATTGTTAGGGGTTTGTGAGTAGTGCACAGGAGTGTGTGTTCTGGCCTTGCTTCATGCAACAGGATTACTTTATTTTAATCTTTATTGTAAACAGCCTGAACAATGTTTACAACGAAGCAAATTTTGAGTTCTTAGAGTTTATGACACTGAGTGAGTGTCAGCTTGATGTCAGTTGCCTTTGGATGAGTTTGGGAAATCTGGGACAATTTTTGAAATGTGGTATTTGGGTAGCTTTTCATTTGGGCAGGAATTCATTAACTTCCACTCAAGCACAGATATAAAGAAGGCGGTACAAAGTTGGGATTATGATGACAGTATTTGAAATATACTTTTCCTGGAACTTTTTAGTGGACTGCATGTTTTGGTGTGACCCACAAACATGCAACTGTTGAACATAGAGAAGCCGAATAGTCACCCTCTCTTTGGCTATTAAAGTATATTGGCAGATGCTCCTGGAGCAGTGGGCCATTTGCTTACATTTTTGCAGTGGACTTCTGATTGTTGCCATGGTGGACAGTATGCTTCTGTCAATAATTTGGTCTGACGTAGCTGTCTGCACTGACTCTCAAACTTTATTGAACAACTTGGTTATATTGAACAAGATTAGACAGCTTGCATCTTTTGGGTTGCTGAAGTAGTTGCTAAATTGATAAGAGCAGGCAGGAGTATTGCTTGGAACGTTTCATCATGGAGAGCGTAGTTTTAAGCCTTGTAGCTGTTGGCTATTGTCAAGTTTTCATCTGAATACTCATCAGAAGCAACTCAGTGCATGAGGTAAACTTCATGAAATATTTGTCTACTGGAATATTTTGGAGAAAGAGGGTAGGTAAAAATGTGGTAGACTTCACCATTGTAAAAGTAAGACTGATGAAAGTTTCCACATTAAAAACAAATCTTGCCTGCATTTTTTTTTACTTCACTAAAAGTGTTAATTTTTTTCTGTTAAATATTTAAATTTTGCTTATTTTCCTTTTATAACTTTTAATGTTGGCACATTAGTTTAACTCTCATTCACAAAATTATTTATTTTAAAAAAGTTAAGTACTTACGAAAAGAAAAATTTAGCTAAAAAAACCCAGCCTTTTCCCATACTCTCCACCCCCCAACTTCCTTCTCCCAGGAGACGTGGTAGGGTGGGGGAGGGTGGGAGGACTGTGGACAGACCATACCAATTATTCAGTTACTCATGAAGTTGGATTCAAATGCTCATTATAAAGGCATGGCTTCTAAAAGAAACTCAATTTAGTGATGTAGTTTTAAGAGAAGAAGAGTTCATTTCTTCTAGGACTAGTAAATCAAGGCAATCCTGCTTTAAACCTGGAAGAGATTAGTAGAGCTTGGTTATTCATCTTTTCCAGAAAACGCTAATTACGAGTCACAGCCCCTCTTAGTAAGGGCTTGCTAGCCTTCCAAATGAAGGTCCTTTCTATAGCATTTGCACCTCAGTGCTACACATTCAGGTTGAAATGAAGGTTTTACACAGGCGTAAATTAGTGGAAAATATGACTTTAGCTATTTGTAGGTAATACAAATTTTTAATAAAACTAAGAGTTTTAATGTTTTGACACCTTTTTGCCTTTACATAATTACAAGCCCTTATTCTGTAGCTTGCAACTCTCCTGCTAATGAAGTACAATGGTGGACTACTGCCTAAAATTATGAATCAGAAGGAAAATAAAAACATAGGATTTTTTTGTAGTTTGTTTTTAAATTGGCAAAAGCATAGTTTGAATTGCTTTTGTAAATATCAGTATGTGAAAATGTGGAATTAAACTATTTTGTAGTTATTTGATAGATTAAACTCAATTTATCACAAAATTACGAAGTTTGGGGTGAGGGTCTGCACAAAATAATATTTTACAGTTGACCTGTAGTAGTCAGCAAATTCACTAAAAACCAAAATGTACCTCCTTTATGGTTTATACACTTTGCAAGTTATTTGCTAGGCTGAAAAATGCTTATTGCTTATTTCCTAAAGTCATAAAGTCCTAGACACAAACCAAAAGACTGCTGGCTTTAGGTAATTTAATATTTTAAGTCATCAGTCAACACAACAATAGTGATTACTTTAGATTGTATTTTGAGGCTTGCCTGTTTATAGGTATACTTCTTTCTGAATTCATACAAACAACCAGGAAACTACTAAAGCATACACTTTCAGGTTTTTAGGAGCTCTCACCTAGACACACATTCTGTATGGAATACTTTGAAGATAAATTTATGTATTGGGATATGTTCAAAATATTGCTGTAAAGCATATTTTAGGATACCCTACCCTTGGATGGTAAACAGATGGTGACCAAGAAGGTTGTGGGGGGAAGAGGATGACAGCAACGGGGTGGGTAGGAACACGTCCAAACAGGCAAGGCCTCTACTCTGGTGGAGCCTCCACCAAATACCCGTTCTCTGGAGCAAGATACCCGTCGCCTCCCTCGGACTCCATGTACATGTCGCAGCTGTCATTGCCCAGACGCTCCAGCCCAGTGTCCTGGCCACCCCCACCCCCACCTCGGGCCTCGTCCCTGCCTCGTTCACCACCCCATCCCCCGGCTTGTGCTCGAGATCCCCGTCTCGGTCTCCGTCCCGGCGCAGATCCCACTCACTCCAGTGGCTCCCGGTCACGATCTCTGCCCTTCTCCTCTGGACCATCAGAGCCATCTGGACCCAGCTCCCCAGGAGGCCCATCGTCAGGAGGTGCATCGCCAGCCTCAGAAGGCTCTGCCATGTCGCCACCGCCTCCACCACCATCACGCAGCTTCTCCTTCCGCTCCGCTAACATCGTGCTCGCTCACGGCTTCGGCTGCTTCGCTGCTTCTGTTCCTACCTTGTCCTTGCTACGCTGCCTGGAGCGTCTCCACTCATCCTTGTCGCGACTCCAAGAGTGCAGTCGCTGGTCCCGAGAGGGAGCGTAGCCGTTCTCGCTCCTTGTCTCGCTTGTGGCAAGGATGTTTAGTTTAGATGTCTCAGCAGTGTCTGGACAAATTGTTTTCTATCAGCACTTACCTATCAGAGGATAGTCTGTTGGTTAAATGAACAGCTTGTTTTGGTGTATGTAGTTTTGGAGTATGTATATGATTCTAATAGATGAATTGATTCACTTGTTGTGGATTCTGATTACTGATTTGGTCTAATTTCATGCATTGTTTCTTTAATCTGCTATTCAAGAAATCTATTTAATTACATTTGCAGAAAACCATATTGGGTAAATGGGAAGTTCCTACAGATCAAAGGAATCCAGAAGTATTAGGGAGCTGGGATTTCAAATATATGTGCAATCTCATTGTGCTGCTTCTTACATGTTTGAAGCAATGTCTGGACCCCACCAGAGCATGTACATATTACCAGCATAATGGACTCCTTCCTCACCCCCAGAGCCATGTCACACTTGAACTTTCATCCTCATTCCTTTTTCTTTCTAGTTATCAGCTCTATGCTATGGTCTGAAGCAGGAAGTGTTTTATAGGGGACCTTGGAGGTTTCCGTGATTGGCACCTTTATTCTTTGTAACCAGTGGGTTTTCTATGCCATTTCTGGCTTGGTTAAATCTCTCATTGGGTTACAAATTAAAAAACTAAAACACAAAAACCTCTGGGTCACTTTCTAACAGGTCATCCACTGAGGAACAGGGGCTCCTTCAACTGCAGGGTCACCCAGAGCCTCAGTGGGTGTCCAAGCTCCTGTTATCCCAAAGGCCTGGCTTCCTCAGACAGATAAGGGGGAAGCTGCACATCCACAGCTCTAGGCTGGCAAAATACCCAGTCCCAGTGGGATCTGCAGGGGCATTGGCAAGTTCCTGAGGAAAATCCTCACTAGCAGATTCAACTGTAAGCTTGTGATGATAACTTGCTGATTTTCACTACATCTCAATTTAATTGGCTCATTTCCAGTTCCCCTTCATCCTTCCACTTATACTTTGTACCCTCATTCATAAGCTGTTTTCTCCGAAGAGCATCCTGTCATGGTGCAGCTTTCAAAGTTGCCAAAAATGAGAAAATGGCTTCTTTTTTGGAGGGTGACCTAATTGATGACTATTTCTGAATTTCTCCTTAAAATGGTCACAGAACTTTTATGTTCCTTCTTTCTTTAGAAGATGAAAGTCCTGGGCATACCTATCACAGAGAGAGAAGAAACGCAGTCACTATGCAGCCACAGAGTGTCCAGGGACTCGGCAAGATCAGTGAGGAGCCTTCAACATCTAGTGACGAGAGGGGCTCGCTGATCAAGAAGGAGATCCATGGGTCTCTGCCCCACCTGGCTGAGCCTTCCATCCCATACCGTGGGGCAGTGTTTGCCATGGACCCTAGGAATGGTTACGTGGAACCTCACTACCGTAAGTGTGTCCTACCTCAAAGCATGTGCTCTAGAGCCATGGAGACTCTGTGTGTGTGTGCATGCAAATGGGCCTTGTGAATTATTTGGCTTACGTTAAATTATACAAGTGTTAAATTTACTTTCCCCTTCCTTCTACTTCTCCCATGTTGTGTCCATTCTTTTTAGGAAGAGGCATTTCTTTTTATCTCTAAGTAACTTTAGGCTTCTGTGGGGTGGCTTTCAGGAACATACCTGTCTGTGACTCATTCACGTGGGCCTTTCCTGGCATCTAGAACCAGATTTGTTTCACCCAGATAGGTTCTGGAGGAGGAAACTATGTTGATGGGGAAGTAGTTTAAGTGGGTTGCATTAGCTGACATCTTTAACAGTAGTAATTCCCACTTTTAATGAAATTTTGCTTAATTGTTGAGGAGGAACAATCCCATCAAATCAAACAAATCAGTACTAAATTCTTTAACATGGAAGATTTCTACATGCTCTACTTTCTTCATTAATCATTGTATTAGAAACATCAGAAATTTCCTTTTTCAGTACTAGTAAAGTGTAAGAAATCAACTAGGACTCTGAACACAGATATGTAATGGTTTTCTGTGAAACCAGACTATAAAGAAAAATACTATGTGTTCAGTTGACTTCTGGCCTGTTTCTAGTTAAAAAATATAATTTTGTTGTGGAGTAATGAAGTCTGTATTGAGGTGCCAAAGTCTGTGACTCTTGATTACAGATTTATCACTTTTCCAGGATACAGACTTGCCACTTAACCTTACCAGCTCCAATTCCAGATGATCCATTGAGCTCCAGAATAGGGGACTGGTTCTTGTTTCCCTTTTTCCACATCATTCGGAAATTTTAGTGTTTTAAGGCAAAAGGTCATTAGCCAGATGACTGCTTATTGAGGACAGCTGATTAGCGCATGTTTTCTTGCTCAAGAAAGTGCCCAGGATAAAAGCTAATTCCATTTCTTCATTAGTTGGCTTGCAACAGAGGGGACTAGTCCTTCAGCAGGGTGCAGATCAAAGGGCCTTACACAACCCAAAGTCTCAGCAACTGCCCCCCCCCCCCATATTGTTGGTAAAGATGAAAGGTATATTATTTTTATTAACTAGAAAGAGAGAATTTTTTAAAAAGTGGTCAGAAGTAAGGAAGATTTTATGGATACTTAAGTATCTACTTAAGTAGTCTACTGCCCTGGCTGGTGTAGCTCAGTGGATTGAGCATTGGCCTTTGAATCAAAGGGTCACTGGTTTGATTCCCAGTCAAGGACACATGCCTGGGTTGCAGGCCAGTTCCCCAATTGGGGACACACAAGAGGCAGCCACATAATGGTGTCTCTCTCCCTCTCTTTTTCCCTTCTTTCCCCCTCTCTGAAAATAAATAAAATCTTTAAAAAGTCTACAACTTCCGTTTAAAAAATGCTTATTAGTCCTGTTGCTGTGTTATTTTCACAGTTGCAGAAATAAGGAGGAGGTATAGTATGCATGTTTTTGTCCTTCCCTCATTAAAAGGCTATTTTATTTTTATTTTAGAAATGAGGGTTTACAATAATGTTGGTAGGGCATAGCACATTCCTGTTATCTACATTGTATTTTTATTTATGGGTCACTCATGCAATATAAGAGAATCTTATATTCTCTTATAAAAGAGAATACTTTGATAAAAAGTATAAGAAAATACTTTCATAAAAAGTATAAGAGAATACTTTTCTAGCAATATTAATTTTCCCTGATAGGGCACTTACTTAAAAAAAAATATTATCTAGGTTATTACCTGTAAGCTTTTTGCATTGTTTTTGTCCTTATGTGTGTATAAAACTGTTCCATCATGTATTTGTTTTGTTTTCTATTGCAGATGTTCACTAATTAATGAGGTATTAATTGGTCAGGACAACTGAGAGTACTTCTTTTTTGGCTGATGAAAGTAGGCAGATGACCATTAACTTTCTCTGTGCCACTTAATTTGCAGCTGCTCTTGATCCATTTATTCTAACAGTTTACACATTGAATCCTATTTGCATCATCAGTGGGTCTTGGAGCTCTCTGCATACCACGGCCTCTAATCACGTCTTGGTGGCCTATGTGTACAACCTACCTCTTGGGCCTCCAGTGAAATATTAACTGGCATTGGGCAATGGAGAGGTCCTAGTAGAGCTTAGAACAACAACTGTTCATTGTCACTCTATTTACAGAGCATAGCACCAATAGTTTGGCTATTCTTCAGCTTTTCCAACAGCATTATTGAAATCATTATTAAAATTACACAGCAGCTTATAAACTATGTTAAGTTGTATGTTACCAAGTGGCACATGTTACTTTGACCCACCATTCCAGCATACTCCCTAAATTGTTCATAAATAAATGATATCATTACATATACATACAAGGTCTGTCTGGAAGAAGTCCAACCATTGTTAATATAATGAGAACAGTTTGTGTGGATGTCAATGTAATCTGGCAGCCAAGAAGAATAGATTGGAATGTGCATGCATGAACAATGATGACTTCACTGTACTCGTAGTCAGTGTACTGTGTGGCTGTTGCATTCAAAATGACTAAGTGAGTAGAGCAATGAATCTGTATCAGATTTTGGGTTGAGCTTAAGCATTCTTCTCTGGAAACTATTCAGATGATTTAGAAGGTATCTGGGCAGCTTCATCATAACGACACACCTGCTCATGTATCATGTCTTATGTAGAGTTTTTTTTGTGAAACATCAAATCACCCAATTGACTCAGCCCATCTACATCCCAGATTTGGCACCCTGTGACATCTGACTTTTCCCAATAACTAAAATTACCTTTGAAATGGAAGAGATTTCAGACTCTTGATGAGATTCAGGAAAACAGGATGGAGCATCTGATCGTGACTGGGAGAACTGTGTGAGATTCCAGGGTGCCTACTTTGAAGGGGACTGAGTTGTCATTGTCCTATGAGGAATGTTTCTTGTATCTTTTTCAATAAATGTTTCTGGTTTTCACATTACATGGCTGGATACTTTCTGGGCCTACCTTGTATAAAATAGGAGAAGGGGGTCTTAGAGGTTACACAGATTAGCTTAGCAATCAGGGGATTTGAGTTTAAGTTCCAGCTTTGCCACTCACTGGCTGTGTGACCTTGGCCAAGTGTGCTGACCCCTTTAAGAATAATTTCCTAACTGTTGAATGGGGGTGATATATGACTGCCTGCCCCATGGTGTTCTCTTGAGAATTAAGTGAGCAAATAAAGTATTTAATAAAATCCCTGGCTCATGGTGAGTGTCTCAAAAGTATTATGGTAGTTGTTATCCTCTGACTTCTCTTCCTCCTTCTATTCCTAATTCCCCCCTCTTATTTCTGTTCATCATCATCATCTTCATCCGTATTTGATGAGTCTGTTCTCCAAACCAAGTTATTTTTGTTAGTGCTGCAGTTGTGTTTGCTTCAGGGTAGACTGGCATTTCTCTGCCACAACTGTTCACCTGCCTCCATCAGGTCAGTCTCTCTTACAAACACAGATTAGAGATAGAGTGGTGGTTTATAAACCTTAGGAAAAGGGTTGATGTGGTCAAGAAGTCTGCCTGGTGGCCTTCTGAGCATAACCTTTTCTCGTGGAACCTTAGGGGATAACTTTTTCCTGTTTTGTAAATAAAGAAATTTATAAACTTTTAAATGAGTTTGAGAAGTTTTAACATTTTAAGTTCTTGACAAAAAGTGTTGTATGTAACAAATATAAATAATATATGCAGAAAACAAAAAGGTACAATGTCATTTATTTATAGTAAATAACTTAAAGATATCCTAAACTAAGTTTCAAAGAGTTAGATATGACTTTGCTTTTTCTAGAACCCTGTTGGATGATTTAATCTTCTATTATAAAGTTTCTTAAGGTACTTTATAATAAAATATTAGATTTTACCTGGATTGAATTATGCAGGTAAAGCTAATAACCCATGGAGTGCTGAAGTCAATCCATCCTCTAAGAGTTTTTTAATGTGTGAGAAAAGTACCATCTTTTAAAAATGAGGTGTGGAAGTTTGCCCTTGCCAACTAGCTAAGTTGGTTCGAGCATTGTCCTGATACACCAGGGTCATAGGTTTGATCTCTAGTTGGGGCACGTACAGGAAGCAATGCAAAAATAAGTGGAACAATCAATATTTTGCTCTCTTTTCTTTCACCCATTTTTCTCTAAAAAATTCATAAAAACTTTAATTTTTAAAATAAAAATGAGATATGAAAGGTAATCATGTTTCTTTACCTTGTCTCAGTCCTGCAGCATTGTCTCCAACACAAGTTCATTGCAGACCTTCAGCTGCTCAAGGTTCAGAACCACTTTTCAGGCTGTTCCCTTTTCCATTGAGTCCTGTGCCAGCTCCACCAGGCTGTGGGAGAGAAAAGACTCTTTTAGTGCAGTAAATCTGGGTATCTGAGCACTCACAGTAATTCCTTCATTTCTTTGTGGTTGGAAAATGCAGACTTTCCAAGATGCCTAATTTGTGCTTCTATATATACTAACTTTGTATTTCTAACGTGTGGGCAGGTTTCCTGTAAGACCGGAAAAAGGAAAATCAGTTTTCTCCCTCCTCAGAAGGACATCTGTAAAATTTTTATTGCACAAGACTTTTTTATTCTTGGGTATACAACGTTGCATCTTCACAAATTGAACTTAGGCAGGATTCAAGTATTTTAGGTTTTGTGGGTTTGACTTTAAAAGAAAAAGAAAACCTAGGGATAATGGGTACTTCAAACATTGGCAACATATGTTTGGAATAAAATCCTTGTGGGGGCATTGGGGGCTTTTCTCTCATGAAGGGAACTGTGGATGGGCTGTATATCAAGGCCAGAAAGTAGACATTCAGGCTGCATGGCTTAGACATGGTGTGGTGCTGACAGGCTCACTGCTGTAGGATCACTAGCGCTTGATAATTGGGGAGAGCATAGCAGAGGCCCGATTTGAGGGACCTGACTGGAGTCAGTATAAGGACTCCCATTTCTTGCCCAAGGATTTCTCAGCAGTTTTATTCTTCTCCTGTTCCATCTGTAGCCAGATATTTCAAACTACTGTCATCCCCTGCTTTCACTTAACCACCATGCATTTATTCTTTTATAAACTTGCAAGGGAGGTGACATAATAGTTAAAGCATTCCTATACCCAGGGTGACACTTAAATTTTATTCTCTTCCCTGTTACAGGAAACATGTGTCTTGTTGTCTTCTGTCTTAGTCTTTCTGTGAAGAGTAGAGTTTTCTAAATGTCCCTGCAGATATCTTTGCGGGGAGTTTCTTGGATTCACTAATCATGTCCAATAGATTCCCTGTTGGTTTTGTTAAAGGGGAAAGAAAGATGTCTTTTTCCTAAAATTTTAGGTCTCTTTTACAGTTTTATAGTTACGTGAAGACTGCTTTCTCTGTCCCCAACTGCTCCCAAGCAGTAATTCCTCTTGGGAAATATGATTCATTCTTCCATGTCAGTGCCGTGATTGAAAACATACCACAGTATTCTTCCTCATGTTTCCCAGCTCAAACGACAGGACTATTAGTGCTAATTAGCAAAACCTGAGGAAGTAGCTAAAAAAAGAAACTGAATTTTTAATTGCTTGCATCTATTTTCTGTGGAAAGCTGATGTGCTAAGACCACTTGCATTCTTTAAAAAATTCATGTAAGATTATTTTTTTACCTGTCTGTTTTTATATTAGGTGACTTTCTACTCTCTTTAGAAATACATCTTCTGGTAGAATGGAAGAGAAGATGTGTATTTTACATATTTAATAGGTGCACCTGCTCACTTTTCTCTTACTTTTGGAATGCCTTGTGCAGACTGAGAGACAAAGCTGTCTACAAGGCACAAACGAACAGTTTGGTGTTGCATACAGAGCAAGAGCAGTGACAGTTCTCAGAGCACACAGCTCTTTCTCATCCAGGCTCTCTTTACTTCTTGGAGAACAGCTGATGGGCCCTTCAGGATTGTTTTTGCTTTCTTTTTTTTCTCTTGGAACAGTAGATTGTTTAACCTGAAAGACTGATGTTGGGCCATACTCTGGGGGCTTTGCTAGGTATCTTGCTTTTTTGGATGTTACTCTTGACTTGTGTGGGGAACTAGAGTAGAAAATGTAAAGAAGTCTGTGAACCTTTGCAGAACTGTTAGGTGTGAGCGTAAGAGTAGCTTCCTGCTTATTCTTGTCTTTCTTTTAGAAATTCGATATAACAATCCAAGCTTTCTTTCCACATCCCTGAGGTAATGCTTGAAGGCTAGAAATAGTGAGCCACTTCCATAGATTTTTTTTTAAGATTTTTTTTTTTAAAGCCTACATTCCAAGGTAACTGCAGAAAGTGGTAGAAATTTTGGGATAATTCTTAGGGTTCCAACTAAATCTTATCAGTGAGTGCTGACTACTTTTGTGCCTAATGTGAGTATGATTTTCATACTGATCTTAGGAGACAGCAATTGGAACTTGGAACCAAGGCTGATAAAAGCCCTGTAGCATTGGTAAAAAAAATTAGTTACTGATTTTGTCTGTTGAATTTTGATGATATATTTATTAGAGGGGGCCAGGGAGAAGCTTGGAGGCCACTTAGGAGAGGAATAGAAAAGGCTAAGGGAGACCATGTTGTAGAGAAAATTAGTTCGCCCATTGGGCCCAGCCCTCTCTTCTACTCATTGATGCCTAACATAGTCCTCTCCTCAGGCAAGTCAGACTTCCTCTGGCTAGCTGCTCAGGCTGCCTAGATCATACTGTTGTTTCTTCTAGAATAGTTCTTGCCTTTCTTTCTAACCTTCAAATTCTATTTATTCTTCAAGACCTATCTAAAGATCACTTCCTTTGAAAGCTTTTTTTAGTTCCATCCTACAAGGATATTTTCCTACCACAACACCAAGTAGGTAGAGGGGAATGGAGAGAGGCAGAGAGGGAGAGAAACATCAATGTATGGTTGCCTTTCACCTGCCTCCAGCTAAGGGCCTGGCTGGAGACCTGGCTTGCAACCTGGTTATGTGTGCCCTGGCTGGGAATTGAACCAACAACCTTTGGGTTTGCAGGTCAGTGCCTTATCCACTGTGCCACCACCAGGGCTTACTCTCATCTTTAAACTCATCATAGCTACATCCTTGTGTGATCCATGTACATCGATATTTAGATTGTTAGAGGGAAAAAGACACAGGCCAAAAGGCATCACTCACACTACATGCCCATGAAATCAAACCTAGATTTAACACCTGATCAATTTGCAATTTCAGTCTTTCCCCAAAACATAGTTTTAATCACTAGCATGGTATATTCTGATCAAGCACAAGTAAGGTAATCTGTCTGGTTGGCTCACTCAGTCCCCATAGAAAGAAGAGACAGTCTACATGATAAACACCCTTTCCCCTTTCTTCCCCCCTAGAAAAACTGTCTTGGCCCCCAAATAATCCTTTCTTTCCTTTCACTAATAGCTCTCTTGGCCTCCCCACCACCTTCTTACTATAAAATTCTTCTATTTTGTACAACTCTTTGAAGCACCCTTTTAGTTTTTAGATGGGATGCTGCCTAATTCATGAATTGTTTGATAAAACTGATTACATCTTCAAGTTTATTTGGTTACATTTTGTTTTTAGATAGAATAATGTGATAGTCCAGGGGTAGTACTGAGCTCTTACATGTACCAGAATTCTTAGGGCAAGACCAGCAAGGCTTATTAATGCCACTTTAGGGATGGGAAGGGCAAACTATTCACTTGCTTGACCTTTGTTGCACCAGAGATAAAGTTTGTCCAGAGCCTGCTGATCAGAGTTGGGTACTTGGCACCTGAATAAATTGATGCTTCTACCTCCATTGAACAATTGATTCATTAAATGCAGTCTATGATCCAAACTTGTTACCCAATCCTTTTTAAAAGTAGGAAGGGTTTAAAGTATTTATGACATAGCTATACATTTATAAATTGCATTTTTAAAACATCAAAAATATTTGTTTCAATACATAAAGACATTTATTCAAGCATGCATGTTAACAGGAGATTTTATCAACAAATTGATTTGGGATCATACATCCAGTTGTTTAAATATACCATGTAATTCTTTTCCTTTTCTAATTTGGCACCCATTCAATGAATGTCACAGTTTTTTTTTTTAGTTGCTTATAGTTTCTTTTCTTCCCTTCTCCTTCTCTTCTTCCTTCCCCCTTCTTTTCTTCCTTCCCTCTTCTTCCTTCCACCTTCTTTTTTTCCTTTTTTCCTTTGTAGAATAAACCAGGAGAAACACAGCAACTTATGTTATTTCATAGCCATCTGCTGGTAGCGTTCCATCCCCTTCTCTAACAGAGGCAATATTATCCCTGGCTCCTCCTCCTTGTTTTTCTTGTATAATTGAAGATGTTACCTTTGATGTCTCTTGAAAGCTGTATCTCCTGCTTAAGCTTTCTTGATTTGTACCTATAAATTTGTGCTGTGTCATCATACTTCTCAGTGAAAGAGCTGCATTTTCTTTCTTTGTGCTTTTCTTAGTTTGGTTTAATGTTGGGTAACCGATCCAACATTTTATTGCTCCACTCTTCCTATTACTGATAGAGTTTGGATCCTTGTAGCACTCTTTGAAAAGTATTCAACTTCCTCAATCCTGGTAGCTTTTACATTTGGGTTTCTACTTGGGTCTCTCCTGCAGTAAAGGTTGTCCTGATATCTTCCTCCTGTTGGGAATCCAGGCTTTTTATTAAGCTCAGTTTTTGATGAGTTTCTTCTTCTTAGAACAAAATAAGGAAAACATCTAGATTCACTGTTGTTCATCTATTCTTGTTAGTTGAACATGTGCTTACTGCGTGTCTCTAAGTGCTCACCAGCATTGGACAGAACAAGGTCCCTGCTTCCATTGAGCTTCAGGCTGGTGGGACATTGAGACCACTAGATAAGCTAGTTCAAAAGGCCACAAAAAATATGCTGCAAGAGATGGGTAACATACATAGTTGACTCAGACTTGATGGCTTCAAAAAGGCTTCCTGGAGCAAGTGATCTATTATTCCCTGGCAAAAAGGCAGAGAGAGATGTTTGCAAAGGCTTAGAGGCCAAAGGAAAACCTGACATCTGTTAGTACCTGAGAGGTCTCTTTGGTTGAAGGGTGGAACTCAGAGAAGGGAGAGGTGGGGAGACAAGATTCCTTTTTTCAGAGTGCAGGCCAGCATGTTTCAGAGGGAGCTGGTTCTCTACTGCACTAGTCTATGGTGATCCTCAAGACTTGTTTAATGGCCTTTGACTATTTAAACAGATCTTCAGGTAGCTATGTTTTCTGTCACTGACTTGGAGTTTCTTTGTTGCCGAGTTTAATTTACCTCCTTATTCCAATTTGCCAGTATGTGATTCCTATCCCACAGTCCCTCCTTATTTCTGTGGCTGGCTTCTCTTTTCATTGGTCTTCAAGAGCTGCCACTTCCCCTGTGTAGTGTGTCATATTTTCCTGTGACAACAAGAAAATCCATTTCTACTTGTTCTCAAATTACTGACCTTTTCTGTTTGAGAGCCTGATAATCACAACATCTTCATCTTGAAATACAAATCTCAAGCCTTGGAATTAAATGTGGCTTAATTTCCAGTCAATTAAGACCATTCTATCTCAAGACACATTTTAATTCCAAAATAGAATATTCACAATTTCAAAAACCTTAAGTTTTATTTTATTTGAGAACTATCAAATATCCTAACATCAGTCAAGCTAGAGAAATTGTGCAAAGTGCCAAACGTGAGGTTGGTGATAGAGGTCAGAAATAACAAAGTATAATTCAGCTGGGAAATCCAGTAGCTATTACTCTGGGGGAAAATGAGAACAAAGGCTTCCAGTGGTTGGATAAACCTGCAATCTGGCCTAGACTGAGAGTCTTAAGGGGGATGGTGAGATATGCCCTAGCTCCAGGAAGAGATGTGTCCTCTCTGTAGGGGGCTGCAGGACTAATCAGCTGACATTGTGCAGGTCAGAGGAGGCCCCTCTAGGAAGCTAGGTGTTTACTTGCCCGCTAAAGGGATGAAAATCTGCATTCTGATTGTGCTTCTGACTTGTGAGTGAAATAAAAGGAGGTGTCTATGTATTTCCTTCTTTAGAGAGGAGCAGAGAAGTGCCCATATCAGGTGGTAGGAAATAATAAGACAATAAATACCCCCTCTTTCATGGACTAAATCTGCTTTCAAATTCAGTAAGATTTCAAAATTTTCCCCCATTCCTGTATTACCCTCTTAAGTAAGGAATGTCATAGAATGGCATTGCCCCTGTTACCCACCCCAAGAGATCCCTGTTTGCCAAGTAGTCATGTCCTTGTTCTTGTGCAGGACACACACACCATACACCTGGGCAAAGGCATCCATGAGACTCTGTAGCTAGTAGCTCTACTACTAAAACAGAAAACGGGGTGGTATGCAAGAAAGACACCAGTGGACCAATAGACCTTAGAATGGGCAGGGCAGGCTTTGCTCAGAGGTGTCTTTGCAACCCATATGACAAAAAGGAACCAGTCATGGGAATATGTAAAGGGAGGACGTTTCACTTAAAAGAGTGGAAATTTTGGAAATTTCATTGCCAGGTCCAGGAGCAGAGAGAGACTAGTTAGATGGGCTGGTGAGGGGGTGAGAAGAAGTTGGGAGGACTACATGGGCCAATGAAAAGCCAGTAGAGGGGGTGCCGTGAATCGATTTTCATTTGGGGAATATTACTGTGGCTGGTGTGTGGGGACTTATGAAGAAGCAGAGTGTAGAATTTACGTAGTTCTTCAGTAGGCTGTTGCAACAGTCCAGGTGGCAAATGGTCCCCCTCTCATAAAATTTTAGCCAGCAGAAATGAGCCCTCTCTCTGTACCTTGTATGCCACTGGCTTTACTCTTGAATTTATTAAATTCACACAACATCTTTATGAGAGATGTCTTGAGTTTTCCTATTGAAGACAGACGAGGATACCAAAGTCCGTAAGGCTAAGTGAGTTTTCCATTTTTATGTGGTTCAAAAGTGGTTGAGCTAGACTTTGAACCCACGACCCACGTAATTTGACTCCAGGGCTCAAATTCTTAACCAATGTCTGGAACTGCTAAGGCTTCAGAATGGCAGGAGCCTGGCCCTGTAACAGTGGTTTAAGCTCATTAAGGGGGATCTTGAAAACTCTGCTGGAGGCAGGTGTTGGTGTTCAGGGGTGATGGCAGGAGCTTGGAGGGCCCTTAGGAGGGCAAGCTGACTGCTGCTCAGGTCTTCAGATATCCATTAATGGATCTCAGCATGGAGGGCAGGGGTATGCTTGGGCTACCTCTCCAAACATTGCTGCATGGGAGGAAAGAAGAAATTGTTTTCTCAATTAATAGTCTCCTAAACAATTGAAAGTTACCTGTGACTTAATTATGGGGAGACCTCTGGGTTCTCTTTGTGCCCCTAGGTGCAACATTTATTGTGTGCCAGGCACTGGACTAACGACTCCATTACATGATCTCATTTAGCTTTTGCACAAATCCCATTCATCATCTGAATTAACGGGGCTCCCCATGTGGGTTCGAGTATGAACTCTATGGTTTGGGGAGCTCAAGAGGGAGGCCTCACATGCTTTGCTCTTCTACTTGTCTTGTTAAACCAATTCACTAATGAGCTTTTGCATGTCACCAGGCCTTGTCTGGGGACAGTGATCCCTCACCTGTCCCTCTGTGCTAATACACAGGGCAACAGATCACCCAGGGGAGAAAGTGGCAGGGAAAGAGCACCCCTTTTATTTTTATGTGTAACTTGGAATATTATTGCTGATGATGGAGGGAGAGAATACAAACACAGGCCTTTTTTGCCCCAAAACTTCTTGGTGTCTTACCTACATGGACAGTTCCTGGCCTTTAGGCTTTGGTGTCTCAGATAAACTGAAAGAATCCTGAGGAGAAGCAGTTAAGCATGATTAAGAGGCTGGGGAAATGATTTATGAGGAAAGATGAAAAGGATTGAATATGAAGAACAGGGACAGTGCAGGCTAAAGAGACACATGGTACCTCTCAGTGAATAACTTAAGGCAGTGATTTTCAACTGGGGTGCTGAGAGAATTTTTAAAACATGAAATACTTGACTATAAAGTCAGGAGCACTAACCTCTTTTCCCATTGTCAAATAAAAAATGACAACAGCCAATGTAGCAATAACCATTTTGTGTAACTAAAAATTACACTTAATTTTTTATCAGATCAGCAAAAAATGTGTTTTTCGTTATACCACAGAATTTTAGTAATTAGTTTATGTATGTCATGAGATGAAACAGGCTGAAAGTTACTGACTTTAAGAAATAGATGCTAAGGAGGGACAAATCAGAGAAGACAGTCAAGAAGACTGCCTTCTGAACCCCTTCCTCTCAGGTACATATATAGGTTGGACTGATGTTTGCTGTAAAGACCAATGTGAACTATCAGACCCTGTCTGAATAACATTATGTTTCAGGAGACTTGATTTGACCTGAGATATGTCAGGCTCAGGTCATAAAGATGTAAGTTGTAACAAAGCTTCCACTATATCAGGAAAACATAAAAAGTTAGTATTGAAACTTTTAAGAGTGATTACCTAGTCCTTGAAATATTTATAACTGGAAGAGTCTAAAAGTTATGGAAAATTGTTACAAGGCATTTAGGTAGGGCAGAGGAATGACTTCTTAGATATGTTTATTGATTTCCCAACATTGACTTAGTGCCACACACAGGAGAAACAAAAAGTACAACTCTGGCTTTTGATTTTATATTTTGGGAAGAAACTGCATGAAACAACACATGAAAACAATTAAGAAACCTATCAACAAGTATGAAATAGAAGGATGAAAGGCACGACTTAGGGCTGGGCAGGGCAGTTTCTGATTCCAAGGAGGTTTTACAGTAGAATTCTGACTCCATGGCAAATTTAAAACCAGTATGAAATTTCTCATGATTAACATTTCCCTTCTTCCTTCCAAATAGCAAATTTATAGACTCTGAGAAATTCACATAACACATACATCGATGCTGCATTTTCTTTTTGCTTGATCCATTCCAGCTGTTACTAACTTTCATGTCTGTCTTTCATTAATTTATGAGGAGTTTTGAAGTGCAATCTGAAAGGCTCCCCTGAATTTTAGACTTTTGGGGGGCAAATTTCACATTAGTTGATCATGATCCTTGCTAATGTTTCAGCCAAGTATTTGAGTTTATTGCTGCCTCATAACCTTTCCAGGGTCCTTTGGTAATGGGTGCTTGAATGTGCTGTCCTGGCACCTGAGGTGTGCACAGTTAGGCTTGGTCAGTGTTAACTTCACTACGTCTCCCACTTGATTGAGCAAACCTGAGCATCCGCAGCATATCTCATCTGGCACATAGTTCCTGCCCTTAGAGTCTAGTAAGCTCATAAGTAATAGGTTTTCTGGGTTTTCACAGGCCTGACCTTGGATGTAAGGTGGGTAAAAGTTTTGGCATTTTTGTGTAACGCAGAGGCTGCTGAAAACACTTTTCCTCTCTTTTCCCTCTGCTGATGGTTCACAGGAACAAGGAACTGAGTCTGGGGCACGAAACACTCATGTACAGTTTTTAGTTATTCACACTTGACATGACTCCTTTTCATGCTTAGTTATTTGAACTTAATATATCATATTAGTGGGCATGTTTCTTACTGTTGGAGAGCACAGCTGCCAGATTGCAGGACAGTTAGCTCAGGAACGATGGAGGCCAATGATCAACACCTGGTACTATCTGTCCCACAAAGAAAACAAATGTGGAGAGTGTTTTTATGTTTTCTTTTTCGAAATCTGCTCCAATGGGATATTCTAAAAAACAAAATCCTGCCCAAAGGTTGCTGGTTCGATTCCCCCACCAAGGCACATAACCAGGTTGCAAGCCAGGTCTCCAGCCAGATCCATGGCTGGAGGCAGGTTAAAAGCAACTATACATTGATGTTTCTCTCCCTCTCTGCCTCTCTCCCTTCCTCTATATCTGGAAATAATAAATAAATTAAAAAAAATTCTTCTTAATAATGGTGCAGCCTTTCTTCTGTGATGCCAGTTACCTGCTATTAATTTCTAGATTTTCTGAAGTGTCTTTTTCATAATGATTTTTTCATAATGAGCCACCAGGTTAGCATGACTCTAAGGCATGGGTTTTTTTTCCTGCTTCTTTCTGTCATGGGGAATAAGGTTCCAATTAGACGCTCTGTTAAACAGAGCTTGATATTAGAGCTGTGATTGGCCCCTCTTCTGAGAAAAGTCAAGATCCTGCAGGGTGATGATGTGTGGAAGTGTGAGCCCTCCTGTCATGTGAATTTCTCTCAATGTGAGTGTGTGGAGAGGACTCGCTGGAGTTAGGACCTAGGTTTGGATTTAGAGTGGCCAAGAAGTTCTATGGGCTGTGTTGTAGATTGAGTTTTAGAATTAATGAACTTGCAGGCATCAGCAGTACTCATGATTGTGTATGTCATTTCCTTACTTGTCCTTATTTAGTTAATGGTATCTGAGACCAAGGTAAAATATTTATTTCACAGTACTTGCTTCATTTGAGCTTCATTTGAATGCCAACCTAGTTTGCAAAGAACTAAGGTCGAAATGGAAACATTCTGAGATGTTGGGGCTTTTGTTTTTTGCCCATATTCTGATGGCTTAGGTAATATGTTTTTATTTGGATTTTTAAATAATTTAATTTTTAAAGTAAATATTCCTAAATTTTTTTTTTTTTAGAAATTAATATTGAAAGTGGCCGTTTTGTGTTCTGAAATTATAGAAAGGGCTTTAGGTACTGGGAATGATAACAGTGGGTCACGGTGATAAGCAGAGAATTAAAGCAATTGATTCTTGGCAGGATAGTAAGTGAAGATTCTTGTGTTCTGTTAGAGCTTATTTTATTTTAAATACCTTTTTGAGCCTTTCTAGACTCAGTTCAATGCTTTACAGATTGGCTCATCTCTGCCAAATGATGTCAGATTTAGGTGAATGATTAGAGCTGATGTTCTGAGGATGCCAAAATGGAATAAATGTGAGTCTGTTATCCACTAGGAGTTCTAAAGGAGTTTTGGTATAATTTCACCCCAGAGTGATAATCCAAACTGAAAAAGCTGAGGCAGGTACAAGGTACATTTTCTCTTCTTGAAAATGAATTTGTCAAAATTGAAGAGGAAAAATGAATGTGTAAAAGCTAAACCTTTTTTTTTTTAAATATATGGTAATTATTTGGAAAGAGAAAGAAACCTTGAAATTCTCCTTGTAATTTAAGAGTTTATTGTATTTTTATTGAAATTATGTTTATAAGTAACACATGCTCATTTTAACAGTTCATAAAGTGCACAAGGAATTAGGATAGAAAGCTAAAGTCGTTCCATTGTTTTGCTCTAGCCCTGGTTCCAAGGTTAATTTTCATTATTTCTGTAGTATTTTATACTTTGGTAGAAAGTCCAGAATGTGCTTATGCATTAGCTTCCTGACATACAACTCTAGATGTTTTCACTTAATACTATTTATTGATTCTCCAGTATGAGAGTTAACTTTTAATTTTCTTAACACTGTGGCTTCCTCCTCTTTCAGTATTCATATTGTAGTATTATTTGTCTAATGGCTATTTTTAAAACTTTAAAGACTATCTTAAGCCTCTATAACTTTATTTTTCAGTTCAAAAGATGAAGATATTAGGTCACCCTGCCCATTGCATCTTCTGGGGCCATGTTTTTCTATTACATTATCAAAGTTGTTAATATCGTCATGGTGTCTCACAATCAGCCCCACCTCTGCTGTGTTCCTGTAGTTAGATTAATTTTAAAAGTTAAAAATCAATAAAGCATCTATAATCTGATTGCTGTGGAAATTATTCTCAGCATTGAAATAGAATGTTTGGATCACACTTTACAAGTCCAGCATTCTGGACCCTCAATCACTGGATAGTGATGGGTCTAGCATTAAGAATAAGTGGTTTATCTATTCTTAATTTTTCTTAATTCCTTATATATCTACAGTATTGCATTTTTGTAGTTGCTTTAGTTTTTCCTCATATCCTTATATATATTTTTATCCTCCAACTTTCTAATCATATTTTTTTTGCACTTAAGGAAGAGTAACCATCTTTCTTGGGTATTTCGTTCTCCCAAACAATCTGGATCAGGTATCTTGGGACATCCCTTCATGAGCATCCTGAGTGAATGACTATTTCCTGGGTCTTAATTGATTTTTGTCATTCTTCACTTATCCTTGTGTTTTATTAGAGTATACCAAGAACTTTCCAACAATGAAAAGGGGTATATTTGCCAAGTTCCTACTTAGTGAAGAAGATATCTTTATTGTGCCCTTGTTTTTGCTTGATAGTTTAGCTAGAACGCTTAACCAAAAAAAGAAAAAGAAAAAGAAAAACAAAAACAAAAACAAAAAACACCACCACCCCAAGATATTTGAAGGCATTGCAATTTTCTGTTAACATCCGAAGTTATAGATGAGAAGTCTGATGCCCCTTTGATTTGAATTCCTTTTAAATGGTTTCTTTTTCTTTTGGAGATTTTGGGAATCTTTTTATTCTTAGTGATCTGAAAGCATGTAGTTATTTAAAATTTGATTTTATTTTCATTTATTTTGCTTATTATTTGGTGGGCCATTCTCATCTGAAGATACTCTTTATCTTGGAATGACTTTTATTCTATTATTTTTAGTTAATTAATTAATTAATTTTAGAGAAAGGGGAAAGGAGGTAGTAAGAGAGGGAGAGAAACATCAATGCAAGGTTGCCTCTGGTGCACCCCCTACTAGGGACCTGGCCCACAACCCAGGCATGTGCCCTGACTGGGAATTGAACCAGCAGCCTTTTGGTTCACAGGGTGGCAAGCAATCTACTAAGCCACACCAGCTAGGGCCTATTATATTTTTAATCATTTACCTGCCCTTGCTTCTCTATTCTTTCTTTCTGGAACTCTGCTTCATTGACTGTCAGGCCTCCTGGGTTATTACTCTGTCTTTTATCTTTCCTCCCATGTTCTACCTGTTTGATTTTGGTTCTGTGTTCTGGGAAATTTCTTGAATTCATTTTTCAGTGCTTTTAGTGATATTTTAAACTTAGTAATATTTTTAATTTTAGGAGTAAAAAAAATCTCATGGTTCTACATTCTTAGTGTCTTTGGTACATAACACAGTTGACCCTTGAATAATGCAGGTGTTTGTGGAGCTAATTCTCCCCTCCCAGCACAGTCAAATTCATGTATAACTTTTGAATCCCCCCAAACTTAACTACTTAACAGACTACTGTTGACTAGAAGCATTACCGATAACATAAAGTCTGTTAACACGTATTTTGTATGTTATATGTATCATGTACTGGGTTCTTATAACAAAGTAAGCTAGAGTAGATGTTATTAAGAAGCTCATAAGGAAAAGAAAATACATTTATAGTATTTGTTGAAAAAATTTTCATGTAAGTGGACTTGTGGAATTCAAACAACGTTTGTTTAGGGGTCAACTGTACTTTCTCAGAACCCTTTGGAAGTTTCCTTTAGGCCAATGTTTTTCTTTTTTCTTTTGGTCATTCTTGTTTATGTCCCTCCATCTCCTCATAAGCCCAGTGATCTTGGGTGTCCATTCATGCCAAAGCCATGGAGAAGGAGACTGTCCTAGGTCTCCTCTGCTTAGCCTTATTTAAGGAAGATTGCTTTCCTCAAAGTGGGCATCTGAACAACATATTTATTGGCAGGACTTCCTTTAGGGAAATAAGGTGGGGCCCCACCTTATGCCAGGACAAAGATGGCTTGATTCATGGGAGTAGTGAGAACCAGCATGGCTTAGGCTATAACCCCAATCAGAGGTTACACCAACCTGCCATACTGACACTTGAGGTAAGAGCTGGTATGGCTCTTGTGGTGTGTACACTTGCTTGAGAACCCTGGGATGGGGAGCAGTTTCCAAAATCTCTGATTTTCCAGGGCATAATGATATGCTGTACTGTAGGGCAGGAGACACACCAGCTGATTGGCACAGATGTTCCATGTAAATATCTGCCCAGTGCAAGGCTTCTTGCATGGACTGGTTGACATCTCTTTCTTTGCTCCCTGAAAGAATAATCTAGGCTGTTTTATCTCCATGTGTCAGTTTTAATTCCAGTCTTTAAATCTTGCAGGAATGGGTCAAAATTTTTTGTTCTGATTTTATTCATTTTATTTACTGTGTTAAGAATATTAGATCTGGAGCCAGACTGCCTGGGTTCAAATCCTGATTCTGCCACTTCTAACAATGTGGTAATGGACAAATTATTTAGCCTACCTGAGCCTTTGCTTTCTCATTTTACCCAGTGGGGTAATAGCAACACCTACCTCATAGACATGTTTTGAGGATTGCATTGTTTAATATAAATAAAACTCTTAGAAATGTCTCGGTATATTTTATTATTATTTGTTGGTATTTTTATCTTTACTGCAACATCTACTTTTATCTTTTTATTTCAGAGAGGTCTTCAAAGGGAAACATGTTGGTCCAGGCTGCCATATTGAACTGAAATGACAAATTAAATATTTTGCATTTTTAGTATATTGAGAAAGATCTAGAGTTAGTAGTTAACTTTAGGATACATTCTCAGCTCTGTTGACTTCTCACAGTCTGACCTTGAGCAAGTTCCTAATTCTGATTTCTTCCTATCTTTAAACTGTGGGCAGTAATGGTAACTTCACTGGGATGCAGGAACTAAATGACAGAATGTGCCAAAATAACCAGCAAGTCAGTTTTCCTTCTGTGAATAATCCAAGCATTGTCATAGTTACTTTCACCACTCTGATACTTTGTATCTCACACTATAAGAAAATCCTACAAAGAGGGTGTGATTCTGGACTGTCCTTTGCACATTTAGGCTCTCTTTTGATGTTACTGAATACTTCTTTATAATTTTCTTTATATTCAGTTTTTAGAATGTATTTTATTCTTATGATTTTACAAATTTGATAAGCTTTGAAAATAATGGAAGTTAATTCTAAGAACTGGGAAAAGCCACACATGGATAAAAACTAGGTATGGTAATTGTGTTGTATTTTATGGAATAACGTACAAAGACTATGTAGTACAACCTCCCAAATGCAGCTACCACCCCAGCCAAAAAGTCTTTACTCCTCCCTACTGGGAGTTATCATTTTGGGAGAAAAAATTTCCCTAGTTTGTTTTATTTTTTTATCCAAGTAGACTTTTTGAAAAAGCAACTAATATAGTGGTTCCATAGAATTGAAATTAAACAGTTCAGCTCTGTCTAATGTCATAACAAACAACTGAAATGGGTAGTATTGTCAAATATGTCAAATTGTGTGCCTATTTACTTACTACAGATTTGCTGCATGGAAAAGTTTTCCTCTTAACATCTATATATGTGTTTCTATATATGTTTGCTTTCTTTAGTTTTATTTCTGTTTTTCATGTGAGGTACATTTAAAGCAAATTAAAGTGGTTCACTTAAATGCCCTGCACTGAAAATGACAAACTTGAAGAAATCAGAAGTATTATATCAAATATACCTTGTTTGTAAATTTAAAAAGTTATTTTTAACCTGTCCCAAGTGTTGTTAGGGTTTAAAGATTTTAAGTTGGTGCTGTATTAAATATTTAGACTGTAGAAATAAACTGTGTTTAAGAGATGGGCATGGTGAACTGTGGGGATGCTCATGTGCTTTATAAAAGGTACCATAGTCTGCAAACAGTTTAACAAGGCAGATCTCATTGAAGGGAGGGAGGTGAGTTGATTTATGAGCAGAAAATATACTCTGCCCACCTCATATGAAGTATAGGTCAGCATGTTCCTTTTTAAAATCATGCATTTCTGAAGAATGTGTAATGGGCTGTATTGTCAGGGAGAAACATCTTTCCCCTAGCTTGGACAGAGGAGCCTTGGAACAATGGTCTTCCTCTTGAAGGGCCCCTCAAGCCCAAGTTGAAAAAGCTCCATACCTCCAGGGCTGCCTGTAATCAAGAGCCATGGCAGTGGTTGAAGATAGGCTGTTGATCAGAGAACAAGACCACAAGGTTAAAAGCTGGTTAAAAATTGAAGAGCTAAAAATCCAAACTGAAGGAGCTAAAGTAGGCCCAAGGTTAGTGAGGCCACACTGGGTGTGAGGAGTGTAAGGAGAGATATGGTTTGAGCAAGGACTGATTCTCATCATTCTGTTTTTTGTAGTATGGAGGAAGTTCTCTAAGCTATAACCAAGAAAGCCACAGCTTTCCTGCCCTTCTGGCTAACCCTTTTCCTTTTCTGTATGAGTGGGTTTTGTAGCCCAGACTAGAGCACAGACCAGATGAAAGCTGCAGTGGCAGTTATAGAATTGAGTTATTTTATGTGAGGTATATACTTTTCTGAAGTGTTTAATACTATGCAAACAGGACTGCAATATACTATAGGATAGGGAGGTTATATACTTACCAAAAAAAAAAAAATATATATATATCATGTAGATGCTTATGTTTCCCTTTTCTTTTTGATTACCAGAAAACTCAAATTTAAATTTGCTGCTCTGCTATTCTAACTCTGTTGCATCTATAGCCTGTATTTCCTATTTAATGTTCTCTGGACCTTAACTATCTAGACTGTTTTCTGACCGAATTAAAAATTTTTATTTATTTATTTATTTGAAAAAAATTTTATGTATTATTTTTCAGAGAGAGGGGAAGGGAGAGAGGCAGAGAGGGAGAGAAATATCAATGTATGGTTGCCTTTCACTTGCTTCCAGGTACAGACCTGGCTGGAAACCTGGCTTGCAACCTGGTTATGTTGCCCTGACTGGGAATTGAACCAGCAACCTTTAGGTTCGCAGGCCAGTGCCTCATCCAGTGCCAAATTTTTATTTAGTTTGTATTTTCTACCTTTTCATATGAATTCCTTAATGGTACCTGAAATCTTCAGTGAGATGAAGCAAAGTATCAAAATAATAACACACCATTTGGTAAGGAGTGTTACACTTTCACTAGGTGTGAGAAATAGTAACAGGGGTATTATTAAAAGCAATATATAGAGACAGACTTGTGTGACAGCATAAATAGGTTGTTGAGAAATCTTGTATTGAATGAATTTAGATCTTAGCAGTGTTCTCTCTCCTTAAATGGCAGACCTTTTCAGAGAAACACAGATGCATGCCCTTGCACCCACTATGATTTGGAAATGTCAGATACCACCAGTCTCTGAGAAAGGCTCTGGAGAGAACTTGTTCATGTTTTTAACTTTTCTCACCTACAGTATATTCTATTATCTTTAAAAAATCCTTTTAAACTAAATTGAGTTTCAGGGCATTTGCTTGTTGATATCCTTTTTCAACTCCTAACATTCAGTGACTTGGTAAACATGTGTTAATATTTTAAAATTTGTTTTATTTCTGTTTAAAAATGAGATTATTTATCCAGTTCCATAGGATCATTCTTATGTTTTTAAGTTATCGCAGATATGCAGCTTGCAGATCTTAGCTCCCAGCACCATTGAGCCTGATTACAAAGCTCCATCACATAAATGTGGTCTAGTTATACTCTCAAAAATAAGTGAAATAAGAGGCTCATCTCCTGAGGATGGCTCCATGTTACGGATGGCATATAAGCCCTAACATTTTCTTTGCTTTCAAATGGCTGGGGACAGTGAGTCAGAAGTGAGAACTCCTTTGTTTCATGTCGTGTGCATGGCAGGGGAAAAATGTAGCAGGGCAGAAAATGAAGAAAGACATAAAAGGATCTCAGCTCAAGGAGGTCAGATCCATCAGAGGCTTAACGGTGCCTTCAAAGATGCCTGGGACAGGTGGCAGTTCAAGACAATCACAGCAGCCGCACCCGCTGGAGCTGAGATAAGGGATTTCTGCAGCAGCTTGCTATCTGGTGCCCATTGGCTTTGATGTAACTGCTAGCAAGACTTTGGGGAGCAGGTGACTGCCTTCCTCTGCAGTAGGCTGCTGTTGTTCAGTCTTTTAAGGGCTTGTTACAGTGCTCCTTGAGGATTAATCCTCTTCAAGATTTACATGACATGGCTTTGTCCAGAGACCCAGACAGAGACTGTGTTGCCACCTGTATAAGGTCCCCTGCATCACCTCTTCCCTCTCCAGCTTGCTGATGTTTAAGCAGCAAACCTTGAGCTTCCTTTGCTTCACATTTTGGTGATGGCTGAGTTTTTGTCCTAACCTAGAGGCAGCATATCTTTAGCACGAAATTGTCAGCTTCTGTTACTTCATCATGCTATTTTTCAGAAGTTTTTAATAAATTCTTTTTTCACTCTACCTCCTGTCAGCTCTCTTTCTCCTTAGAAAGAAATAATGGTGCTGCTTGGCTCTAGAATGGGTCAGTTTGTAAGAAAGATTACATAGGTACATCAGAAAAAAACATCTATTTGCATGAACTACATATTTTTGGACAAGCCAAAGTTAGATTTTACTAATTTGGCATTTTAAGTAATCCTGTTAGAAAAAGAGAATTGCGGATTTTATATCTGCCTTGTTAGACACAATAGCAACAACAAGTAACCCAAACTATTTCCTGAAATTCAGAAATAAATTTTGTCCTGACACTTTAAATTTTTGGTTGAACAAAGCATTTCATAGACTCTTAAGTGCATTTTGAGGGGGAAGTGGGGAACTTGGAGGTATGTCTTTGAGGAAGCAAGTGGCTTTTGGCCTCTTGCAGCTTCCTCTACGTAGGCACAGGGATAGTTCTGGGAATTAGTAGAAGGACATGGGGGCTTCTCATCCCTTAGTCAGTAGGACAGGGTGACTTTTGTTGTCACTGACTGAAAGAAATTTATATCCCATTAATTGCCTTTATGCACATCCCTGGTGTTAATCTTATTCTTCATAAGAAGGTTCAATGAGGTCGAAACAGGGATTATTTTGTTGTATGCTTACATTGATTGAAATTTACCTAGTTATCAAAAGGAGAATCATTCCCCAAGATAGTGTTTTTTGAGGATGATCTTCTTCCCCTTCCTAATGTTTAATAAAAGGTGAGACAGTGGGGAGGAGAGGTATGGCGGTTACACAGAGAATGATGACTTGTGTGCTTCAGGAGCCTTGCCGCTGAGGGTGATTCCAGAAACTCAAGCAGCAGAACTGATCATGTGGTGCTTGTTTAGCCATGTGGAATCCTGGCCCTCACCCCAAACCTCCTGAATTAGAATTTTTGGGAACTGAGTTTGGAATACTGTGTTTTTAACAAGTATGCACAACACAGTGGGAGAACCACTGCTTTAAGAAATAAAGGTCAAACATTGAACTCAATTTCTATCTATCTATCTATTTATTTATTTATGTTGTTACATTTGTCCCAATTTGTTTTCCCTTTGCTCCCCTCTGCCCAGCAACCCTCTCCTGCCAGCAATCCCACCCCCTCTCTCTTGCGTGCTGTCCTTGGGTCATTCATGTAAGTTCCTTGGCTTTACCTTTTCCTATACTATTCTTAACATCTCCCTTTCTATTCTGCACCCACCAACTATACTTCTTAATCTCTGCACTTTTTCCCACTTCTTCCCCTTTCCAACTGGCACTCCTCCAAATGTTCCCCATATCTTTGATTCTTTTCCCTCTTTGGTTGTCTGCTTAGTTTTTCTTTTTCTTTTTTAGATTCTATTGTTAATAGTTGTGAGTTTGTTATCTTTTTAATGCTCATAATTTTGACCCTGTTTTTCTTAAGTCCCTTTAACATTTCATATAATAATAGCTTGGTGATGACAAATTGCCTTAGCTTTACCTTGTCTGGGAAACACTTTATCTGCCCTTCATTCTGAATGTTAGCTTTGTTGGATAGAATAATCTTGGTTGTAGGCCCTTGCTTTTCATCACTTTGAATACTTCTTGCCAATTCTCTCTTGCCTACAAAGTTTCTTTTGAGAAACTTTCAGAGTTACCTTTTGTAGGTAACTCTTTTTTTCTTTTGCTGCTTTTTAGATTCTCTTTTCATCTTTAATGTTTGGCATTTTGTAAAAAGAATTTATTTATTTTTAGAGAGGGGGGAAGGGAGAGAGGCAGAGAGGGAGAGAAACATCAATGTATGGTTGCCTTTCACCTGCCTCCAGCTAAAGGACCTGGCTGGAGACCTGGCTTGCAACCTGGTTATGTGCCCTGGCTGGGGAATCGAACCACCAACCACTGGGTTCGCAGGCTGGTGCCTTATCCACTGAGCCACCAGCCAGGGTTGATCTTTGGCATTTTAATTATGATGTGTTTTGGTGTAGTCCTCCTTGGGTCTAGCTTGTTTGGGACTCTGTGCTTCCTGGATTTGTATGTCTATTGCCTTTGCCAAATTAGGGAGATTTTCCTTCATTATTTTTTCACATAATTTTTCAACTTCTTGCTCTTCCTCTTCTCCTTTAGTCACCCTATTGTTCCAATATTGGCATGTGTAAAGTTGTCACAGAGGTTCCTCTACCTTTCCTTGTGTGTGTGTGTGTGTGTGTGTGTGTGTGTGTTTCCAGTTCTTGTTTCCTCTTTCTGGACTGGTTGATTGCTTATTTCTTCCTTATGTTTCAAATCATTGATTTGAACTCCAGTTTCATTCCCTTCACCTTTGGTTTCATGTGGATTTTTCTTCATGTCACATAGCCTAGACTTCACTTCTTTCTTTCTGCATTTGCTGTACTTAGGCATATCTGTCCAATCTGTGAGCATCTCAATCACCAGTGTTTTGAACTCTGCATCTGTTAGGCTGGCTATCTCCTTTGCTGTTAGGTTGGCTGTCTCTTTGTTGCTCTGTTCTCCCACTGGCAGCAGGATCTACTTTTTCCTTTAGGCCATACTTTGTCTCCTCAGCTTGACAGCTTTCTGTGTTTGCCTCTGAGTCTGAGGTGGTTCTGTTGCAATTGTTATGTTGTAAAAGGCAGAGCCTTAGGAATTTGTCAGTTCTGGGCGACCCGTTTCACCACATTGTGGTGTTTTATATGGGGGAGGGTTCTCAGGACACAATGCCTCTTGCCCATTGAGACTGGCAGTTTCTTCCTCTGTCCCAACCCCCACCGGGGCAGAAGCAACATGGATGTATTTTTCCTGGTACTGGAACAGTGGGCTGCACAGTCTGGTCCTGGTATCGCGTCCCAGGTTTAAATGTAAGACTGTGCTTTTCACTTAGGCCTCAGTCCTTCATGATGCTACTGTAGCATCTGTGGGCTCTACTATATTTGGTCTGTCAGTTTTAACTGTGCAAACTATTTTAATTATATTGACATTGGCTTGATACTTTTGGGACAGACCCTGTATTTCCTGGTGCTGGAATGGTGGGCTGTGTGGTCTGACCTTGGAATCGTTTCCCATGTTTAAATGTATGACATCATTTTTCACTGTGGCCTCAGTGCTGTCACTTTTGCTCTCCTTTCTAGCTTTGCCCCTCCTATCTGTGTGGCTGAATATTTCTTTACATCTTTGTTTGTTGCACTTCCATGTACTTTAATTTTCTGAAATTTCTGCATTGTTTTTACTTAGTTTGGAGATAGATGTAAATTTCTTCTAGTTTTGAGGGAGATGTGGTGTATCTTTCTACACCCTTTGTCTTGGCCAGAAGTCCCTTCAATTTCTTTAAATTTCCAATTGCTAAACACTTAGATTTTTGTCTTAAAAATATCCTGTAAATTTGCCCACCTAATTATTATTATATATTATATTCTATTTGATTTTTAATTTATTGGTGATGGTTGTTAATATAA
Source organism: Noctilio leporinus (assembly GCA_004026585.1). Lineage (NCBI taxonomy): Eukaryota > Metazoa > Chordata > Mammalia > Chiroptera > Noctilionidae > Noctilio > Noctilio leporinus. Next base: position 64,773 of record PVIW01002445.1, read on the forward strand.
TTTTGAATACTAATTAAATCAACTTATTTTTTTCTGATAAAGAAGGTCAAATAAATTATTTGATGCTGTGGAGAATTTTTATTATTTTTCATGTATTGTTCCTAAACTGGATTAGCAACAGGCAGTAAGGATAATTTGTATACTTATTTTTTTGTATATTTTAATTTCTATTTAAGGAATAGAAATCACCTTTATATGCTTTTTAATGTATATGTATTGGGGTGTATATTTTCAACAAAAACATAGATTTTCCTAAATATGAAAATATTGTCACTTGCTAGAATAGACGCCAAATTTATAATTATATTTTTTATTCTTTTTATTTTTGTTGACTTTGCATTTGTTTTAAAGTAATCTCAGAATTAAGAGATTACTTTGCTTCCATTAGCAAATGAGAATGCTATATATTCTCATTTCTGTAAAAACATCAAGCTCAGTAAACATTTCTACATCTTAATTCTGAGATTACCAGATTCAGGATGTAGAAATGTTTACTGAGATTGATGTTTTTACAGAAACGAGAATATATAGCATGGTGAAAAGGTTAGTCTGTTCTGTCCAGTGACACCATCAGAATGGAAGCTGTTAATTGAAGACCTGATTAGTACATACGTTAGACATTCATATCATGATGCTAAGTGAAATAAGCCAGTTGGAGAAAGACAAAGTATATGTGATTCCACCCATGTATGGAATCTAATGAACAAAATAAACTAACAAACAAAATACAAACAAACTCAATAGACATTGAACAGATTGACAGCTGTCAGAGAGAAGGGGTCATTGTGGGGCTGTGTGAAATGGGTGAAGGGATTAAGCAAAAAACAAAACAAAACTCAAAGACAGATGATAACAGTATGGTGATTACTGGAGAAAAAATGGGGTAGAAGGAGGTGAAGAAGGGTATAGGATAAATGGTAATGAAAGGAGATTGTGTGTGGGAAACATACAATACAGTGTACAAATGATAGATTATTAATTATACAACTGAAATCTACATAATTCTATTAACTAATATCACTCCAATAAATTAAATACAAAAAAAATGATATATAAATATAATACAATATGATATAATAAAAAATGTCACAATGGGCTTTCCAATAGATTTTTCTTGATAGAAATGCTAACATTTTGTTAACATTTGTAATAAATACTATGAAACAGTTGAGGCGCAAAATAAGTTTAGAATAGTACAAGTATAGTATATAATATACAAATGTATTTATTTGGCCATTTTGGTTGTAAGGTCTTGGGTGTTCTTGTACAAATATTCCCTATTCAGTCCTTTTTCTCCCTGCTGCATGCTTCTACTAAAGGGAAGATGAGTACTAATGATATGGTAGTTTGGAGGAAAATAAGGTGTGATTTTGTAATCAGAAAGAACAGGATTCAACTTTCAGCCATTTTTTTTCTGAGGTAACTTGTGTAAGCCACTTAACATCTCAGTTTTCTTACTTAGACTAAGTACCCACTTTGGAGGCTGGTGTGAGGGATGGAGCAGGGCTGTGAGACCTTATTGATATGAAGCACTTATCATTCCTAAGTGATTAAGTTAGTACGTGATGACTGTAATTAACACTGCTGTATAGTGAGAGTAGATCCTGAAAGTTTTCATCAGAGGGAAAAAATGTTTTGTAACTACATGAAGGGATAGATGTTAACTTCCTGTGGTAACCATTTCACAATATATGTATGCCAAATCATTGGGCAGTGTATCTTAACCTTATATAGCACTATATGTCAATTATAGCTCAGTAAAACTGGAAAAAAAAAACAAAGAATGTTGTAGGCACAGAGCAGGTTAGTTTCCTGCCCCAGCAGTATTTACTTTTGGCCAGTTTGGTCATATGTACAGACCTTGTATTTCTTTTCTTTTTCTTTTTCTTTTTCTTTTAGATTTTATTTATTATTTCCAGAGAGAGAGGAAGGGAGAGAGGCAGAGAGGGAGATAAACATCAATGTATGACTGCTTTTCACCTGCCTCCAACCATGGATCTGGCTGGACACCTGGTTTGCAACCTGGTTATGTGCCCTGGCTGGGGAATCGAACCAGCAACCTTTGGGTTCGAGAGCTGTCACCTTATCCACTGTACTACCAACTAAGGCATCCTTTCTCATAAAATTAATAGAATATTTGATTTTATGTGACCAAGAGGTAATGGTTTAATGCGTGGAAAAAGTATGCAAAAGCCAGGACTTTATAAAATATTTTAATAAAAAAAAAGACACTATCTGGTATTTTTGTGTGGTTTATTTTTATCTAATAGCATTTTCATTTTGACATTCTTTTGGTCACCAATCCCTTGTCTTCAAATCATGGCATTGGAGGGAACTTGCTGTGCTTGGCTTTAAAGATGATGATGATGATGCTTGTGTTCAGTTACACAGGCACATCAAGGGCAGTGGGCTTGGCTGCCCTCTCTGTTGCTGACCTTACTAATTATCCATATGATGTGATTGCTCAGGACCTTTTTATTTTAAGCTATTGACTTAATTACAAATGCTAAAATTCAGTAAATCTAAGTTGCCCTGCTGAGTTTCCAGCCTCCAGAAGAAAGAAGAGGCACCTGCCTATCTCTGTTCTTGTGTTTTGACTTGACTCTAATGGTTAGAATTTTAAAAAGGCCCTAGTGATGCCTATTGCATACCATGTGTTGCCCAGGTGTTCATGCCCACCCAGGTATGCTTGACTGTTGGTGAAGGAGGAGGAAGTGGAGATGTGAGGAAATCACAGCCCTTAAGAGAAAAAGCATGGAAACTGGAAGCTTTCAGGAAGTTTTCATTACCACACATCAATATGCCCATCCAAATCCATCAGATGTAAGGAAAGGCAGGAGGGGTCTTGGAAATCTTATATGGACGCAGTGTCATCAACCATGTGTGTAAGTAGGTAGGTGACAACTGACATTAGTTGGTTAAAATAACACACTGGTATTTTATTCCTGTGTAAGGAAAGAAGAAAAAATGAAATTGGGTTGTCATTATGTGCGGTATTTTTTTTTGTACTGCCTGTCTTTACTGCTCTGAACTTGTGCCCATATGCCTGCAAAATCAGTGGCTCTCAAGATGTGGTCCCTGGGAACAGCAGCATCTGCACCCCTAGGGAACTTATTAAAAATTCAGATTCTGGGCCCAACGATCAATTTTACCAAGTTCTTTAGGTGAGAACCAACCATGTCTTCAAGTATTTTGTGGAATGATTTGTATATGTCATGAGAATCGGAACTCAGAGAAGTAGGAAAAGAGCTGAGATTAAAGTTGGGAGGAGGGAGAATCACCTATCTGGTTTCTTTTGACTTTCTCTGGCCAAATTAAAACCCAAAGAGTAACTGATGGAAGGAAAATTCATAGATGGGAATCAGTGAACATAATATCTGTTTTTTTCTTAAGTCCCTCCCTTATTAACCTTTGACTCTCTGAGCCTGAGTTGTGTATGTCCTTTGAAAATAGGCCTGATTAGCATTCGGGTTTTCAGGCTGCAATGCAAGAATAATAACAGAAATTCAATAGGAGAAATTGGTAATTGATAATAATGGATTCATGAACATTAAGAATTGAAAAATAAAATTAATATTTATAGGATGAAATCAGAACAGCAGATGTAGAGACTTCACTTGAACTCCAAGTTAAATAAGGGGCAGTATCTCTGAGCCTGTGTCCATTTCAGTTACTTCCTTACCTTTGAAATACCATCTTGGCCTCTTAATTTAAAGAAATGAAAAAAGCCAAATACTTTATTTTTCTACAACACATCAAGAAGAAAAGGTAATAAATAGTACTTGGCTGATGTATTTTAATAAATACCAGTTTACTGCATACTGCTACAAAGAGCAAACACAAGCAATTACTTGCAAATTTCTTCAGTGTTTGTGCTTATAAATCTCTGCCTAACCCTTCCCAGCTGGGAGCTCAGTTCATCTTTCTGCTGTGGAACCAGGCTTTGTTCTCCTGTTCAGCCTCAGCAAAGTCTGGAATAATTCAGAAACATATTAGAGAGATTGCTGCTCCCAAAAGGCATAAGGAAATAACCTTCACTCTCGGCCTTAGGGAAATCAGCCCAATCAGAGTTCGGGCAGATTTTTCGATTAAACAAAGAACTAACTGTGCACAAATTGCACCTTAACAATTTGTAAGGAGTCCACCTTAGAAATGTCTTGCAGATGGAAAGCTGATATTTTTTAATCAGGGTACTGGGGCTGCTAAATTCAAAATGTCACCAGCATTTTCCCACTACTTCATAATTAGCATCCCCCCAAATTAAATTTATTATTTTAAGGATTTTATTTATTGTTTTATTTTTTAGAGAGAGGGGAAGAGGGAGAAAGAGGAGAAGAGAAACATCAATATGCAAAGGAAATGGTTATCTTTCTCATGACCTGGCCTGGAACCCAGGCATGTGCCCTGGTGGGGAATTGAACCAACGACCTTTTGGTTCACAGCCCAGTGCTCAATCCACTGAGCCATCCTTGCCAGGGTGCCCCAATTAAATTTAAAGTTGCATTCATAAGCAGTCTTTGGATTTGTACCCACTGACCTGCGTTGTCAAACACAGATGGAAACAACTCCCTCTGTCCGTGCGAAGGCTCAGGGTATGTGTGTGTGCATGTGTGTGCCTGTATAACTCAGTTCATCTGGAACACATTCCAGGCAGCTTTCAACTGTCAATTTCTATTTTAGCAAATTTCATATTGGAAACCAAAAAGGGGTAGAAAGTTATTACACTTAATGTTGTTGTGACTTTATGTGCTCCTAGTCAAATTATTCAGAAATCAAAATCAGTCCTCTGTATTGCTATGAAATATTGTTTAGGATGGGTCACATTTATGACATTTTTAGGAAAATTACTGTTTTTTGGTGGGAAGCCTGGATATATTTGAAGCTGTGTCAGCTCTATATTCATCCTACTTGTGGTTTTTTGTGCCTTAATGCTGTGAAGAGACCCATGTTAAGCTAAAAATTAATAGGCACTCCTAAGCCACAATGCTCATAGTAAGAACCTCCCCAACCTCTCTACTGAATTTCAGAGAAAGGTGTACATTAGGTTAGGTTTGGTGACTTCATCCAGGTCCTAATTTGACAGCCCCACATCCTTAGCCCCCTACAATCACCAAGGACGCTAATCGGTGTGGTTCACCTGGTTCAGAGTTTTGAGTTCTATTATTGTGAAAAGAAACTATCTCCATTGGTCCCATGGAAACTCTTGAGATTCCTCATGTAAATCAAAGCACTCTGAGAAAAAACACTTGAGTTTGGATTCTTCCTTATTTAAAAATGGTTTTCCTCCCACCCTGGCTGATGGAACAGTGGATAAGGTGCTGGCTTGCGAACCCAAAGGTCACTGGTTCAATTCCCAGCCAGGGCAACATAACCAGGTAGCAAGCCAGGTCTCCAGCCAGGTCTGTAGCTGGAGGCAGGTGGAAGGCAACCATACATTGATGTTTCTCTCTCTCTGCCTCTCTCCCTTCCCACTCTTTCTGGAAATAATAAATAAAATCTTTTAAAAATACGGTTTTCCTCAAGAAATTTTTTTTTTTTGTTTTCTTTTGCTTACACTGAAATACAGGCATTGGACAAATTCACAAACATGGTCCCTTTTCTTAATAAAATTCTGAAGGAAAGACAACTCCATAGAAGTCTGAATAGGTTCAAAGGACAGTCTCAATTTTGCTGTCTGGGGCATGTCAGCTGGTCCCTCACTCCTTCCTCTCAGCCCCTGCCTTGTTCCAGAGAGAAGTTGATAGCCCTGCCGGCCTATTCCTGTGGGGAGTTTAAATGAGGGCTGATCAAAAGACCCTTGCTACATTGTGCAAGTGGATTGGTCACAAGTTGGTTTTGGATGTAAGTCTTCTTTTCAGAGTTTTGGGATACTTTCAGAATGTTGGTTTTTGCAGTTATTATTTCAAAGCCATGGTCATTTTGGTTTGGACCCATGTGTAACTCAGTCATAGTTGGAAGTCTTAAATAGTGGTGACAGCCTGTCAGTCCATACTTACAGTATCAAACTGAGTAGGTTAAACTGGTGGGGACTCTACTGTGGAACTCAGAAATTCTGAGACCAGTGGGTTAATTTGGGGGACAGCAGCAAGTGAGGGTTCAGGATCCTTGGCCTTTGAATATGTAACCGTTGGTGGAATTTAGAAGACCCCTTTTCTGTCATGTTTCTGTCAGTTCTTGGCTCTGTCAATTTGGACTTCCAGTTTTTCCTGTAAACTTCAGGTTTATCATCTGGAAATTGGGAAGAAGTATGTTGTTCTGTAGACCTTCTGTGAAGAGTCAAATGAGATGACAAATATAAAAACCCTTTAGACCAAGGGCACCATGGCTTAACACTGCTGGCAGTGGAAGCTATTCTGGAGTTTACTTAAACGTGAAAAAACTTTAAAAAAGAAGATGGACAAAAACCTTTGAATGAACCTCATTAAGAATCTTAAACTTAAAGGGAATGAAAATGTCTGATCTCAGATTATGCACTTTATGAGATGTATTTTCATGTTACTGGTAGCTTCAGCTGGAAACATCATCTGTTCTCTTCACCAGCAAAAGCAGGCATCAACAAGTCAAAACTCTTTTCTGTATTGAGCCATGTTTTTTGTAAAAGTGTGAGATTCACACGTTGTGTCTCCTGCACTCATTTCATTAAGTCTGATCATATGCCTCAGATGGAAAAGCTTCCTCTTTCAGAATGCTCAGTTTCTCATTTTTCTTAAAACCAATTTACATAGTGTCAAGTGGCTTCTTGCTCTCAGAATGTTACTAAAGGCATTTAGGTACTTGGTACTGCAACATGTAAAACTATCTGTCAGAGAGCTGATGGCATTATGAATAAAGGGTTCAGCTATATAAGGGTGCACCTAGGTGCTGGGAGTGAAAACATTGCTTAAAAAGGCACTCCTGGAATCAGAAGTCTCTTTTGTTGGCTGCCCTGTTCTTCTCCCTGTGCTAGTTACCTTTCTTCTTTTCTCATCTCTCCCTCCTGTCTTTCTGACCACTATATTGAGTAAAATCTGAGCAATCCACAGTAGTTTCTAAATGCCAGCACCAAAAATTAGTATTGGCTGAAAGACCTGGGAATCCCTCCAGAATAGGGAACTCTGGTTGGTTGGTTGAGCATCACCCACAATTGAAAACATCCATCTGCATGTTGGAGCCTTTCCCTCATCCCTAGAGGAAAACACTTTTTAGTTCACAGTGACATCTGTCTGTGGATGGCCTAACATTTGTCAGAATGAGCATCTTAGTGTCTTGGTAACTTCATAGACTGGTGTGAATTTCTCTACATTGCAAACATGGAAGAGACGGCAACCTGGCACACTCAAAATTGTGAGATCATGTGCTGAACTCTTAAATTATGGAATGTTGAAAGGGATGTAGCTTTAACTGCCTGTATTTATGGATTCTGTCAGTGTTTAGACATGTTCTGTATTTAATATTCCTAAAAACATATGGCAAGATAATATATATAACAGACTAGAAACCTAATTCAATTTGAAGAATTCTTTGGCCAGTCCAGTAGTCTGTGCATCCTCCCCTTCCTTTCAAGAGGTAGATCTGGCATTTTAAAAATTTGTATAATAATAAAAGCAAATGGGTAAATTTTATGAATGGGTTAAAAAGGATCTGACATATTTAGAAAGGGGATAGAGAAACTTCAATTTAATTCAGTTCTTTGCAAAGTGAAAACTTAGACCTAAATCCCCTGGTATTAATGAAGATGCCCAACTTATTTATTTATCTGTCTAGCTTCAAAGGCTCAGAATTTCTAAGTTTCATTGTGGTTTACATGTTAATTCATCTTGCACCTCTTTAATGTTTCCTGCATGCATTTTAACCAACACCCACATTTGATCACACCAAATTACTCCCTGTTAAGCCCATGTGTTGCTCTTTAACAAAGTCATAGAGGTTTTACTTGAGCACTTAAATAATAAAGAACCTATACCTGAAGGCATGTCACATAGACATGGTGCTTCTCATTCGAATCTTAGTTTTTTTTGTACATGTGACTTGTTAGAGACAGGGTGATTTCCATATGGGCAGCCTTTACAGAAACTTGTGTTAAAAAAAAGGATTTATTTTTCAATTAAATTAAATTTATCAGAGTAACATTAATATAGAAATTATTTTTTGGTGGTTCCACATTTTTGCTTTAGAAAGATTTCAAAACAACTCTTAGGTGTTGTGAAAGTATCAACAGTGCTGTCAGAGCAAAGCTATTCATTGATAGTGCTTTCTTCCTCAGAACAATCTTTATTTCAGTCGTTTGTTTCATATAATCGTGGGTAGGTACAACAGATGTTAATACTTGCCACCAACACATAATTATATAATATGCGATGTAAATAAAAACCTCTGTGACACATCCTTTCCACTCTCAGGTAGGTTAAGAAATTCCGGGCGTAAAACTTGACCGACCATCAAAAATTGACCTCACTTAGAAATTTTGTTTTCTTACCCGGGCAACTTAACTGTGCATTTGTAATGTTGGTTCCCTGAGACAGTCTGCAGGAAGCTGGGCACAGAACCTCCTTACCACATGTGCTCAGTAGTAGTTGGAGGATTGATGCAGTTCATGCACCATCACCTTCACCTGAGCTATTAGTCACATGGAGAAAAAAGAGAGAAGCCTTATATAGCATTCTCATTCGAGGGATGAAAATTCAGGATAGTTTGTTTATAAAATGTAAGAAAATTATTTGGGGTTCATTTTAGAAAAGAGGCTTTCATTTTCTTACCTTAAGCTCCTTTTCCCCATTCTCTCTTCTGTGTTTAGTTATTATTGAAAACCCAATGCTATTGTTGTCTTAAATTATGTCACCAGCATACATACAAGTATGCACATCTACACCAAAGGCTGAAAAGAGTTCATGCCGTTCAGGTTAAGGACCTCTAGCTGAAACATGAATGTAGGGTTCCTGTGCCTTCATTTCACAGTACAGCTGTATCCCCTAGAGATGGTTGAGGGAGACCTTTCTTCTCCCTCAGACCTCTTTGCCCTAATGACCAACTCAATCCTACACATACTTGAAATTAAGAAAACCCTTCTTACTCATCACATTTCATGCCCATCATTCCTCTGGCTGGCTCTTTCTTTCTTTCTTGCTCTCTTCCCTTCTTCCTTCTTTTCTTCCTTCCTACCTACCTTCCTTCCTTCATCTTTCCTTTCTTCCTCCCTCCCTCCCTTCCTTTTTTCTTTTTCTTTTTAACTGGATATCTCTACTGGACAGCCTGGGGTGCATTAGCTCAGCTTCTTCATCTGTAAAATGGGGATGACAATAGTTCCTTCTTTATAGGGTTAACAAATTTCTAGCCCTTAGATTCTTCTGGCATTCAAGTAATGTCAGACATCATTATTATTTGTCATTATAATTACTTGAAAGAAAGAATGTTAGAATATTGGAATTATTAGGTCATATAACCTAATAAATCTAATTAAGGAATTGAACCCAAGGCTTGTCCCTCAGCCACTGAAGTTCCCTGGTTGGTTCCCTTGCCTGGTGTTCAGATATACATGGCGAGGCATAATCCAGTTGGAGAAAAAAGGCTTGGTTTCCCAAAAAGTTTCATATGTTTATAGATGCCAAATGAAATGTCAGTCATGCCTAAGGTGATGGGGTAATTTCCTTAGTCAGTGTTTATAGTGTTATCAGGTTCTAGAACACCTTCTTCTCTACACGCTCTGTTGTCATTGTTGGTGGTGTCTTGGCTTTTCATTGTTCCCCTCAGGCTTATATATCCTGCCCTCAACGGCGTACACACTGGAGCTAGTACGAGGATGACCATGCTGTGCTTCTTACCATTACATTCCTCATGCTGGTGGTGTATGCCCATGTTTACCCAGTTTTCCTATAATCCTGGTGATTGCATTATATATTGTGCTGAAACCTGAAACCCAGTCCATCTCCTGTCTCTGCTTTTTATCCTGGACTCAAGATTGGGAGCTGATGAACAGCTTGGGAAACTGCCAGTGAAAACGGTGCTTACTCTTATGAATACTTAGAGTGCTCTTCAATTCTGTTTCTTCTTTATTTTATTTTTTAAATATATTTTATTGATTTAGCTATTACAGGGGTCCCAATTTTCCCTTTTTGCCCCCCTGTACCCAATACCCCCTATTTCTTCTGGCAGTGCCCCCCCTTACCCTTAGTTCATGTCCATGTGTCATGCATAGATGTTCTTTGACTCCTCCGCTTTCTTTATTATTCTTAACATCCCCCTATTCTGTAACCACCAGTATGGACTTCTTTTTTATATTCAAATCCAGACTATTCACCATTTAATTACTGACTTCTGTCAGCCCCTCAAATCATATTAATACAAAGTTTTCATTATTTCAAAATGCTTATGTTACTTCATTTGTTTAAAGAATTATTTTTTAAGTACTACCAATTTCAATATTACTAAACACATGCACTAATACAATTATACACATACATATTTTTACAAATATTACACTAGAAAAATATTTCTATGTCTGTGACAGGGTCTATTAACATAATTTAATTAATTGCTTTCAAAAATTTCTATTAGAAATATTTTGGTCTGGTTTCTTTTGTTTCTGGTCCCTGGAAAAAAATCTCACCCCATAATTATCCTTCCCAGGTCCTACCTGCATATGCTTGGTTACAGGCAGACTTCTCTTGAGGTGAAATAACATAAAATAAAAATCTCTATTTTTATCCCCACTTAAAATGTGGCTGTTCAGATTGTGAAATAGTGTAAGTACATACCGGTTTTTGAAGATTTAAGACAAAAAATTTAAAATATGTTAATAGCTTATATCATTATTAATGTTAAATGATAACATTTTAGGTATGTTGTAAATTAAGCATTTTTTCTTTCTTTTTTAACTTTATTCTGGAATGCTATTTTTGTGAAATATATCACAGAAGTGGTGCATTGTAAAACTCACTTTCATGAAAGCTGTCCTAGAGAGTGCCAAACCCACAGTAAAAAATGAATTTTGTTTCTGAGTCAGCTATTGGAACTACAACTTATTCTTTTTGGAGTTTTCCATCTTAGATAGTAGGTTATTATTTTTTTGCCATGCAGAAGTCTTATTTCTTTCAATACCCACTGTTTCTCCTCTATATATGTTTTACTAGTTGAAGTCTCCAGAAATAATGACACTTAACGGTGCTCAGCTGGTTCCCACAGAGTAGATATTATATCTACTAGTTTGAGGTGAAGAAAATAACCCTAGGATTTAAGTAATTTTGTAGAATAGTATTCTAGATATTTTTTTAACTTTTGGTTGACTTCTTACATGATCTTAAATTAACCACTGAAATATGTTAAGAGTCTATTGAGGTAGAGATGAGGTGCATTCACATTTGAATAATGAAGTTTACTATAGCATTAATACATTTCTCCAGCACCCCCAGTTTGGGGGCCTTCATTGCAGAAATGTATATTTCTGTGGGTATGTGAAAGGAATCTCATCTAATTTAAATGCTAATATGAAAGTATGTATTGCCTATGTACATGAATCATGTAGTTTAGTAGTTGGTTACTTCCATTCCAAAGCAGTCTTCACTGTCAGCATCTTTTCTAACCTAAGAATTGACTAGTTTCTCAACATGCCAATTACCAGTTGGTTGAAAATAAAACATAGGTTGTTAATAAAATCTATATATTATACACCCACTAGCAAGCATACATTTTGTAACAGTGAATATGAAAGATAGCATGTATTCTATGTAGTATACATCAACACGTTCTTACTTTTTTTTCCTTACCTGCATTAGATTTTTCTAAGAGTTACTGCAAATTACTTGACTTTCTCAACTTAGGAAGTAATTTTAATCTAAGAAAACTTAACCTGCAGTAATGTAAATACAACAAAAATACAAAACTATATGTTATTTAGTAAAATCTACTTATAACAAAATTATTTTAAAGCATTCATAAATTCAAGTTGATTCTTAGCCATTCAGCTACCCTATGTCATTTGATTGGTGCATTTAATCCATTTACATTTAAGGTCCATATTCATTGTCATTATTCCCCCTTTGTACCTGTGTTCTTGTTTGTTTCTCTCATGTTTCTTCATCTTTTTAAAGTAGAACATTTGGCATCTCTTGCCATGCAGGTTTGGTGAAGATATAGTCTTTTAGTCTTCTTTTGTCTGGGAAACTCCTTATTTCACCTTCCATTTTGAATGACAGCCTTGCTGGGTAGAGTATTCTTGGTTGCAGGCCTTTGTTTTTCATTGCTTGGAATATTTTTTGCCATTCCCTTCTGGCTTATTATGTTTCTGTTGAGAAATCAGCTGATAACCTTTTGGGAGCCCCCCTTGTATATTATTAGCTGTTTCTCTCTTGCAGCTTTTAGGATTCTCTGTTTGTCTTTGAAATTTATTATTTTAATTATGATGTGTCTTGGAATGGGCTTGTTTGGGTTCATCTTCATTGGGACCCTCTGTGCTTGCTGAACTTGTGTGACTTTTTCTCTCCTCAAGTTAGGAAAGTTTTGTCATTACTTTTTCAAAGAGGTTTTCTATCCTGTGCTTCTCTTCTCCTGGTATCTCTATGATACGAATATTATTGCATTTCATGTTGTCTTGGGGCTCTCTTAAATTCTCTTCATTCTTTTTCAATCATTCTTCATTTTCTTGCACTCTAGCGTATTTTTTTCTATGTTGTCCTCCAGCTCCCTGATCTGATCCTCTGCTTACTCTATCCACTTTTGATTCCTTCTACTGTGTTCTTCAGTTTGGAAATTGTATTCTTCATTTCCTCCTGGCTCTTATTGATAGTTTCAATGTCCTTTTTAATGCTGGTATAGTTCTCAGTAAGTTAACTGAGAACTATACTTGTAACTTCCCTGGAGTTCTTTGTAGTTCCCTGGATTGGTTTGTAGTTTTCTTTGAGCTCACTGAGCTCATAGAGCTTCCCTGTCATCATTATCTTGAATTCCATGTGTGATAGTGGGCTTGCCTCTATTTCATTTTGTGCTCTTTCTAGGGATTCGTCCCTTCCTTTCAATGGGGGTTTGTTTCTTTGTCTCCCCATTTTATGTGTCTCTTCTTATTTGTTTCTGCTTCTTAGATTGGTCTGCTTTGTCTTCCTGTCTTGGTGGTGTGACCTGAATTCTGTCTCTTGCTAGGTCTTATGCACCTGATATTGACTTCCAAATGTTTTCTACCTTTCTCAGGCCTTCCCTTCTCTCATCCCACCCTTAGAAAAACACAAAAGTTTCTTAAAGTTTTCACTTCCTTCCTATTCTTGTTCAGTTCATGCTTGCATTATTATAACTGTCTTTGGGCTTTCTAGCTATAGCCCAGATGCTGCCATATTAATTTTCTTTAAATGACTCTAGAAGCATATGCTCCTGCTTGATGGACATGGCTCTCCACTGACAGCATCATCTAAACCTCTTGACCTGATCGTTGACTGCCTGCTACCCAGCATCTGTGGCAACTGTCTGCCCTAATCAGATTATTGAACTTGTTTTAAATCTGCCTTCCCCATAGCAGTGTGCCCTCTGATCCTGGTGCCACATGTGGATGCCCAGCCCTGGTTTGGGCCTCTGTCCAGTCTTCCTCTCAGAGCTTTTCCCACAAAGCTTAGGAGAATAGTTGATGGACCACTAATGTTGTTACTTATTCATATATATTTCCACCAATTATGAGTTAGGTCCTCAGTAATCTTTAATACTCTTTTCCCTACTGTGACTCATGGAAATTATAGAGGAAAAATTGAAGCTTACAGGTGATAAATAACTTTCTGAAGTTTGCATAATTGATGGTAGAGTTGAGATTTGATCCTGTCTGGCTGTTTTCCAAAACTTGTGATGGTCTAGACTTTTGGCAATCCCCATTTCACCTCAGTCTCGCTTGCTACCAGCCAGAACTGGCATCTCTCTTGTGAGGAAAATGCTCTAGATGTCCTGCTAGATAAAGCCTCCATTGAATAGATTGACATCACTGTTTAGGAACTAATCTATTAAAATAAAGAAAAACTGCCTGTGCTATTATTTATTTAACTGCAACCCTCCTCCTTTCTATCCATCACTTAAAGCTGGTAAATGGCTTGCTTATTTTTAAATAAAATATATTTTGATAATAATTGATTTTATACAGATAATCTTTTTTAAAAGATTTTATTTATTTTTAGTGAGAGGAGAAGGGAGAAAGAGAAGGAGAGAAACATCAGTGTGTGGTTCCCTCTTATGTGCCCTCAACTGGGGGCCTGGACTGTAACCCAGGCATGTGCCTGACTGGGATTTGTACCTTTGGTTTGCAGGTGGTACTCAATCCACTGAGCCATCAGCCAGGCTGATTGTAGTTTTAATAATATCTTAAAATAATCGGCAGCACTAGGATTCACTCACAAACTTGATGGTTTAGTTTCATGTGTTTTATAGATACCACAAAGGCAAGCATGTTCGGAATGAGTTTATTCTGAATTTCATGTTTTACTCTGGCTTTATTTTTTTTAACACCTTGGGCTTTGCCTTTACTGGACTTGGCACACTTTTTAATTATGTAATTAATATTTGTATTTTTATTTTTTATAAAGATTTTATTCATTATTTGAGAGAGAAGGACAGGGAGGGAGGAAGAAAGGGAGAGAAGCATCAGTGTATGGTTGCCTTTCACCTGTCCCCAGCTGAGGACCTGGCTGGAGACCTGGTTTGCAACCTGGTTATGTGCCCTGACTGGGGAATTGAACCAGAGACCTTTGGATTCACAGGCCAGCACCAATCCACTGAGCCACACCAGACAGGGATGTAATTTGTGTATCAAGTTTATGTCTGTCTGCCCCATTCTTCTGCCGACTGCATTAGGCCTGGGGTCTAATTAGTCTGTGCCTCTGAGTCTGTGTTGTGAGCTCCTAACACAGTGCCTGAAACATAGTAGGTATTCAATATTTGTTGAAATTTGAATAAATAAATGAATAACTTTATGAATGAGTAGGAATGCACCATTTTTCAGTTATCCTATGCAGAGTTTGCAGAAAAGTTTATTGTAGGAGGAATTTTTTATTGAATTATATTATAAAACTGAAAACTTATTTACATGGAGAAGCTTTCAATAAGTTTGAAAACTTTCAATAATGTTTGAAAAGAGAATTAAGACAGGTTGGTTTCTTTTTTTGTTACATGTATTTTTTGTGGGAATCTTCTACCTGCCACTTTATATTTCCTTGGCATTATTTGCAGCTTTCTTCAGGCATCAAATATGATTTTTGCTGTTCTAAATAAAACAAGACCATGTATAAGAAAGATATGCATATTCCTCACATATAAGTCCATTAATAGGAAAGTAATACTACTTTGTATTCAAAGCAGGAATAGCCAGCATCCTATAACAAAGTATTCTTAATATATTGTTTTCATGACTGATGTTCCTGTACATCAGGGTGAGGTTAAAATATTTTTCTTTTTTCCCTGTGTTTTTTTCCATTTTTCTTTTTTCAAATACATAGTTTGATTTTTATTTTTGTTATTTATTATACTTTTTATTCTTATTTATTTTATTACGGTAAATCTTCAATTTTCCCCCTTTGCACTCCTCTGCCTAGCCCATCTCCTACTCCCAGTCATCCCCACACTGTTGCTCATGTCCATGGGTCATTCATACATGTTCTTTCCACCATTCCTTCCTCCCCTTTGGCAGCTGTCAGTCTATTCCATGGTTCTTTTCTCTGGTTCTGTTCTGGTCATTAGTTTATTTTGTTCATTAGATTCCTCTTATAAAGAGATCATATGGGATTTATTTTTTACTATCTGGCTTCTTTCACTTAGCATAATAGTTTCTAGTTTCATCAATGCTGTTGCAAAAGACAAAAGTTCCTTTCTTCCAGTTTTGTAGTATTCCATTGTGTGAATGTACTGCAGTTTTGTTTTGTTTTTTAAAGATTTTATTTCATTATTTTTAGAAAGAGGGGAAGGGAGAGAGGCAGAGAGGGAGAAAGACATCAATGTATGGTTCCTTTTTACCTGCCTCCAGCCACAGACCTGACTGGAGACCTGGTTTGCAACCTGGTTATGTGCCCTGGCTGGGGAATCAAACCTGTGACCTTTGGATTCGCAGGCTGGCGCCTTGACCACTGTGCTACCAGCCAGGGCTCTGTACTGCAGTTTTTTGATCCACTCATCTACTAATGGGCACTTAGGCTGATTCCAGTACTTGGCTATTGTAAATAACACTGCTATGTATATAGGTGTGCATAAGTTCTTCTGTGTTTTGGGCTTCTTTAAGTATATTCCTAGTATGGAATTGCTGAGTTAAAAAACAGTTCCATTTCACTAGCCATCAGAGATATGCAAGTGAAAATAACAATGAAATACCACCTCACTTCTGTCATAATGGTCATCATTAATAAGTAAATGAACAAGTGCTGGTGAGGATGAGGAGAAAACGGAACCCTGGTGTACTCTTGGTGGGAATGCAGATTGGTGCAGCCACTATGGAAAACAGTATGGAATTTCTTCAAAAAATTAAAAACTTTTTTCCAGGTGCAAAAACTGTCCAGAATGACTATTAATTGTGCGATTTTAGAGCCCTCTTTCTGGTAATCAAAAAGCCATCTAGATCCACGATATGGGGCTTGCATTGGTGTCACTGTGCATCTATCTCTTCATCTTATTGGTTGATTCTTTATTGTTTTGAAACCTTTTATGTAACAGTTTAGCTTCAGTTCTAGGAAACACTGGATAAAATCCATTTCCATTCTGCTGTGTTTTATTTATTATTTTCTCTGTCAGCTCAAAAAGCTCAACTTGAAAATGCTAATGACCTGTTAGTTTTTCTATAGTCATCTCAGTTTCTTATTCTATGGCTTCAAATGCAGCATATTATGCTGTTTTAGTCTATAAAACACTTTCCTCTGTGGCTCTCTGGTGTATATCATCCAAAACATCGGCTATATCTTATTACAGCCCATGGGGTTTGTGTACTTACATTTCTCAAGGTTGCATATATCCAGAAATTCTACTTTCCAAGACATGGGATTGCCTTTCTGTGGATGCAAGGTTATTCCTCTTGTAGCTCTCAGGTGCTCGGTAGTTACTGTGACGAACCACAGATGTGCTCATGGACATTATCAGTTACCTTAGTTTCATTGGAGGGACAGGATGAAAGAAAGGTACTTTTATCATGCTTGGAAAAGAAAAGATTGGGAGGGGTGTGGTGTGTGCCATGATTAGGTGTCCTCAAATACTTAAGGAACCATCACAAGGAAAATAAGTTGCACTCAATGAAGGTGATTTCAGAATACTGAGTTAGGGCCAGCTGATGGGTAGAAGTTGGAGGGAGGCAGCCTTGACATCATGGATACTTCAGGCACTGGGGTGGGTGACAAGCACTGTGTGAGGTATTCTTGCAAGACAGGGTCCCAGTATATATATAATTTCTTAAGGCACCCTTTAGCTCTGAAAGCCCATGGTTTTATTATAGGGGTAAGTAAAATTAGGTTTACAGTTGTGGGTATGTGAAACAGATTTTATTCTTGTATTATTATTTATTAACTGTATTGTTTTCCATATGAACATCTGTAAATCTACTTTTGCTCATCCCATGTACTAAGGTAAGTCATTTTAGGACTCTTTCTTTCTTTCTTTCTTTTCCTTCCATCCTTCCATTTTTCCCTCCTTCCTTCCATTTTCCCCTTTATTTATTTATTTATTTTAAAGATTTTATTTATTATTTTTAGAGAAAGAGGAAGGGAGGGAGGCAGAGAGTGAGAGCACATCAATGTATGGTTGCCTTTCACCTGCCTCCAGTTACAGACCTGGCTGAAGACCTGGCTTGCAACCTGGTTATGTGCCCTGGCTGGGAATCGGACCAGTGACCTTTGGGTTCGCAGGCCAGTGCCTTTCCACTGAGCCACCAGCCAGGGCCCATATTTTTTTCTTTCATGGAGCAGGGACTGTGAATTCTTTTTGTGCTACAAGTTAAAAAAGAAGTTTTATTATAGACCATTTCTTAACCTCTTACTTTGAAATGGTTACACTTTTGGCTAAGTTGTGTTTGGATACTGTAGAGGGAGGCAGGGTCTCTGAATACAGTTGTGTAGGTGGGTCCCTGCACAAAGGACCTAGATAGGAGAGCTGTGCTTGAGAAGCCACTCTGCTTGCCAAGCTAGAAGGCACCCAGAAGAAGGTCCATCTTCCTAATTTATGAAAAGGTAGCATCAGCTCATCAAGCTGAGTGCCTGAGGGACTTGTTCTCCTCTGAGAAATCATGGTTTTCTAATGTGAAGACACTGCCTGTATGCCTGGTCATGATTTTAGAGGGAGGGAGGTATAACATTTTATTCTTGGTTCCTCAAGATTGTCCAAGTTAAATGTAAACACACGTATGATTTTATTGGTGAGTTATACTAAACACAGTCTTAACTATTGCCACTAACAGTGAAAAATTCCATTAAGTATCCAGGTATTTTTGCCAACTCAAGAAGCAGTTAGGTTCTTGGAAACATCTGGAGGATTTGCTTCACTTTTCACGTTTCATCTGGTTATTTGGTGTGGACATAGATAGCCCTGTGCATTCTATTTCTGAGACCAGGAATTCCTTTTGACTCTTCCATTCATCGTCAGTCTTTAGGGGCAATGAAATTGGTTGAAAATCAGTTAAGCACTTATGAATGCCAGACACATAAAACCTTCTTAGACTCTCAGAGTTACTTTAACCAGATTTGTGAGTTTGTGTGTAATGAGAAAGAACATTCAAGAATTCAATGCACTATCAGCAAGATTGGTTATTTTAAAAAACAACAACAAAATGAAAACAAAATGCTCATCAGGTTGCTAATATAGAGGAGCGGTTCTTTGAACAGGCATCCAAAAAGATGCCACATGTCCCCAGAGACCAATACCTTCAGCATTTCTCCACCTTCAGCAGTTGTGACGGTTCCTCCCTCCTTTGGAATATACAGGAAATGAATGACCCACACCTACCCATTCACAAAAACCCTGGAAGATAGCCATTTTCCTTCCTCTGTTCTCATCTGTCAGCTCCTGCTGTTCCTGGCCCCTCCACTTGCTTCTCTGTTTCCACCTCCCAACCCCAACGTTGTCCTCAGGCTGCAACATGGGAAGAACTCCAGGGACTTTGCTTTGCCTACTGCCTCAGCCCTGTGATTGTTTTTCCATGACCTATTTCTTATGCCAGATGCATCCTTTTGAACTTAATACACTCGGTGTTCATGCTTGGTGTTCATGCTCAAGTTCACTCATAATTAAGTGCCATTGCTTTTTAGTTATCCTGATACTTTTATGTTTTGTTTTTTTTTTTGTCTAAGAATGCTTCACTATTTTTTAATTTCTATAAACCAGTATTCCCAGATTTTTGGCAACACAGTTAAAAAAAAATAAAGACTGGGAGAGACCAACTAGGAATGCCAGATACTTGTCCAAATAAGGACATGAGGGCCAAGGGCTAGGGTGATTTGGGATGCTGGAAATGTAAAACAATAATGAAAACATCATCTGCTATTGCCATCAGTTCAAAAAAAAAAAAAAAAAAAGACAACTTTCACTTATGTGGTCAGAGGAACATATCATTGAACAGAAAATATTCTTTTAAAGAGAATAATGTTAGCTGTGTGGAACATTCACCACTTTTTAAAATATAATTTTATTTATTTCTTTTTAGAGAGAGGATAAGGGAGGGAGGGAGAGAGGGAGAGAGGGAGAAACATCAGTATGTGGTTGCCTCTTGCATGCCTACAACTGGGGACCTGGGCTGCAACCCAGGCATGTGCTCTGACTGGGAGTTAAACCTGCAACCCTTTGGTTCACAGGCTGGCACTCAGTGCACTGAGCCACACCAGCCAGGGCTTAACACTTTTATTATAATTATTCTAATTTATCTCCTATTCATTTAACAAATTTAGATTTCCAACCAGTATTTGGAGGCCACTGTTGCAAAAGATTCTAAAAGAATGAGTTCTTCCATCAGCAAAATAAATATCAAGTCAACAGGGTAGCCCATCTTGCCGGGTCAGGAAGCTACTAGATGGATGCTTTGACCAGGGTTTGTTCCTGTCATGTGGCCATAAAACTAGAAGCAGTTAGAATTCTGTTGCTTCTTACCCCTAACCTAACCTTACACTACTAATCCCCAGCCCCTAACCCTACTTATTCATAATCCTCTGGTTGCAAAAACCTGTTGTGACTGGAGGTCCTATTGCTTTGCTGTTGTGGCCTCAGTGGTAGCAGCTCAAGGGACACAGAGATTTAGGGACACTGTGTATTGTAGATTTTTACAAGAGCCAGTTAGGGTGGGGGTAGGTCCTGAAGCTCTGATAAAGATCCCAGTTCTGATAAAGAACCCACATACCTAGCTTCTGGGTTTTTCTCTCTCAGAGGAGATACAGATAAACATTCAGTGTTAACTGTGTGGACACTACAGGCTGTAAGAAGAGGGTGCTTGCTTGCTAGACAGTAGGGTAGCCAGCTCAACTGTGGAACACTGAAACTGCTGGGAAATGCTTCCACTGGTTTAACCAGGTACTCCTGCCCCAGCCTCTTTGGCTGTTGAAGAATTAAGCCTGTTTGGCTGCAAACCAAATGCATAAAGGATAAGAGAGCAGTGCGGTGATTTCGGGGGGATGGGTGGGGGTTTCGTGGGAGGAGGACTTTGAAGGCGGGTAAATGGTAATGGAAAAATACAATAAAAAAAACTTAAAAAGGAAAACCTTTGGGGACTAATAAGAAGGCTCAAAGTTTAGGTATATGATGTGAAATTTGATTCCTGCTAGGATGTCTAGCCACTCATTCTAGGAGGTCTAAGAGCTGGTGCACCTTGGGCGTCAACTCACACCTTGCTCGTTAAAGTCACTCTTCTGTGACCGTGGACAGGGTGGTGCTCATATATGATGAGGCAGAGCTTCCCCTTGGTTTGAGGAAATTCATTTCCAGTCAGCAGATGTGGATTGAGAGCTGGTCACTGCCCAGGCTATCATTGGTCTGGTTAGGCCAGAGTTATGTGGAAGGATTCCAGTTTGCAAATTCTGCTGTTTGGTTGGTGAGGTGGAACTAAGGAATGTTGCTGTTTAATTCAGATATTTTCTCAAAAGATTTTCTGTGATCTGTAATTTACTTAAGTGCAATTTATCTTCCTTTTAATCATTCCCTATTTTCTTCTTTCTTTTCCATTTTCTCCCCACCACCACCATTTTTTAATTTAATTTTTTATTTCTTTTCATTTCTGCTTCTCATTTTCTTTTTGACAGTACCCCTCCCCCATGAAGTTTTGCCCTTGCGTAGTATATACCTTTTGTGTGTAGTTATTGAAGCTAAGTTTATGCTCCTCAGAACAAAGATTCTTTCTGGAAAATAATCTGGGAATAAAGTTGTAACCCAGTTCCATGTATAGATATATTAAGTAGAGAAAGAAGCAACCATCTGGAGCCTGATTATCAATTTGCAAATACTTTGTCCACCTGAATTTCAGGATTTGTAGCTGACAGAAACCTGGCAGATTAAAAGTTGAAAACACCGTTTCCAGCCTGGCTCTGAAAGATCTGAGGAAAGTTATTCATCCTATCTAAACCTCTGTTTCCTCATCTGTAAAACGAAGACAGAATTTTACTGTGTTTCTTTTAATAAATCATAAGTATTCAAGTTCTTTGCTATCTTAATCAGTTCAGGCTGCTAAACAAATTACCATAGAGTGGGTGGCCTATAACAACAGAAATTTAATTCTTATGGTTCTGAACTCTGGGGAATCTTAAGATCAAGGTGCTGGTAGGCTTGGTGTCTGATGAGGATCCACCTCCTGATTCATAGGTGGTGCTTTTATTTCTACTTTTAAGTTTTTTCTTAGTCTTTTCTAGTGTAATTTTATCTCTGAAGAGGCAGATTTAGGGTCTCAGACTGGTTGCCATGTAACTTTGCTCAAGTTACTTAACCTCTTTGGGGCTCAGTGTCCAAAATTGAAAAACGAGGATTCAAATATTTACTGGTGAGACCATGTACATAGAGCACTTGGCACAGTCCTTGGCTAAAGATGGAGACTGTAGAAATGGAGTCACATTAAAGTTCTCTGATTATATTGTGTCGACTGGAGCTTGCAATCAGGACTCGCATCAAAGCCACAGCTCCTAGCCCTGCTTCTTCTATAATAGAATGCATTTGACCTTTGAATCATTTTACTAGATAAATTGGAGACTAGATAAAGTATAGTTTTTTATGGCATTGTGTGTGGTTTTATAGATATGTCCATACACTTTGGATTCTTCTGCCTCAAGAAGGAGGGTTTATTAATTTCCCTTAAGCAAGGGCTGGACAGTTTTAGAGTAGGTGAAAGTGATGACTAGCACTTCCAAAATTAGGTTCTGAAAGGAATACAGCTCTCTTGCTGTCCCTTAGGTCCCTCACCCTGGGGGCAGAGGGCTGCGCTTTCATGAGGTCATTTGGGCAGCCAGTGGAGGGGCCTTTGAGGTGAGGAACTGAGCTCATCAGAAATTCTGCTAGTGATTTCAGAAGCACATCCTCCTAGTTAGGCCTCAAGATGACCACTGTTTGGATTGACAGCTTGACTGCAGCCTTGTGAGAGTCCCTGAGCCAAACCAACCAACCACACAGCTAAGCTCTTTCTGTATTCCTGACACAAACCTGTGAGATGATAAGCATGTGTTGTGTTAAGCTGGTGAATGTGAGATAATTTGTTGTGCAGCAGTGGATAACTAATGCAGGGTATAATCTGCAGACTGGAGTTTGAAGCCTTTGGAGTTTGGAATTTAATGTATGTTGTAATATACCTCAGTTGAGCATTTCTGCACTGGTATTGTTAGTCACTGAGATAGCACTCTGGGTAAATGTATTCAGGCGGTTTTTAAGACTTTACTTTCAAAAAGATTGCTCAACGTTGGGGTAAGCCAGGAAGGATTGCTCTATCCCTGTAGTTAAAATTTCCACTTGCAAACCTTGGATAATTCATTTTCTAAGTAGAAACATTTAGAATCATAAATAATCTAATCACAGGCATAGGAAGAGAGTTTGGGATTACCTGGCCCAAAGCCTGCCTTCAGCAGGTAAGGTATTATTATCCTGATGGGCTCTGGAGTGAGTCACCCAAGCTGCTACAGCTGGTCAGCAGCTGCCCTGTTTGTTTCCTTCTCAGGTCAGTCAGGGATATTTGATTATAAGCATTGAAAACTGGTTCTAATTCTAGCACCAACAGAAGTTGCAGTGAAGACATCAGAAGCTTGAAACTGTCAAAAAATCTAGAGAAACAGGTTACTGCAAAGTCCAGGAGTGGGAGGAGGGGCTCTAAAAAGGAATAGTCAGTCTCTTCTGGGGAACGGAACTTCAAGGAGTTCTCTTTTTCCTCCTGTTCTTGCCCAAGCATCAGTTTCCCAGAAGAGACCTCAGCTGTGAGAGCCATGCCCTGCTGTCCCGGATGGTGAGGCTCATGGCTTTTTTGATTTAACTTCCTAAATACGGTAGAGAAGGAGTAATTTCCCAAAGGAAATCAAGAATTCTTTAGGAAGAAGAAATGAATGATTCACAGCCAAAAAAAATGACAGCTCAACTGCACATGCTTTTCTGAGAATGCTTATAGTCTTTGTTTCTTGTAAATATAGTACAGTACATCATTGCTCCTGCCCAACAGGAGAACAGCATGTGGACTTCTCTGTAAAAATGGCTGATAATACTGTGGCTTTCCTAAAACAAGATTGCAACATTTCCTAGGGCTCCCAGAACAAAGTACTATAGACTGAATAGCTTAAAACAACAGAA
This sequence comes from Noctilio leporinus, assembly GCA_004026585.1. Lineage (NCBI taxonomy): Eukaryota > Metazoa > Chordata > Mammalia > Chiroptera > Noctilionidae > Noctilio > Noctilio leporinus. The sequence continues at coordinate 88,470 of PVIW01002445.1, forward strand.
GCTTATTCTCTCACAGTCCTGGAAGCTTGAAGTCCGAAATCAAGGTGTTGGTAAGGCTATGCTCCAGCTAAAACCTCTAGGGGAGAATCCTCTTTGCCTCTTCCAGCTTTTGTGGCCCCAGACATTTCTTATGACAGCATCCCTCCAATCTCTCTGTTTCAATGACCTTTTTCCTTTGTGTATCAGTGTCTTAATCTCCTTTCCTTAGAAGGACACTAGTCATATTGATTTGAGGACCACCCTAATGACTGCATCAAACCTCATTACTTCCACAGACTGTTTCCACCTAAGGTCATATATACACATACCAGGGGTTAGCTCTTCAAACCTATTTTTTCAGGGACTCAGTTCAGCCTACAACACCAGGTGACTGTATACATCCTTTTCCACAGTCTAGAGAGTGGGAACATGCTGCCAGTTTTTCACAATTATCAAGGGTCTTTATTTTTGCTTTGGTTGCACTGTGCATCTCCCATAGCATTACTCTTAGCTTTGTGAGAAATCACTTTTGGAGGTCCACTGGTTTTAACTGACTTGGCATGCTACCTGCTCACTTGTCCTTAGACCTGCCTGTGTTTAGGATAGATGGCATAGCATGTGAGGGTGACACAGACTTTAAACACATAATCAAATGAGAAGTTTTTCATTACCTAGGCATGTTGATGCTGGTTACAAAGGAAGAACTTGGATTGGCACAAAAGTGGATATCATGCTTGTGGAAAGTATTCTGGCATGAGATGCCTTTCATAGATGATTCTAGAATGTCAACTCTATTTTGAAAGTGTGTTTTCTTTTAAAATTTAAAGTATTATGTTTATTGTAGAAAAATGAAGTGATGGAGGAAAACAAACCTAGTAAATAACAAGTATTGTTACTACTAACTTAAAAAGTATTCATGGCTGGTGGCACAGTGGATAAGGCACTGGCCTGCAAACCCAAAGGTCACTGGTTTGATTCCCCAGCCAGAGCACATAATGAGGTTGCAAGCCAGGTCCATAGCTGGAGGCAAGGGAAAGGCAACCATACATTGATGTCTCTCTCCCTCTCTGCCTCTCTCCCTTCCCCTCTCTCTAAGAATAATTAATAAAATCTTCAAGATTTTTTAAAAAAGTATTCAATATGCTCTACTTTCTATATTGATTAAGTCATTGATTGGTTGTTGGATTGATTTTCTGTTATAAAACAACATGGGAAATAGTGTTGAATTCAAAGGAAGTAATCATTCAAAGTTAGCATCACAGGAAGAATGTGAAATCTTGGCTTGCATTTGTATTTCCCACCTCTAAGTTTTGGCACTTAGCTCATCAAAGTGAACTTACTGTCATATACAGCAACTGATTTCTCTAAAAATGACCTGTCCTGGGAGTTCCCTGTGAAGGCCATCTGGAAGCTGGTGGAGACTGTAGTCTTATGGAGAAGAGTTTTCCTGGACTGACATCACCACTTAGTCCAGGGCACAAGGGAGGGGAGTACTCCAGGCCCTGGAGGAAGGATGGCAGTGCATCTTTTTCATGCATGCCCCATTTTTAGGGTCCCAAGACCACCCACAGTTATCATACCAACTGAAGGTGTTCTAGGCTCAAAACATATGACAAGAGTGAGTAGAAATTGGGCTGTGGTATTTGTGATCCATCCTCTTTGGAGCCGAGCAGAATAAAGAAAACCCTGTACTATCTTCAGCATGATGTTAATTTTGTTTTTTCTTGGGGTAACTGAACAATTGGACTCATTAGGGAACAAGAGACATTTTAACTTTTTTAGTAAAAAGCATTGTTAGAAACTAGGCTTTTATCCTAGTTCCAAAGGACAGGATGGGAGATTTAAATTGACATAGCTCTTCCCAGTATATACAGCACTTTTATATAGATGATCTCATTTTTAGTTGGGTCCCTGAAATGATCTATGGGTAGGTGTGGCAGGGTTTATACCTGGGGTGAGTGCTCTGAAAAATAAAGTAATCTGTATTCAGTTGTCCCTCGGACTTTCAGAACTGCTGCATGTTTCAGCAGCATACCACTGAGCCAGAATGGATCATCTCCCCAATTGTATAGGTGAGGAAATTGGGACTAAGAAATCCCAAGAGGGAGAATGCTAAAGTTCTTAATCAGTAAGTGGCTAAAATGGGGCTAAAATTTAGATCATCTTTTTTCATTAGTATGAATCTCTTTTTAATACATTGCGTAGAGACAGATGGGGAAAATGATTTTTTTTTTTTTTTTTGGTCTATACATTAGGATTGGTTAAGGAGTTTTCTGATGGGCATTCAACATACTTTATTTCTCTGTGGATAGCACCAGTATGCAGTGAAAGACAAATATTCTAATTAGGGCCCTGAATTCTGGCTTTAGATCCTTACTCTTCTACTTAAGAGCTCCGAGACTTTGGGCTTATTGTTCACTATCTGAGTGAGAACCTCCTTATCTCTGAAGAGAAGAAGGTATCACATGCCTCCTGAGATTGTTGTGGGAATCTAATAATGTAAATAAAGTTTTCAGAAATGTGCTAGCACATAGTAAACACTCAGTAGGTGATTTTCCTTCTCTTGGGTGTCTAGAATAGAACATACCATGCATCTGTTCTGTAGGGTTCCACTAGAGGTATCCTGAGTGGACATGGCAGGAGCAGAACTGAGACCTTAACTTCATGTGGTATCAAAGAATTTAGGGGCATAAACACAAGTTTTGTGCAGTCGTGTCATTACTCACTTCAGGGTGGAGAAAATGGCATGATAATTTTTTAAAAGTTATCTTCTTCTGAATCTACCCAGAGGCAGAAGGCTTGAGTGAGATATTTTGTTAAAATTTAAATCAATAAATACAGCTTGCCAAATAATCTTGCCAAGTTAAGTCTAAGAAGGGAGATCCTGGCCTTTTCCTTGGAAGTGGAAGGTCCTGGTAAGGTGGGTCCTCCTGGCTGTGAAGGGGAAGGAGGGCTGGCTGGCTGGCTGCCTGGACCAGGGGAGAGCCAAGCTCTGGGGCCCAGCTCCAGCTCTGGGCCTTACCAGCCTTTCCCTGCAGCAGTTCCCCTCCTGTTTAATCAAAGCTAGGACAAGGGCCTGCGGGGCTGAGAATGCCCAGGGTCTGTTGCCTGCTGCTTTACGTCTCACATCTTCTACTACATGCCTCTCCATCTAAGGGAAATGGCTGTCTCTAATAGGGTGTCTGTGACAGATGCTGTGGGAATTCTGAGTTTGGGATAATGAGCTGTCATATGTCATTTCACTTAAACACAATAATACAAATATTTTGATCAAACATTTTCTCCAGCTGTTGAGCGAAAGCAATAAAAGCAGCAAGGAGAGCCAGTAACTTCACTGTTTCAGAAATGCTTTACCCTCTAAAAGCTATTGCCTGTTAACTCTTTCTGTCTCTTGTCGCCCTTCCCACTCTTTTTCCTGGCCCCTCTGATTTCTCATAGATATCCAGATCCATAAATAAAGGACTAAATTCAGGGTCGGGAAGGGGGTGAAATTGACTACAGCTTTATTAAACATCCCTTTTGCTGGACTCAGAGGAGCTGGAGCTGCTGCCACCTTGTAAAATTGCTTGGCCTGGCCACTGTAGCCAACTCCCAGTGTCCCCGTGTATCTAATCCTCTCCCTAGGTAAAGTCCTGAGCCTGAAGACACTAGGCTCCCATCAGTTGGTTTGATGGTAGATCTTCATTTTAGATTTTTGTGCCCCATCCTGTTCTCCACTCCTCTGACCTGACTTCTATAATCTTTGCCTTCTTTTGGTCTGGGTGCTGAGGAGGTGGCACCCAAGTAGTATCTCAAGGATGAAAGGAGGTACCATTTTGGAGGAACCCTGGATCATTAGCTTCTGATTTAAGCAGTTCTCTCTGCTGGTAGAAAGAAAGTAGGAGTGTGTGACCATTCTGAATATGTCCTTCAAGCTGAAACTGAAACTCTTAAAAGCAATGGCCTGCACCCTGGCACCCTCCTCCCCTTTTTAAAACTAGGGCCTCGGCCCTGGCTGGTGGCACAGTGGGTAAAGTGCCAGCCTGTGAACCCAAAGGTCGCTGGTTCGATTCCTAACCAGGCACATAACCAGGTTGCAAGCCACATCTCCAGTCAGGTTCATAGCTGGAGGCAGGTGAAAGGCAACTATACGCTGATGTCTCTCTCCCTCTCTGCCTCTCTCTCTTCCCCTCTCTCTAAAAATAATAAATAAAATCTTTTTTAAAAATAAAATAAAATAAAACTAGGACCTCAATTTTAAGAGCTGCCTCTGACTCAGCAATGCTACCTGGACAGACATTTCTCATGTGTGACTGTCTGTTAGGGATTGGACCAAATCAGCTCCTTTTCTTTCTCTTCCATCCTCCTCATTTCAGGGTTGATGAATGGCCTAACCAGCTTCCTGTTCTGGGTTCTAGGAACTGGATCCATCAATGCTTTCCTTTCTGTCTTTGAACCTCTGCTGTGTGTGACTGGTGCCATCCCTTCCACATAAGATGTGCTCAGATAACTCCCGTCCATAAACAAAGAAAAACATCATGTAGAACTCCTCCCTGAACTTGGATAATCTCTAGCTGCTGCCTGTCTTTTGCTCTCTTCAGTCTCTGCAACCAAACTTCTTGGAGGGTATCTTAAGGTCTTCACCACCTCAACTCTCTCCACTCATCATCCACTCAGTACTGGCTGCCTGAGGCTGTCCCTGGAGGCACCCACTGTGGGCTCAGTGCTATTTGCCTGGAACCACCTCCTCCTCCCTTTGGCTCCACCACACCACACCCTACTGGTTCTCTGCTATTTCTTCCTTCCAGCTTAGTTTATCCTCTTCCTCTGCTCATCTCTTAACTCTTGGCTGCCCTCCAGGTATCCTCATGTTATTCTGTACCCTCCCCTTGACCAATTTTACCCATTGTGATGGCATCAGTTGCCCCTGTGATTTCATATCCCATCTTCAAGACAGACTTGGCTCTGGAATTCCAGACATGGCTCCACCTTTGTCCAGACATTTGCCAGAAATTTAGATGCTGCAGTCTCTTCTAACCTTGCCCATGCCAGACTGAATACATCCTATGCCCACTTGTCCTGGGCCCCTGCCTGCCTTACCTTTTTGGTCCCACAACTAAGGTGAGGGTAACATAGTACGCTATTAACAAGACCCTAGAAGTCAGCCCAGCCTCTTTTTACCTCTTTTCACTAATACCCTTTCACCCTTCTCCACTGAGAGTCTCTTCACCCAGTCATTTCCATTCCCACTGCCCTGCCTTGATTTTTGAGCTTTCGCATCTCTTCTTCCCCACCTAATTTCATCCTTCCCCAACCCATTCTCCCTGTAGTCACAAAGCGATATTTCCAAAATGCATGCCTGATCATTTCAGCCTCTTATGTACAAACTTTTGGGCTTTTCTTCTACTTCAAGCTGAAACTCCTAAAATTAAAACACTTTTAAGAGCACTGGTTCTCAAAGTGAGGTCCTCCAGACCAGAAGGGTCATTAATCACCTGGAACTTGTATCAGAGCTCTAAAGCAATCCCAGGAAAATGCATTATCAGACACACCCTGCTGCTCCTTTCAAGCTCTTCTTTGCAGGTTCCCTGCCCAGGCTCCCCACTCCTCTGTTTGACCTGTTTCCTCTCCACCTGAGTGACATCTTTTCATTAGGAAGCTTGAACTGGTTTCCTGGTCAGTGACTTTGTGTCCCCTGGGTCCTAGTGCTCGTTCATCTCGGACTGTACTACCTTTTAGGCTCCGTAGGTCACATGGCCACAATGCCCAGGACCCAGCAGTGCTGGTAAGGTTTGTAACATAAATCAATTAAAAAAAAAAAAAAAAAGATTTTATTCATTATTTTTAGAGAGAAGGGCAGGGAGAGAGGAGTAAAGGGAGGGAAACATCAATGTATGGTTGCCTTTCACCTGCCTCCAGCTAAGGACCTGGTTGGAGACCTGGCTTGCAACCTGGTTATGTGCCCTGACTGGGAATCGAACCAGAGACCTTTGGGTTTGCAAGCTGGTGCCAATCCACTGAGCCACCAGCCAGGGCTTTGATTTTTACTTATATTTATCAACCACTTATGGAGTCCTGAGGTATGTAACTGGCATAACCTAGGAAATAATTTCTGGTTGTAATTATTGTAACTAAAACATGAAGGTCAGGGTACTTGAATAGGTAAGAACAAAATATTTATCAGTGATGCAGTTATTTAAATGGCAATGTAAGTGCAGTAGTAATATTATAAAAATTACCGTGACTCCCTCCTAGAACTTCTTTCAGTCTCAAACTGCCTCTTGGACAGGGTCTTTCTTTGTCATTTACTTTATTGCTTCTTCATTTATGTTTTCCATAACAGGATGACAGAAAACTGAAGTAAATTTTTGATGGTGTTTTATGTCTTTGGCTGTCAGTCCTGAGTTTAGGAATGTGGCCTGTAATGATTTTTTTTCCCACCTCCTTGAGAACTACTGGTTTTGGATAGGAAGACAGGAGTTTTAGGGGTTTTTTTTTTGTTGTTGTTGTTCTTTTTGGGGATGGGATGGGGTCTGGGGTAGGACAAAGATTTGTTTTAAAGCCCAGTACATGAATAATATCTTACTCTTAAGATTCTGCATTATTTTGTGTTTCTTTCTTTTGTAGATGTATTACATTAAGGCTTAATTACTCTTCATTAAAGTATTAAATGTCATGAGTGATTTAGAGTTTATTTTAATAGAGATATGTAGGATTTATTATTAGTTGATATTTGGGGTTTACTAATTTTTAAAAATCCATGAGTATTAGAATTGCTTAATCTGATCCTGTCCAGCAAAACCACAATATGGGTGAAACCCCAAATTCAAGTATAATAGGAAAGCCTGCATATCATCCAGGCCATTTTTGTATGATGTATCTTTTGTAATAGTATGTAGATGTGTGGGGCAGCAGTGGTTGGGTATGTATATGTGTGTCCTTAAATAAAAAGAATGGATCCCATTTGATTTTTAATATGAGCTCCCAGTTATTTCCTGTGCCCTGGATGGATAGGCATGACTTGAGATCCTGAGATAAAGTGGCATGGAGGAAGCTGGTAACATGACAGGGTTCTGATTCAGGCCTTAAAGCTCTAGGCCGGAGCAGGCAGGGTTTGCCTGCTGTCCTGTAACTGAGCAAATTCCAATTTGCCTGTTCACATGGTTCCTTGGTGTAAGACCCAACAATTAGTGTTGAGAGAAACAGGTCTTTATTTACAATATTCCAACCTTGGTGGGGCTCCAGGAGCACTTCAGCTCAGAGCCCTGTTCTCCCACGATTCCCTTGCTCTAAAAGGCTATAAACCAAAACCATGCCCAATGGTTCCCCATCTCCTTATCTGTGCTTAAGCTGGCCAGCAAACAGTTCTCCATCTCCTCTGAAAGGTACACTCATGGGTTATAAAGTTGCCATCCTCTCCCAGCAGCACTCTTGTTCAGGATCTGGGATATGTTGTCCTCAGCCTCAGTTGTATATAGTCTAGGAATACATGTGCCATGTTGCACTAGAGCATGGTGGAGTCCCAGAAAGCAAATGTCTTAAGAGAGGGGCCACTCTATATGTTTTGAGTTCCAAAAGTCTAGAGGGAGTCCAGTCTGCAAGGCAGAGTCCTTGGTGGCTTTGGAGTGACTACAGTTGGCACAATCGAAGCAGCAGTATGCTTGCTTTTTTACTAGCCCAGGGTGCAGGGTCAAATTATCCATAATAAGCTTGCTACTTCCTATATAGTTAGAACATCATGGTCCCTTTCTCCCTCTTTGATGCCCATCCTTTTAAGTCCTGACCTGAAACTAACTATGTGTGTGACCTTATCTCTGACTCCCCCCACAATGAGCTACATTTGCCAGTTTCCCTGTCTTGTTTACATTCTTCCAGCTGCCATGTCTAGTCAGGGCAAGAGTGACCTCTGCCTCCCAGGCTATGTCAAGAGTGGGATACATTCAGGAAGTCACATATACACCTTTTGTCCAAAAGCAGTAACTTGGCTATTACCTAGCTACCAGCTTGCCATAGATATGCAAAGTATCATAACCACAGTACCTTCTGCTCCCCCCTTTCCCTCTCCCCTAAGCATGCACTGTGAGGAAACATGTCTGTTTTGGGGAACTTTATCCCTACCCCATTTCAATCCCATAGATGGTTTCAGGCTGCAGTGAGCCACTGGCGCCTGACTGGGATTCTCTTCGCTGCTGAGGAAGCACTGACTCTAACCTGTCATGATCTGTCTCCTAGGTTTTCAGTGCATCCCAGGCCTTTTACTGGGAAAACATTGACTCCAGCTCCCGAGTTGGACTCCTGAGAACATGCAATAGTATGCATGCCTGTTCAGGACCCTGTCCTGAACTTTTCTTCTGTGCATCCACTTGCTTCCTCCTTCCATGTGTTTTTTTTTTTCTCAAGCACAACTTGTAGGTATTACTAAAATGAATATTATTTCAATGAGACATTACTTTGTTATTTTACATAGAGGGTAGCTATGCACTTGAGTTTTCCCTAATGCTAACTTTGTTGTCTTGCTTTTCTGGAGAAAAGGTGTGCCCTCCTCGCAGCACTGCCTTCTCCAGAGGAGCCCTGTAGATAATTCTCTAGGGCCCTCAGCCTCCAGGCAGACAATCTCTTCTTCGAGGTTATCTGTTAATTACCAATGAATGTGTGAAGTATTTGTTAAAAGGCTTTTGAAGTGATTTCCTCAAGCTGTTGTCTAGGCTGGAGCGCCTGGCTGAGAGTTTGGAGGCCCAGCTTGGCTTTCCTCAAGCTCTGGTATTCTCTTGCTAAGTTGTTTGCCTTTCTAATGAAATGAACTGTTTGTTTGACTCTGAGGAGGAAGGTATTGAACCACACACAAAAGTAAACTTTGGAGACATTCGCATAAGCCCTGCAGATCTACTTTGTGAAGGGAAGGAAAACAGTTTGACCTTGCCCACCTCCAGGAAGAGTCCTTAAGAAACTGTTTAAATAATAAATGAAGCCCTGTGAGCGGATATTGCCTGGGCAGTTAGGAGCTTTTGTGCAAGTCTGTGGGCTTGGGAATTTCTTTGTTGGGCCACAGGGGAAAAGATAGCTGCTCAAGTCTTGCAGTTAGTAGTTGTGATTTATTTATTTGTAGAGGGTCTTCTGCTTCATACAGTTTTGATTAAAACAAGCCAGTTAGCCCTCAGGATGGCTGGCTGATGGCAGGTTGTTAGCAATGGGAAAGGTAGGCCAAGGAGTGTTATAATGGGGTCCAGTTTATGTTTCCCTGGCCAGGCATGCTGTGGACCAGCTGTCTGATGGCTACCCTTCTCATATACACAAATCTGGGAGAAGTGTTTGAGTTTCTGGGATATCATGAGCAAGGAAGCATCCCCAAAAGGAGATATAGGAGTTTTTATGTTTCCACAATGCCAGGTTTATTAGGGCAGACTTCCCCAATTAGCCAATTGAGTCACACATAGGTAGGTTACACGTAGAGAGGGGGAGTTTATGCAGTAGAAGCCAGCAGAGCAAGTGTCTGGCATGAAGTCCTGGGTCACTGACAGTAGCCACAGATGGAGAGACAGGGAGTCAATCTTAAGCGAGGTGGCTACAATGGCAGCAAGTATCTGGTGGAGTGGAAATCCAGCAAGGCTCAGAGCATGACCTATAGTATAGTTAAGCTTGAGCATTGAATGGTTGGAGCTCTGAGTTTGTGTAGCCCACAAGAGGTGAGGGTCCCATTCATATCAGTGTCTAGATGGAGTTTTTATCTGAGTGTCCATACGTATGGTTTTAGGTGTGCTGAACCCCTCCTAAGGGCATTCCCATTACACCCTCTTACTTCATTTCTGGGCTTCATGCTACTTGACATAGTTGACACTTGTCATGGTTGACAGTGACTCCATACTGGATTGTCAAAAGTTATCCAAAAAGTTTGCTCTGCTCTTGCTCTATACATGGGGTGCCTGGACCAAAGGATGTCTAGCTGAGGTGAGGCCCAGGGAGGAAGGCTGGATCTGTTTCTGCCTCAGGACCTTGGGGTAAAAGTGGAGTATGAATGATAACTGGGTGGATGGATGACTGCCTTTTATATATTTCTAGCTTTGATTATTAGGAAGGGTGAAGCAGTGGGTATATATGTAAGGAAGTGTATCTATAGGACTGACTTCATAATTGTAATTTGTGGGATTTAGTGCAAAAATAAAATTTGGAGCCCTTAAAAATTATTAAGAATTTCAACTCCATGGACATGGACAACATGTAGGGATTGACTGTGGGAGAGGGCATAGGGAGGGTGGAGCAGGGGACAGTAATGGAGGAAAAATGGGATAAATATAATACAACAACAATAAATTAGTTAAAAAGAAAAGAATTTCAACATGGTGACTGCATAATATTAAACCAAACATAGGACCTTCAAAGTGGGGTCCTGTGTCTCTGTAACTTCTGGAGATCTGCAGGCAGGCTGATCTAGACCTGAGACTAAGCTTTGTCAGTTCCTACCGGAATGCCTTTAATCTCTTGTCTTCCCTGATTTGTTTCCTCATTTGTGAAATAGGGATGGTAGTAACTGCTTTATTGAGTTTTCACATAATGTAAGTTAAAAAGTATATATATGTATATATATATATATATACACACATATATATATATTTGTGTGTGTGTGGTGTGTGGTGTGTGTGTGTGTGTGTGTGTATGAAAAGTGTTAGGGTAATGGCACATAGTGAATGTTTAATGACTTATAGCTAGCTACTTATTATTTGAATGTCTGTTACTTAAATTTGTGTTGAAATGACACAGCTAATCTGAAATTCAGTGAACAAGAGTTAAGTCATTGCCATTTAGAAGCAAAGGTATGGTGCATGATCAGCGAAGGGTGGAGTGCAAGGGAAAACATGGATTGGAAATTAGGTTAGATACAAAGCTGAAGATAGGTAAAAATGTTGACTTGTCGGCATAAGAAATGTCTGAATCTGTAGAGAATTTTTATGAGTTTGTTTGAACCCAACTGACAACATATGCTAGGGAGCAAGATCTCAAATGCTTTAGGCATAAGCAGTATGAGGAAGAAACAACCTTTTTTCTAACCTCAAGTTTCTTCTGGCTTGTCTAATAATCAAATGAACAAGAGACAGATTAGCAAGAGAAAATAACTAAATTTAACTCATACATACGTATGGGAACCCCACATACAGGAGAGAGAGTTTGAGACCCCCATATGCAAGACAGGTTTCAGTGATAGAAAGGGAGACTGAAGTATATATAAGTTAGTCTGAGCTGGGGATGAGATAATGAACCTGAGGGGTTTCAAAGAGTCATTGAAGGATAATAAAAAGAACAGAAGTTTAGTAATAGAAGGTACCTTCAAAAGAAATTATCTCTAATAATAGCTTATTCTGCGAAAGGCCCTTAATTCAAATTCTTCTAGGTAGTGGAGGAAGGGAGAGGCAGAAAATTTCTCTTGAGCCTACAGCTAAAATTGCCTTTAACTCAAAGTAATCTGAATACTACTGAGGCGCATCTTGGGAATGACTCATTCTGGATCTCCATAGAAGTTTTACAACTTATTTTATACATTAGAATCAAAGGAGAAGAAAGAAGAAAGGTACATGAAATCCACTGGATAGAGTTAGAAGGTGGGAGAAAACATAGTGGAGAAATCTCTAGGATTGGATAAAAAGCAAAATGGAGGAACCCATATGTGTTTTACATTGATGGGTACAGGATTTTTAATAATTAACATTTATAGCACATAGAGATGTTATGTGGTAGAAGAGAGCAATGAGGGATTCTGGGGTCTTGTGCTTTGGTGCTGACAGTTGTGTCTTCCAAGGGTAGGAAAAGAAAAATATTCTTACATTTCAAAGCTATGTTATCCTACATACATAAGAACAATGGACAGAGTTCACCTGAAGTAAAGATTGATCTTTGTGAGGGAAGTTATAGGCCTAGGAGATGACTGACTACCTACTGTGACTTGCCCAGTTAGGAATTTGTGATCAGACCATCCTGTGTGGTTACTTTGGTCACTGAGCTTATCAGGGTAGGCCTGCTACATTGTTTCCCCTGAGCTTGTGAGGTTTATTACATAGCCCCTTTTTTGTTTATGCTATTAATGTTAACTTGGACATCAGTATAAGTATTTTAAATTTATGAATCACCTTTACCTATGTCACTTGGCCCCTTAGACTTACTGACCTTAACATTTTTACATTATGCCCTGCTCAATTTGGCTCAGTTGGCTGGAGCATTACCCCATAAACAAAAGGGTTGTGAGTTCAATCCCCAGTCAGGGCACATACCTGTGTTGAGGGTTTGATCCCCAGTCAGGGAGTGATTCCCTCTCTCTCTCTCTCTCTCTCATCTATCTCTCTCAATCCTCCTATCTCTTTAAAGAACAATGAAAAAAATGTCCTTGGGTGAGGATAAATAAAATAAACTTTTATATGATGATTATAGTCATTAACAACATTTGCTTATATGTAAATTTATAAAACGTCATTTTAAATGGAAGCATTTTTGGCTGCATGGCTGATGGAGAGCAGATGTTGCTGTGGAAGGGTGGGCATCTATTAGGTATTGTCCTAAAAGGGTTGCAGCATATATTATTCAGTGTGCTAAATATTTAGCCTTCTCCTGACTTTAGAAAGAGGAAACTGAGTGGAAGGGATCGGTTTCCCAAGGTCTTGTGTTGGGATGGTTATAAATTTTGTGCAAATACTACATATTGGCTGCAAAATGGCTGTATGTTACCATCAATTTAATTTATTTACGATGTCAGTTGTTAAACATATTCTGTTAAATACACTGAGGTTCTCATGTTACCACTCTTTAAGTATATAAACAGAAAAATGTTAGAAGTAGCCTTGTTTTCTAAAAATGTGTCTAGACTTAATTCTCTGGAAAGTGGAAGCTCATTGAGAAAGAACAGCGTAAGATCATCTGTACAGGGTGTGCCTGCTCTTATCAGGAAGTGGCTATCAGTGGACACAGGTGGACCAGGTGTACATAAAGACTCCAGAAATCAATCATGTTTTCTATCCTCAGAGGTGTGTGAAGCAAAGGAACATCATTGAGTTTAGTGACCTACTAATTGTAGTTTGGGTCCCTTGCAGTTGGTCTAGAAACCAGGGTCACTTTGGGGAGAGGGAGGAGATGACCCAGATAACGATCACATTGAGATAAGGTTGGGCCTGGGCTTTTTTATTTTTATCTTTAAAAGATTTTATGTATTTATTTTTAGAGAGGGTAAGGGAGGGAGAGAAACATCAATAAGAGAGAGAAACATCAGTTGGTTGCCTCTTGAACGTTCCCCAACTGGGGACTGAGCCTAAAACCCAGGCATGTTCCCTGGTCAGGAATCGAACCAGTGACCTTTTGCTTTGCAGGATGATGCCCAGTCAAGTGAGCCACACTGATCAGGGCAAGCCTGGGCCTTTTTAAAAAGACAAGGTGAGTTGCTGCTGGTGCTGGTGCAAGGTCTTGGGAAGAAGCAGTCAGTTAAGTCACCATCTGAGGCAATGTACCTGTCAAAGGTCACTATAGAGACTCTACATAGGATGGATGCAGACGGGGCAAGCATGCCGTTAAGGGGCACATTTAAAATCGTGGCAACTTAATTTGGAGGTTCGGATCGGCAGACAAAAAAAACCCAGGTCAAATGTGAATAACCAATTGCTTTATTAGGTGAGAACAAAGAAAAAAAGCAAGGCTTAAGATCATATATTACGTATCACCAGATGGGAATGCACTACCACTGGGACAGAGATGCTGGAGAATCCGGGAGACAGAATTCGGGGTCCACTTGGGAGAAGTTCCGAGCAAAGCGTCCTCCCCTTGGATAAGATTCCAAAGTCTTATGTTGAGGGTTATGCTTAAATATGTTTTAGACAAATGGGGCTACATGCCAAGGGTCTTACATGACTGACCAACAGGTCCTTCTAAGAGAAGAGCCAGTTATCCCTGAAGGAACAGTTAAATATTATAAGTACTATTCTCCCAGGAAGAAGGGCCAGTTTTTCCTGGGAGAGAGCACACCTATATTTCATTCTTACAATAAAGAATAAAGGTCACAGCTTGGGCATATATAGGAAGGATTCATAATGTTCCTTTAACCTGTCAGCAAGGTAATCTTGGTGGCAAAGGAGAATAGGCAGGAGAACTTGGGCCTTTGGAAGCGTAGGTAGTAAACCCAAAGCCCCTACTCAGTGAAAGTAGTCTCAGGATCATTGGCCTCTTCCGGAAGAAGTTTCCCCAGTGGTGCCCAGATGAATAGACTATGTTTGGTGGCACCTCCAAATCTATCATTCCTCCAGTCCTGATGGAGTGTTCTTGCAATTTGGATATTTCAGAGCAGTGTAGTTTGTCTCGATTGTAGGAAACATGGATAAGAAGAGGGAATGAGTTGGCTTCTGTCCTTGTGGGTAGAGTGGGTTGTTGTGCCAGAAACTTGGGAGCCCACGGTAAGATCTCTTGCCTGCAACCTAGTCTGGACATTCAAGGGCATTACCAGGAGAACAGGTGCTCTCAGGGATAGCAGATTAAGAGACAGTCTGAAATTTATTTAGCATTACAAAAGGAATTATCTGAAGAGTCAAGATAGGAAGTTTGATAAGATAGTGGTAAAGGGAAGGATAACTAATAAGAGAGGAAATCACAAGTGTGAACATTTGAGGAATGGAGCTTGGTGCAGTTCTGGACCAACATGTTGGGTAGCTGTGGGTACTCTATCTGCACACTGAGAAACATGTGTGGGACAGCAGCAGAATAGACAGATTCGAAAGGGCATTCATTCCTTTCTGTCATACTTGCAGCTTGGGGGCTTTGCATGGACAGCAAGAGAGGGAAGTTGTCAAGTAAGTTTGAAGATCCTGATTGTCAAGGGGCTGACAGGTGGCGCAGCTGGATATGACAGATGACACAGCTACCCCACATTCTGGTATAGGTGAAAAAGAGAGTTTAGGTGTGATATTACACAAACTTAAATAGTTTTTTTTCCTTTGAATTTTATCTTTCTAGGTCTATGCTATCAGTGTAATAATTTGATAAACTGTGCTTTTGTTTTTAAGTCATTACTCGAAGACACGCTTATTGATTTTAGAGAGAAGGGAAAGGTGGGAAGGAGGAAGAAAGGGAGAGAAACATTAATGGGAGAGAGAAACATCAATTGGTTGCCTCTCACACATGCAGTGACTAGGACCAAACCAGCAACCCAGGCATGTACCCTGACTGGGAATTGAACTTAGTCTTTTAGTTTATGGGAGGATGCTCCAACCAACTCAGCTACATCAGCCAGGGAACTTTTTGAGGGACCAGAGGAAGCCTCAGGCAATGAGAGTATTCCCAGTTTGTTCATCTCAACCTTTAATTCACAGGTGTGAATGCCACAGCTGATCATTAAAGCAGAAATACATTTCCCTTAAATGATAACATTTAATGCATGCTTACATAGCCAATTTCATTGAGGGTTTTTATAAACTATGGTTAGTGGCTAATGTAAGATTGCAGAAAAAAAGAGAAATACAAGAACAAATGGGAAACATTTAAATACTTGCACACTCAAGAGCCAAGAAATGTGAAGGAGATTCCACACTCCCCTCTTAGTGTCATTAGAGTCTCTCATCTCTCTCTGATTTTCTTGCTCATCCTTGCAAAGGGATCACTTCCCTTGCTTTACTATTTTACAATCATGGTGAAAAAAAGCACTTAAAATAAACTCTTCCCTTGAAAGCTTTGTGTGTTCCTGCTTCATGATGCTTCCTGGACAGTGAGAATTCAGAGTTTAAGGGACAGGAAAGTGGACCCTTTCAATGCTCCCAGTGTGTAATAAATGTGCTGGAATTTCAATGGATTCCAAAGGCGTAACAATAATAGCATTAAGAACAAGCCAGGGCTTTTGATGCTATTGATGAAAAAAGAGGAGGGAGTGGAGGCGAAGAGGCCCCTGTCATTTCTGTCATGAGCTTTTAAACTCTTGACCTCCAACCTTTTGTGTCAAAGAGCTCTTTCGTATGGGTGTTAGCAGCTTGCTTAAGTATCCTGAATTGACTGGAGCATCAACATCCCCTTGGTGCAAAAGGACATTCATTGTCTTGGAAAAGGCCCAAGTGGGGAGCTTATTGCTGAGTGTCCACCATTGTCTGCTCTTTCTTAGGAGTAGCAGGATGGGGTGGTTGACTGCGCATGTCTACATGAAGTAACTCATAGTGCAGCAGGAACTAGGCAGCCTTCCAAGGGTAAAACATGAACTTCAGAGCTATTATTTGGCTCAGGCGTCCACTGGGAGTTGGCCCTACGTGTGCTTTGGAAACTTTTACACAGAAACAATTCTGAAGAGCAAGTGGGGACTCCCATTGGTAACCCTGGTTTTGCTTGTTGTTAGAGGCCAAGTAGATAGTCGGAAGCCCTTCATTGCCTAAGAAGGAGGCTGGCCTTTCTTATAGTAAACACTGATTGAGTTCCTTCTGGGTGTACAGGGATAAGTGAAACTTTTCTGCCCTCATGCCCCAGGTAGTGTGAAATAGAAAAGAGACAGTTCTGATCTGACCATGTGCCAAGGCTGGGGCATGTCACTGCATTGCCTGGCATGGCAGTGGAACATGGTGGACACTTTTTTTTCATATGTGTTATTTGCTTACAGCTCAGTACAAATGCTACTCTCTTATGATGAAATTACACTCTGATAAACCCATTGAAAGTTGAAAATACTATAAGATGAAAATTATTTAATATACTTAACTAACATTTATGGCTTAACCTAGCTTGTTTCTAGTGAATGTATACCATGGAGTCAAAAAAACATAAGTTGAACCATCATAGTTCAGGTTGTGGGTCATCTGTATTGCATGAATAGATAATTGTGCCTGGAGAGGAGCACAGAGGCCCTCAGACAACTTAGTTGAGTGAGAGAGGAGATAGTGAGGACATAATATGGATGCAAATAGCATTCCATAAGCTGTTCATGGTGGGCTCCCATAACCCAAATGATGGAGAGAGAAAGAAAGCACAAGTATTGCTTCAGAGCTTCAGAGAACCTTGACTGATTCATTAACATTTGCATGAGTGTTGAAGACAGCCAAAATCTTAACAATGAATGCTGCCTAAGGTAGCACTGACTCTCTGATGTAAGTATCCTGGATGCAGCTAGGTTCTTGGGGGCCTTTAATGCCAACAAAAAATATTGGGCTGGATAGGGAAGACTGTCCTGGACTGCTGTATGTTTTGAATGCAGGGAGAGATATGATCCATTCTAGGTTCTAGGGATATAAGTCTGGAGAATATAGTTTAACTAAGAGTTCATAAAATCACTGCACTCTTACAGTGTGTTGGTAAGAAGTAGAGTGTCTAAGAGTGCTTGTATTGAAGAAAAAAAAAGATACTGCTTGCTACTCTCTCTAAGAATAATGAATAAAACCTTTTAAAAAAAAGTAACGGACTTGACACTTTTAAACGTAGTGATTCTTCATATATTTTCATGTGAGTTCCCTCAGTAGCATTTTGGGTATATGATTAAACATCTTATTTCCTTTTGTTGCTACCTTTTCCTCTGTTGATTTTCTTTGTTATATTGATAAGAAAGCTAGAGGCAACAAACATGTCATGGGTGCATATATTTGTGATCATATACATTCCAAAGAGTAAGAATGGAATGATTTCATGGTCAACTAGTAGGTAGATGTGGTCTATTTCTGCTACTGGGAACTTGCAGAGGGCTGTTTGCCATTTTCATGTTGAAACACATATTTATGTTTGTTATGACCACACTGGGTTAGTGCTGGGTTAGCATTTAGGTCTAAAATACTAATTAAATAAGTTTAATATGCCTACATGCTTGCACCGAATATATGACAGTAAGATGGCTGTTTGAATAATGGGGAATGCCCATGGAGTCAGGAATGTCAGTCAACTGCCTGTAACCTAGCTTTCATTGTTAGCTTTTTTTTTTTTTTTTTTTTTTTTAAAGATTTTATTTCATTATTTTCAGAAAGAGGGGAAGGGAGAGGCAGAGAGGGAGAGAGACATTAATGTATGGTTGCTTTTCACCTGCCTCCAGCCACAGACCTGACTGGAGACCTGGTTTGCAACCTTGTTATGTGCCCTGGCTGGGGAATCGAACCTGCGACCTTTGGGTTCGCAGGCCGGCACCTTATCCACTGTGCTACCAGCCAGGGCTCATTGTTAGCTTTTTATGTAACTTTGTGTATATTTTACTTAAGTCATCACTAGAAATATTGTGAATGTTCAGTGATTATTGCCATTATCTGTTAAGTTTAAAGTTGGTTTCAGCCATTATCTTATCTTAGAACTTCTTTAGGATATGTTTTGCTAAATTCAAAGGTAAGTGTCCCTTTTCTGAGCAATTACTATGGATACTTCTATAAAGATTTTTAAGTCATACCAACTTGCATAGAGAATTTATGGATATATATTGTTATCATTCAAAAACAACATTGATAAAGAAAAAATGATCTATAGTTTTTCTGAAAGGTGAAAATTTCAGAAAATTATTTTATTGTGGTGTGCTAGGACAGGGCTTGTCAAACTATTTTCTGTAAAGTGCCAGATAGTAAACATGGTGGGCTTTGTGGGCCATATGTTTTATGTTGCGGCTAGCTAACTCTGCTGATGTAGTGTGAAAGCAGCCAGAGACAGCATATGAACAAAGAGCACATCCGTATTCCAGTAAAACTTTATTTGCCAAAACTGACCTGTATGTAGTAGTTTGTGCATCTCTCCCATAACTGATGCTCTCCAAGTTAAGGCTTTGCAGTGGTATAAAGGGACAAAATAATAGATGCTCTTAAAAATTAAAGGCACCTATAAGATTTCTAAAATACACTAGAAGGACAGTTTCTTAATGTGTCACCATATTACAGAGTCATATAGACAAACTTACTGACTTTAGAGACATTTTCAATTCTATACAACATGCTTATAAGACCAGTAGGAAGCTTCCTCTTGCTCTTTTTTTTTTTTTTTAATAGAATTCAGTTCTTTATATAAAGTCCCTTGTAAAAACAAAACAGAATAAAAACAAACCGAAAAGAAGGGGCAGGGCAAATGTTTTTAAAAAAGGAAAAGGAAGGAAGGAACAGAAAACAAGGGCAGAGGACTTATTGCTTCTCCTCAGCTTTTTCCTTGGTCTCCTCATCTTCGGACTCCTTGTTCTCCTTCACCGAAAGAGCTTCTAGTTTTTCAGTCACTTTCTCGGCATTATCATTTTTGCTCGATCCTTTCTTTTCTCTCTCTTCGATCTCTTTCCTGCACTCTTCAAACTTTGTCTTAAATTTCTGTGCATTTTCAGCATTGAGGAAGCGGATGGCCAGCAGCTCTGGCTTGGGGCGCTCATCAGCAAAGTCAGCGTGGGTGTTCCAGACCCAGGCAAGGTCACTGCCTGCGTTTGGCTTCAGCTCAATCATTGGTGTAAGATAGTGGTTGGCGCATATCTTCAAGGTCTTGTCCCTCCTCATGAAGAGGCGAATGGTCCTCTTTTCCTTATGCTTCAGGAGCTTGACGTCACCAGTGCCTCGTTCCTTCCACCCTGGGAGATCATTCTCTGAAGCAAATCGGAACAACTTCGCCCGCATTTTGAAAAGCTCTTCTTCATCTTCTTCCAGCGTTTTAATTTCTTGCTCAGGAAGAGAAACTATAGGCTCAAACTGGGGGTCATGGTTGGACTCATCTGCATTCTCGGTGGAGGTATCGTGGTCCTCGTGGATGTCCTTGGTGGCCACCATGGCGGCGCGGCGGGGGGGCGGCTTGGCTGGCTTGGTCCTCGCTTGCTCCGGGGCCTCTCGGCCGCTACTCGTTCCTCCGTCACCCTGAGTCTGGCCCCTCTTGTTCTTTGAGGTATTCCCTGGGGTGAGTCCAGTAGGATGCCCAACAACTGGTCCCTGTGAAGTGCCACTCCTCATAGACTGCTCATAACAGATGAGAAGGGCCACAAATTAACTTGTTGCTATAGACCTTTTGGTCAGATATTCTTGGGGGGTTGTCCTCAGAGGGGCTAGACTACCTCCTTTCTGATGCAGTGCTGTCCGTGGGCAGGATGGGTGAGTTAGGGAGTCAGACTGGGTGTTGGAGCCAGTCCACATGGTGATAGCTCCCTCAGGCCACCTGGAAAAAGTCTTGCAGGTGCCTAGTGATGACTTCAAATGCCCAAAGCATGAAGAGGCCTGGGGTATCTCTCCACCCTCCCATTTGAGTGGTGATGACTTCTCTCCCACTTCAGACCTCTTGGTTGATAAATGCTGAATAATTAGTTTGATTTCAGCACAGTAGATATTGCCCACAAGGGGTTTTAATGTTTCTAGTGATGACAGGCAAGTAAGTGAATTTGTGGGGACTGGACATTCTTACAGGCAGGGCTGAGTCAATGACAGGAAAAATAATCTCTAGTTCTGGTCTAGAATAAAATCCAAAGCCAGTGTATAGACAACTTCAGTATTTATATGAGCCAGGAAAACTTGGGCTGTTTACTCTTTAAGGCCACTCAAGTCTATTTCATGAATTACTTTTTTTTTTTTTTGTGAATTACTTTTTAAGGGAGCTTACTTAATAGACTTTTATCTCTCTTTTTTAATCTTACATTTGTATGTAAATTTCAAATCTGAAAAGATGGTCCCAGAATGGCACACAGCAGATCTTACCCTAAGTAACTAAAGCTATTTCTTATGAGAATGATGCAACTAAAGGTACATCTCCAAAGTGTCTTTCTTTGGATACAGGTTTTATGATTGACCCAGGCTGCTGTGAAGAGACCTAAAAATCATTGCCTCTCAGTCCTAACAAGATCCTTAATGTGCAGCATGTTGACAGGTAGCAGGAAATCGAATACTGACAACTGTACTTCTCACAAATATTTTTACTGTGCCTTTCACTTTAAACATGTGTCAAGTCAATTATGTATTTATAGGGCATAGACTATTCTGCTTAAGCCTCAGATAATATACAGTATACTCTTCAAAGCTCAGTTCAGCATAGAGGAATTTGGTCCAATAGTCAAACCTCTTGCAAGTCTGTAATAAATCATCTTTGCAACCATAAGTATGTATAGTTGACTGGTTATACCACTGCTCTACAGACTCACCCCACCTGGTAGAATTTTAATTCCCTCAGTACAATTGATTCCACTGGTTCTGCACATTACTCTCCCTGTCTTCCATTTAGCGCGTTAGTTTGCTGACAGTAGAGTACACAGCACTTAGCAGCTGGTTTGTGGAACCATCAGTCAGGAAATTGTATGATAAATAGGAGGTAGCTGGGTTTAGTGGCACTTCCTTCTGCTTCAGCAGTTTTAACCGGAGTTTGGAAAAGTCATCATGTGGTGTTTTGTCAAGGGCCAGAACAGGAGATGGCTGCGGTGCAGTGACTTATTACACATACATTTGAGTTATGATACTCCACAGCTGCGCTGCTCATGTGTAAATAATAAACTGTGAGGTGGATAATTATGGTGGCTGCTGGTGACATGGGCCTGTTCTTGTCGTATGGGGGATTTTTGGACAGTTTCTTGGGCCTGTGATGAAACATGTGGCTGATCTTCCACGTAGAACGACAAACCAGGATGCAAGGGAAGCATTTGGTATTTGAAGATTAAGCTTTTTTTCTTTTTCTAATTCTTAGGATTAGTACCATGTGATACCATGTATGTTAAAGGGCATTTCCATTCTGCTTCTTACTGTTTATACCAGTAAGCTATGGTCAAGCATACCTTTAATTGGAAGAGGTGTTTTTTCAGGAAGTGGCTTAGAGGTGTGACTTCTATCAATAACTGACATAAGGTATATTTGTGTAGACTTTGTCAGTCTAGGAGAAGTTACTTTAAATCAAGAAGGAAACAAATAGAAACAGTAAAACTCTTCTACTAAAACAAGGGGTCTTTAGTCAAGTCAGATCATAACCATAATTTTTCATTATTTATTTAACCTCATTCCAGAATGTAAAATTCATCAATTTCCTTGAGACATTAGTAAACACTGTGCAGAATGCTGTAAGATGCATCACAAACTGTCAGCCAGAATTAACTTTTATACTCATAAAATACATTCAACAGTGAAAAATGACTACAGCAATTGTGTTTTATAGTTTCCTCTCACATATATAATTTTTTTTTTTCAATGTATGGTTGCCTTTCACCTGCCTTCAGCCACAGACCTAGCTGGAGACCTGGCTTGCAACCTGGTTATGTGCCCTGGCTGGGGAATTGTACCAGTGATCTTTGGGTTCACAGGCAAGCACATTTCCACTGAGCCACCAGCCAGGACTCCTCTCACATATTTTGACAGTGCTTGGTTATTTTTTCTTTCATTCTAAAAGAAGAAGAGAGGCTGAGAGACAGAGAGATAGTAAATTAAAATCCTGTTAGAATAATTTCTTAAAATGAAAAGATGCCAACACCTTTTAAATATTTGTGTTAGAATTATAAGATTTCCTTGGGGAAGAGAGTTTTATAATGTTTGGGTATACTCTTGATTTTTATAGGATTAACTGGTTGGACATCAACCCTGTGCACATAATCACTGTAACTCTTATTATAAATACTCATAAAATAGATAATGATTGTAAGTTCCTAGATCTATGAGGTATACATTGAATATGGAATTATCCACATATTTTAAGCTCTGTGTGTTTGAAAAAAATGTTGACTTGTGCTTTGTCATAATGCATGTAGGGAAAATTGGATATAGTTTATACCCACTTAGTTGGTGGAGAAAATTTAATCATGCAGAACATAGCCAAGCACAAAGAAATAAGGAAGTAAAAATATCTTCCAACTCTAATATAGTCACAATTTACCTTCCTCAAAATGGACTTATAAGATGGTACATGGAAGAAGCCTTTCGGAGGTGGCTTATGAATGTTTGATTTATATACACAGTTCTGGTTAAGTGTATTTCTCTTATTTTCAAGACCAGATGGCATGTGTTAAATTTGAAGTCTGCTGGAGACAAGCATATTCCTATGATCAACTGCTAAAAGGAAAGGAAGAGAAAGGAGAGCCGTGTCTCTTGGCCATCCACCTGACCTGGGACTTGACTCTGATTCATTGGGCCCTATTTCAAGATTTTAAATCTGGAAACATTCATGAGTATGTGCCAGATTTACAAACCAGTGAAAAAGTTCACTCCACTTAATTTTATATTGTTTTAATAACTACGAATGATTTTTATTCAAAATGGTTAAATAAACTTGGACATTTTGGTTCTACAGTATACTAAGTTATGTGGAGCATTGATTTTGACAACAGTGGTGGATAAACTTTTAAACTTGGCATAACAACTATACAGATTTCCATTACAAAAAACTCAACTCTGACATCTCTTAATATTAAGTCCTAAGTAGTGCACTTAAATATATTAGATTTTTTTTTCACATAGACTTTATAAATATATAAAGTGGGACAAAGGATCAGGTAGTTAGTATAGCTGTTACCTGTTGAATTCCAGCATTATTGCAACTCATGACATCATAGCTATAAGGATATGACAATACCAAGATGGTTCCTTCTCTCCCTCTTGACCACCCTTTTCCACCTTTATTTTATAACAAGCACAAAATGAGTAATTGACACTTTCAATACAATAGTTATTTTCAAGTCTCAGAAGTTTTCTAGGTTCTAAATCTGGTAAAGTCGCAGTTTGTTAATAGTTTTTATTCAGAGCCATAGTATTAGATTCCTAAAGGAAGAGCAAAGTTCAAAACAAGGGAAATAAGATATAATTCTAGTTATTTAAAATGTTATCTTTCAATTACAATTTACATTCAGTATTATTTTGTATTAGCTTCAGGTGTACAGAATAGTTTGCCAGACAATCATATCCTTTCCAAAGTAATTTTAAGTACCTACCTGTCACATAATTATTACAATCTTAACAACTATATTCCCTATACTCCACGTTCTTATAACTATTTTGTAACTACCAATTTGTACTTCTTAATTTTTTTACCTTTTTCACTCAGCTCTCCAAACCTCCTTTGCTCTGGTGACATCAGCTTGTTCTCTGCATCTATGAATCTGTTTCTGTTTTGTTCATTGAATTCATGTGCAGGTATTTTTTTTTTAAAGATTTTATTTATTTTTAGACAGAAAGAAAGGGATAGAAAAAGCCAGGGAGAGAAACATCAATGTGTGGTTGCCTCTTGTGTACCCTCAACTGGGAACCTGGCCCACAACCCAGCCGTGTGTCCTGACTGGGAATCGAACCAGCGGCCCTTTCATTTGCAGACTGGTGCTTAGTACACTGAACCACACCAGACAGGGCTGAAGGTATTTTAATGTCATAAAAAAGAAAAAAAAGCCAGACAGAGAAAGTCAAATATCATATGATTTCACTTATGTGGAATCCAAAGAACAAACTAAACAAACTAAATGTGTATATGTGAAGTGTGTATGTATAGTGTATATATAATGTATATGTTGTGTGTGTGACATGTGATGTGGTATGTATGTGGAGTATGTGGTGGGTGGTATGTGTCTGTAAGGTGTATGTGTAGTTTGTTTGTGGTATGTGGGATGTATATGTGTTAGTAGTGTACATGTGTAGTATGTTTATGGGTTGTAGGTGGTATGCATTGTGTATATGATTCATGTGCTACATCTATGTAGGATTTGTGTGTATGCTGTGGATTCTAGCAAAAACTTTAGAAAGGACTTCTTCCCTTAAAAAGTGTCATGGGTATGGGAAAAATGAAATTATTATTTATATATAGTACACCTTGGTCTAAAATTCACTTGACAGTGCAGTTTTTAAAAAAGTGTCTTGTAATCTGTTTCATTTGGTTTTGTGACTCAGTCCTTTCACTCTGACTGGCTTTTCTACCAGGGTAGGTGTATATGTTTTTTTTTTTTCTTTCCTGTGTGGGTTTTGGTTACATTCATAGGCTGTACTTTCTAAGGTACAGATATTTAGTGCCTTGGTAATACTTCTATAGTACTTCATGAAGCCTCATAATGAACTTTAAAGAGTTCTTCCATGATTTCTTAAAATAAGTTCAACGTAAGCCTTGAAGACAATATAGCAATGTTGCTTTGTAAGTTGGAATTCTGTTCCAAACTGTTCCTTTCATATAGGTTGGACTTTCTTTTTCAGACCCTCCTCACCTGTTTCCTGCATTTCATCCTCCTGTGCCAATTGATGCAAGACACCATGAAGGGCGTTATCATTATGATCCATCTCCAATTCCTCCATTGCATGTGTAAGTATTAAAACTTGACCCAGTAATGAGGCTGAAAAAATATGACTTTTTGTTGCAAACACAGCTATTGGGTATTGAAAATACGAGAGAAGTATATGGTTTACTTTTGAAATACAGCAAGCCTACCTATTCCTGGGCCCACTGAAACAAATCCCCAGTGCTTCCTGAAAAATGCCTGTCATACTAGGTGGCTGGCAAGTAATTCCTATATATTTTGCTGACATGTGTTCTGTGGACTGTAAATACTAAATTAAAAAGTAGAGGACTAATGGAAGGTACCACACAATATATGTATTTGGTTGAGAATGGGTTTTAAGTTTTTCATACTGAAATTTCTGTTATGTAAGAGTCCTGTCCTAGGGATTGCATGAATCATAATGAAATTTCTATGGTAAATTTTCATAGCCCCTGTGGTGTGTACACCAATAGTCACTTGATTGATGGGGATGTCACCCAAACAAAATGGCAAATGTGATTGAGCACAGGGTTTACACAAAGATAAAAGGAAAGAATGGTGCAGATAACACACATTAGAAAAGGGAGAAAAAAATCTTGTGGAAATAAATATTATCTTACTTGATCTGGGAGAAAAGGAATAATAGACTTGCAAATTAAAATGTGTGTGTATGTGTCTGTGTGTGTTTGTAGTACTGTCCAGAAAACTGTCATGTATTATAATAACTGGAACCACTTTCTGGGAAGGACTGCCCCTTACAAATGGATACACATACATACATATTTAGTCATATGTAGTAATCACCCTTCATTCTGAGACAGTAAAGTTAAAAAAGCATAAATAATACTTTGAAGAATAATGCTGGTTATTTAGATGGTAGATTGTGTCTCCATGGCTATTAGTTATAGCTGTGTAATTACATATATGCCAAAGAAAAATGAAGTTGTTTTAAAACAAGTCCTCCTCTGTGAACAGAATTAATTGATATTAACAACCCTAACTACATGCCCAAGTACACATATAATATTTTACCAACATTTTTTTGGATCCATCTTCCATTACTAAGTTGTAATTTCAGAGCAGATTTGCCTGGAGGTAAGTAATAAATCTGTGTTGCAGACTTCTGTAAGTATTAAAGGAGAAGTGGGTATTTATAAAGAGAGAATAGAGAAACTTGTGCCTTATTTTCTCACTTTTCACTGGAACACAAGTATTTCCAGAGTTCTAAAGCCTGCTAAAAATACACTCAAAACCAAGAAGCCAATTTAAAACACTGTATACAAAGGTAAGGAAATTCCAAATTCCAGGTTAAACCTGAAATGTAATTCACTCGTTACACAGAGATTTTTGCACGACTGATTTTCTTAGACTCTACATTGTCTATAGTGATGTAGTAATTTAAATCAGATTTTTCTATGGGATTTTAGACTTTTTCATTCTTTCAAAATCATGTTCTAGAGTAATTTCAAAAAATGAGTTTATGTGACTGAAGGAACTAGTTCCTCTGTGTTCATTATATAGTTTGTCTTGTAATTAAATTCAAATATGAATTTTTCAATAAAAATCCCAAGTATTGGTTCTTTGGCAGAATTTAATAATAGCAAACCCTCATGTAGTCCACACTATGTGTCCTAGCCCCTGATTGCTGTCCCTACAATATTAATTCACTAGTGATAGAAATACCACAAGATAATTTAGGTTGAGTTTTGAGAATCCTGGGGAAGAGGATGCATTTTAGATATGACTATTGAGCTAGGTTTTTGCAGATTTTAGTGCTTTCTGCTTTTTGGGTTAAGCTTTAGGATACCTTTGGCAGCAATTGACTAAATTTTCCTCCAGAGATTCACAATGTAAGGCTTAGAGATAATTCTGAGCCTTAAAAGAGTCTTGGAAGGTTCCGAGATGAAATATCTTCACTGTGGGCACAGACAGTGGTGAAAGTGTGGATCAGTGGATGCCCAGCAGGGTCCTTTCTGAATTTATGAAGTAGGTTCTGGGAAGCTTAGCTCAAGCCACACCTCTGTGCTTTTATAACATGCCATTTTCTCTGCATTACCCTCATTGACCTTCTGGCTCTACCTGGCAAGGTCCTGCTTAAACTCTTTACTCTCAAGACCTCCCCTTTGCTGCTCTTCCTCACAGTACCTTGTGTGTGTGTTGTATTATAGCATGATCCTCTTGCCTGATAATTTATTGTTTAGTGTTTATTGGTCAGTGCCCCTGTAAGTTTTAGGGACAATGTTCAACACTTGGCCAGGTACTTTGTGAAATGTGTTCAGAAGAAACACAAGTTGTCTAGTCTGGGAGACAGTGGGCAAGTAGTCACAGAGCTGCAATCACATTCTTGAATTCCAAAATTCTTGCTATATAATTGTATTATAGAAAATGAGATCAAGTAAGCTTACTAAGCCTTTAGAATAAATATTTTTAATTATAAGAAGACAAAATTTGCAGGTATCTCATTATTTCTTACACATAATTGTTCTTCTGGTGCTAACTTTAAAAATTAATTATAAGTCTTGAAAACAGGATTTGTGTTGATGGAAATGTTCACAGATGTCTGTTTAGAAGGATGGCAGGCACTGCAATAATTATGCTATCATATATTATCATTAAAGATTCTATTGATGGAGGTTTATAAATTGCCCTTATTTTTAGATAAACCATTGATGTATTAAGGCATCAATGATACAGTGCAGAATTAAATTAAAATCTCATAAAATGAAATATGTTCTGTATTAGCTGTTTGACACTTAATTTGCCTCTGAATGAGTCGAGGAAATCACAAATTAACCTGCCTTTGTTTTTCCAACTATAGCTTATTAGGTGTTAGAACAACTACAGTTACAGCCTAATAATAGCCATGAAGCCTTATAAATGTGTGAGGAAATATGTCAGTTTGTGTTAAAGAAACATGTGCTAAACAGAAGCCTTTAGATTACCCTACTTATTCTCAGTGTTATTCCACAATTTATAGTTAGGCAGTGCAGATAAGAGTATAGAATCTTAATTTTTCTCAAATACAGTATTGACAATAGTATTGTAATTTATTAGCATTCTTTTTTAACTAAAATCATGAATTTAGATTCAGAATTATAAGTAGGACATGGAGTGTTATCTTGCTCTTAGTTGCACATAAAAATTGTTATATGTATAAAATGCATACTTCCTGCATTATGTTTATTTAATTCAAGCAGTTTGAAAAGTAAGCTACACTTGGATATGAGGAATCTTCTCTTTTTTTTCTTGAAAGTTATTCTCTACTGAATTCACTGGGACTTATGCTCTCTCAAATAATTTGCTTTGATCACAGATTTGATGTTTTATTAAGCCTTATAGAAAATATATCATTGAGCACCTTTTATTATATCACTGAAATTGTTTGGAGCATTAATAACAGAAACCAAATCTATATTCACTTAGTCAAGACAGTAATTTTATGTGAATATTCTTATTTCTTGGTCTTCTCTGTATTTCATACCTTGCATTGTTTATTCCAGAACTGTCCCTGACATAATTCCAGGAGGCAGTATAGTTAGTATTCTATGGGAAACGATGATTCTGTAGGCTAAAAATTACTGCTTGTTTTAAAATTTCACTTGGAAACCTAGAAAATTAGAATATTACATCCCCCTTCTCCTGAATACAGATGTATTTTCAAGTGACTGCTTTCACACTAATGAAGGAAGGATTTTTTCTCTTGTATTTCAAGGTGTGTGTGTGTGTGTGTGTGTGTGCACGTGTGTGCGCACTTAAAACTTAGTGTTCGAACTAATGTAAACATGCTCCTTTTTAAAAAACCAGACATAGTGTATTTGCAGAAATCTCAAAATAAAGATATAAATCCAACATTTGAGAGATTTACTTGGGGTGAAAATCTTTTACATACAACATTTTTGAACCAAAATTTTCCCATTTATGGACCAATAAGAATTGAATTTCAGACTGTCCCGTTTTCTTCATATGAACTTTGCATTTACTTTGCAAAACAAGTTCCATATTTACTAATCCATTACAGTAATTCATGCCCTAAATATCTTGCCAGTTGAGCTGAGAGCTGCCCTCTTCTCATGCTATGGATGTGAACAGTACTATACCCCAAGCTACATGCAAAGCCAGCACTCACAGGCAGCCATCACATGTCACTATCCACTTTACTAATTCATTCTAGAAAACCAGCTTCTTTTTTCTCTTGGAAGAATGAGCACTCATATTCTCCTCTACCTGGCAGCTCTTTTTTCTCTTAGCTGAGTCAATGTGGTTCTTTCCAAAGCTGCCTGACTCACTGAAATTATTTTACCTAAGTAAGAAGAGCTGTTCTTCCTGCTAAAAGTGGTTCACTTCTTGTCTCCTGGGGAGAGGAGTCAGTACACTGTAGATCATTTATGTTAGCTGTGAAGTAGAGTGCATTGGAAATGGTAAGGCTCCTCCCTCATGATTATAACTGCCCCTTGGAAATAAGAGCAGGGACATGAGTGGCAAGTTTGGAGCATAAATAAATACATGTTTTTTTCAGAGAGAAAAACTCTTGAGAAAAGATGTATCATTATGGTAAAAGCTTAGAGAAAGAAAGGGTAAGTAGATAACCAGGGCTACTACTCATTTCCTTCCTTCTCTTTGTTTCCACCCTCCCTGAATCCAGCTCTTGCATGTCTAGGTATTATGCCTATTGGGGGAGCGCATATAATATATGTATATTCAAAGGCAGCCTTCAATTAAGCCACCTACTTAAAACTTTGGGATGGTCTCATAACATAGAATAGTGATTTCTTTCTTTTTATTCCTAGGGAAGCCTCCAGTAAAAGGGAGAGATGAGCAAAATTTTATGCTTGTATTTGGTGGCATATTTTAGAATATTTTAATAGTACAACTTAAAATTAACATAGGAAATTTTGTTTTTTTACCCCCAGTGTTTGCGTTCTACCATAAACGTTATTAAGACTGGTGAAGTATAATGATATATCAGATTACATCAATTACTATATTTAATACTGTGTAAACTCTTCTCCACAAAAAAGAAAAAAACAAAGTAGATTGTAATTCTATCTCTTGAGGGCAGAGGTCACCTGTGTGTATTTTTTAAAAAGATTTTGTTCATTATTTTCAGAGAGAAGTTCAGGGAGGGAGGAAGAAAGGGAGAGAACCATCAATGTATGGTTGCCTTTCACCTGCCTCCAGCTACGGATCTGGCTGGAGACCTGGTTTGCAACCTGGTTATGTGCCATGACTGGGGAATCGAGCCAGTGACCTTTGGGTTTGCAGGCTGGCACCTTATCCACTGTGATACCAGCCAGGGCTGTATGTATTTCTTTGTATTTAGTGGGCCAAGTACATGCCGTATACATAGTAGTTCCTAAATAAATACTATTTTAAATTATGATAATGGGCTGTTGTTTTCTAGGCCACTTCAGGATGATTGTCATTATCTTTGTTTTGTTCACTTTTGCTAGAATGTGTCACCTCATGCCAACAAAGTTAGTACACTTAAGATTCAAAATCAAAGCTTGATTACTACTTAAAATAATATATTTTTTAAAGATTTTATTTATTATATCCAGGGAGAGAGGGAGAGAAACATCATTGTATGGTTGTTTTTCACATGCCTCCAGCTATAGACCTGACTGGAGACCTGGCTTACAACCTAGTTATGTGCCCTGGCTGGGAATCAAACCAGTGACCTTTGGGTTCACAGGCCAGAGCCCATCTACTGAACCACCAGCCAGGGTATTAAGATAATATTAAAAACACCTATTGCAATGTCAGACGCTCTCCACCGCCCAATATTAATCAGTTACTGCTTATAAAGCAGGGTACCATTTTATATACATCTTTTGTTGCTTTCTAGGCTCTTCACATTGAAATGAATACATAATGAGAAAAAAGCAGGTTCTGGCTGATGGCTCAGTGGATAGGCACCAGCCTGTGAACCCAAAGATTGCTGGTTCGATTCCCAGCCAGAGCACATAACCAGGTTGCAAGCCAGGTCCTTAGCTGGAGGCAGCTGAAAGGCAACTATACATTGATGTCGCTTTCCCTCTCTGCCTTCCTTCCCTTCCCCTCTTTCTGAAAATAATAAAATCTTAAAAATACATAAATACATAAATAAATAGCAATGAAAAGACAATTCACATGACAAATAAATATAAATGACCATAGCTGTGATGTGACATTTTTGAGAGGCCAATTTTAGAGACTGCATATAATTCTGTGATATTTAGAGCAACCTAATGATGGAGTTATTATTACTATCATCATTGTAAAGACACAGAAGTCCTCTGATATAGGGAAGTTAACAGTTAGGAGTAGGCTATGCCATTATTTTTACCCACACATCAGATGTTACACCCCTTGCTTGTGGCTTCCATTTTCTCCTCATGAAAATGAACATTGTCATCTTTGCTGCTCTAATTTCTACTTTCTGGATGAGCGCACGCTATAGAAAGTTTTCTGGATTAGTGGCTGTATTATGTAATGCAAATTTCTAAGGTATATGTGAGTATGGCAGTGTGGAAAGGAGCTATAAAAAGCTTTTTAACCTAATAAGCGTTTCTGTAGTCAAACAATCAGATATACACTGATGTTTGCTGCTGTAGAATTTATGACATCAAATAACTAGATAGTTCATATACCTAGCTATAGGGAATGGATTGATAAATTATGATTCATCAGTGCTGTAGAATCTTGAGCAATACTTAATCATATTTGACATGACCAAGTTAAAACATGGGTAAATAAATAAAGGTCAATGACTACAGCAGTTTACTCAGTAGATTGCATACCATATAGGACTAGACCACAGCGTGAATCTGCCTGGACTCTTCTTCCTTCAGATCCATAGCTTGCTCCCTCACTTCACACATTTCCCTGCACAGATGTCTTCTTACTTGAGAGATCTTCTGTGAAGAACCATCTAATGAATAGGGCTTGGCAAACTTTGATCTAATAACCATTTTCAGCCATGATCTGTTTTTGTTAATAAAGTTTTATTGGAACACAGTGATTCCCACTTGTTTACTGTTGTCTACAGCAACCGTAGCAATCAAGGGCAGGGAAAATATTGTCCACAAAACCTAAAATATAGTTTGCCTAAAATTCGCTATAATTTGTCAAAGATAATACCCCCTTTCTAGCCTATTCTTTTTGCACTTACTCTGCTTTTTCCCTCATATAAGCAAATGTCACTTTATTCTTTACTATGTTTTCTACTTTTAGGTTCTATTATTTTTCAAATTTTTTATTGCATATATGTCAGTTCAAAAAAGAACATATCTTATTTTGGTTATTGTTTCTTGCAGTAAACTGAAAAAATGTAAAGCCTGTCTAATTTTCAAGAGCCACCTTAGATGAGTTTATACCCTTAGTTTATTGTACAAGTATGAAAACGTGTGTGACTTACAATTCCTACACTTGAAACATTTTCATGAGCTGGCAGTATAAATCCAGATCAATCAATATACTTTATTTTGCAGTAAGAAACAACATACAACAAATAGATTGTACTCAAAGGGCATAATACTTATTTCTATTTTTGCAGTATTTCTGATGACTGAAATTAAATTTGGTCACCAGTTGCAGATAAAGTAGGCCCTCGTTACAGTGCATATTCAGAGTCTGAGCTCCAGCTTCTTGGCTAAAATTCCAGTATTCTTTGTGCTGCTCTCAGCAGTCAGGCTGGGAGCAGATAGTGACTGAGGCATTCAGGGGCACTGAACCAGAAGCCTCAGGCTGTATAGAGCCTGCTGTCAAACCTGTTTGCATGTGCCTGGGGTAGGGGTTGGGGACTGGACTGTAACACTTTTCTTTGAGTACGATGCTTCTACTCATGTTAAGCCTGACTACAAAGAAAACAGAAATTTACTCCAATCATTTTATTTATTTTTCAAAATAGTACATTTGAAAAATTGAGCTTTTACAGAATTTACTCCAACCAGAAGATACTTTCAGGTTAATTTATGTGATGACTACCACCCGAACTTAAGCTTCCTGTAGCTCTTCATATGTGGCCAGGTCTCCTCTACTTTGGAAACAGAGCCCCCTTTTCTCATCTGAACAGACATGCCATTTGCTATAGCTGCACAGCATGCTGTTCATTTCAGACCTTTCCCCAGAGGAACAAAGGTCAGTGACACAGGGCACCCGGTCATTCATTCCTTTTTGTTATTGTTGTATTTCCACTCCTGCCTACAGTGAAATTCATACACCGGAAAATAAAATGTTAGCAGATTTGTTTCCAGGAAACTGCTTGCTAACTTTTTGAATCCTAAATAACAGGTTAGCTTGAGTTTTGCATATTTGGTGATCCAAGCAAAATAAACATACTAAAAGGAAATAACAAGAGAAAGGTCCTTTTTGAAAGTCATCCACTCAATCAAAAGATAGGGATGTTTTTGTAGTATAATTATTGATAACTATTAAAAAGAAATTGGAATAAGACTTTACCATTTTTAGTTTTCTTATGATTTTTATAAAAGGAATGTCACATCTTTATATGTTATAGGTATTTAAAACCTTCTCATGTAGTTACAGAGAGAATATAAAATATAGATCCACTAAAAAAGGGCTCAGTTGGGACCACTCTAGGGAAAAGGAAGCTTAGCCTCTAGGTCTAAAAATCTAAACTAATACCAGATTAAGTTGTGTGTATAGTTGCACTGAAGGCAATCTTTCAAGGTTTTTACCTGTGAGAGTCCCTCAGCTCTAGTCATACCTGGCAATTGTTCCCTGGGAGCCTAAAGTCACCCTCAGGTAGTAAGAACTATGCCTGAGGTCAGCTATGTTAATTAAGCACAGTAAGTGATCCCTGGAGCCTGGCAAGGTTAGAGTGAGTCTTCTACTACCTGGGAATGGGGTAGGCCAGTGATTTTCAACTGCTATGCCGCAAGACTTTTTAAAACATGCAATACCTGACTGTTTAGTCAGGGGCACTGACCTCTTTTCCCTTGGATTGTCCAGGAAAAAAAAAATGACAATAGCCAATACAACAGTAGCTGTCCAGTTTGAATGAATCAAAATTATATCTGTTTTTTTTTTTTGTCAGATTGGCAAAAACATATTTTTGGTGTGCTGCAGAATTTTAATAATTTATGTATGCCATGAAATGAAAAAGGTTGAAAAATGCAGAGTTAAGCACTAACTGCACAACCACCAATACTCTTTGAAGTATATTCAGATAGTACTGAAATATTCTCAAGTTCATTAGAAATGAACAATATCTCTGTTATTGGCAGTTAAGTGATCTGCCTCATTTACAAAATAAATCATCAAGCTGTGTTGGATGGATATGATTTACATTTTTAAGACAATCCAAAGAAAACATTCCAGTTTACTAAAAATGCTTCATGCCTTTATTCAAAGTAATCTCTGGCTCCTTCAAAGAACAGAATCCCTATATTCCTAGTTTTCAGAAGCAAATCCAAAGTTGCAAGTCATGAGCAAAGGCAATCAGGGACCTGTAAAGGGAACTCTGATTTTAAAATTTTTTTCATATTGTAGTTGCCTGGGATATAACATTAATATTAGAATTACATTGAGTTATTTTAATATTATTGCCCAACATATTGAATTTCTTTAAATCAAGTATTTAAGGTATCTTTGTTATTTTTAATATACAATATTAAAATGCATACTCATACTTCACTTATTTCTGTTAATTTTCCTTGTGGGAATCTCAGCCTGCTGTTGGAATGAGTCAATAAAAGTTTGCATGATATTCTTTCTTAATTGAAATAGATAAGAGAGGAAAGAATGTCAGCATAAAGTATTGTAATCTTGTTTTAATGATCAAAATATATTCACCTCAAAGGTTAAATTTCAGGACTGCAGGATACCTGTAGTTACCGGATTGAGAGGAGAGAAGTCCAAGTCAATATTTCACCAGAAATTGGGAAATTGTGAGGTGGGGTTTGAAAGCACAAGTCTCACCTACTGCAAATGCCTGAATCCATTAAGCTGTATAGAGCGATTATCTCCTAGTTGGATGGTTCCCTGATTGAGAATGTCACAAGCTCTTTTCAAGAGAAAAATTGCAAAGTGTAAGTTTTTGAGCATTCCATGGATGGCAGGCTGTGTGGATCTGACTTGGGCATTGTTTTCATTCATTTGCGAAGGCCTTCCACTAATCTGAAGAACACTCAGAAGATTCATTGCACTTAATTTGTGTTAACTTCCCCACCTTTCCCCATCTCTTGACCTGGGCAGTCATAGAACTTTTTAGTTATTTTGGTTGTTGTTTATTAGTTTGTTGCAAAGAGGGAGATATGTGGAAGTTGAATTGGAAGGAATGAAAAGTAGAGGGTGTCCCCTCCACTTCTCCCCAAGTGTACGGAAAGAAACATCCTTTTTTCGTCTGTTTGCTTTGCAAGGGTGTCCTTTGATGAGGGCTTTGTTCAAGGTCCCCACTGAAGTCTCCCTGTACTCAAGCTTTAGAAAAGGTTATTGGCCTTTCTTTGTTTTCTTTGTTGAACTGTTTATTTTGCTTTCTTCCCATGGGGTTCCCTGGCCTTCCTGTGACAACGCTTTTCTGCATGAATTACATTCCTTCTAGCCACAGTCCTCAAATCTTCCAGTCCATTTGATTCTGGCATGTGTGATTAGTCCAGAGCTTGGACAGGCTGTGGGTCTCTGCCAAGCCAAGCGCCCCTAACGTGGAGACCTAAAGACATTCTGTAACCTCATTAGTAGGAGGGTAGTGCTTCATTCCAGGTAAATAATATAGCTGCTGTTGAATCATCACTAGCTTTAAATTCATTGAAGGACCCTACTAGTCATTTCGTTTCTTTTCAATGTGAATATGGCTATTGGAAGACAGGAATTCAGGTTATTATACATATGCCCACTTCATTAACATAAATCATCCTGGGCATGTTGGTATAGGAGGCCATTAGCTCCATTTCAGTTAAATTTACATTCAGAAGGAATTTTATAATAATTTGTACAAGATGCATTTCCATCAATGTAGAAATAATAAACAATAATAAAGATTATTCAGATAGCTTAATCATAGCTTGTACATGTTTTTTTTTTCCCCCTGAAGTACTGTTTATGACTGAGACAGAGATGAACAATTAAACTTAACTTATTAAATAAAAATGAAATATTTGGTTCTTTGTTACAGGTGTTGATAAAACATTGTGTGACCACTATATAGAATTTAATTGACCTAAGGGCAAAATTATGTAAGGGATCTGTTCATCTGTTTTTATCCATTTTTAAAAAATATTTTATTTATTATTTTTAGAGAGTGGGGAAGGGAGAGAGGCAGAGAGAGAGAGAGAGAAGTAAATGTATGGTTGCCTTTTTCACCTGCCTCCAGCTATGGATCTGGCTGGAGACCTGGCTTGCAACCTCATTATGTGCCCTGGCTGGGGAATCGAACCTGTGACTTTTGAGTTTGCAGGCTGGCACCTTATCCACTGAGCCACCAGCCAGGGCTGTTTTTATCCAATTTTTTAAAATATTTTATTTATTTATTTTTAGAGAGAGGGGAAGGGAGGGAGAAAGAAAGGGAGAGAAAGCAATGTGTGGTTGCCTTTCTCATGCCCCCAACTGGGGACCTGGCCTACAACCTAGGCATGTGCCCTGACTAGGAATTGAAGCAGCGATACTTTGGTTCACAGGGCAGCATTCAGTTCACTGCACCAGCCAGGGCTACCCAGTTTTTAATGCATGAGAATTTTGACTCAGAATAAGCAGGCAAGGGTGTACTGTACCTAACTGGAAGCCTGAATTTATTAACAGTGCCCCTGGAAGTAGTTTTGACTTGGAACTTTCCAAAAGAGGACCAAAGAGTTTGTTACAAATGATTGGACACATAATCAGTAGTGAAAATTATACGCTTTTTCTAAAAGAACAGGGTAGGGCCCCAAACCCTGTTCTAGTTTCTGTTTCCTTGCTGTGCTTGGTTTGAACTGGGCTCTTGGCATCTGATCTTTATGAGCCCTAGGGGCCACAGACATTATGTGAGCAGCTCTTGACCAGTTTTCCCTTCGGCATATAAATGCATTTACTCTGTGGGATTAAGGTTCTTCCTTATACAGGGAGGATTTGCTTGGAAGATGAGAGTTAAACCACTTTTGCCATAAGAGGCACTTCTTACTCAGAGTGGGCTCTGAATAAGACCCCCCAGTGAACTGAAGTACAGCTGCCATGATACTTCCTGTGGAACACAATTAAATATCCTCAAGAGTAGAACTAGATTGTAGTTTTGCTGAATAATCACCTCTGAGCATACCCCCTTTACACCCAAGGTGGTTGCATTAGCCAGTGATAATGCTTTTTTCCCTGGTTTCAAAGTATCATTCAGGAAAATTTAAACATAACTTTTGTCATGCAGCTTCTGATGGATGATCCTCTTCTTAATGTCACATTATAAGCTATTTTCGTAATTAACATGGTCCTCAGTCATGTTCCAATCTTTAACCAGATCCTTGAACATTTTCCCTGGCACTTCTCTGGACCTCCTTGTTTTCATCTGTGAAATGAAGTAGTCACATTAAATGGTTGGACCTTGAATATCCCTTCTTAACATTGCATGGTGATGGGAAAATTTAAGTTAGTGTTTTTCTGTTTCTTCCTATGTATGGATACTTAGAAAAGGAGCCTTTGAAAACCTTGTGGCCCTAATACATACATGCCCACCTGCAATTTTTTCTTTTGTCTCCTTTTCCTTCTATGAAGATGTGCTGAATCTTGCCCAAATGCTGGTCCTCTCTCCCTCATTCTTCTTAGTACTCCCCCAGTAACACTTTGCACAACCTTCCTTAGTCACCAGTACGTAGAGCTGCCAGGCACTCCCTGTGACATTAGAATATCATCCACATAGGTACCCATTGGAGTGAAAAGGTAACTTGAAAACCACATCATCAGCCCTATTAGTGGTATCAGTGATGCTAAAATATAACATTTAAGCATATACACACATTTGTATTTAGTTTGAAGTGATTTTCCTTCTTGTTTAAAATCATAGACTGGTTCTGAATCCACCTTAGGTATTTACTATCAGATGATTTACTCTGTCCAAGACTATTTCATTATTCAATTCCATTTTATATGATGGATTCAAAGAAGGAGCATATAGATAGCACTTAACACAAATCTGTCATATCTTAGGTTTTGATAAATGGCTGAATTACCTAATATGTATTTATTATATTACCATATTTAAGTCATCTATTTTAAGTTGTACATTCTTTTCTCACCTTTTAACATCTCTGAAATTGGAATATATGTTATAATCTGCAGTGTTTTAATGACGTGGCAGTCATAGGGAAGTTTCAGATATCTCTTAAAATTATTTTGTTGATATTTTCATTTTTTGCAAGTTCATTGGTGATATATGATATAACCTATGTCTGAATAAGTCTAAAACAGTTTTTAAATAATTGTAAATTACACAGTGAAAATGATAAGGAAGTATTCTCATTCTTAGTGGTACCTAAAATAATGGTGCATTTTTTGATCAGTGGCATCTTCATTTTGATGAAATACAGTATATATATATATATATATATATATATATATATATATATATATATATATATGGGGTGTGTGTGTGTGTGTGTGTGTGTGTGTAGGGGGGTGTACTCAGCAAAAAATTGTTTCCCTATCAAGTTTATTCTCTCAACAGCCCTGCTGATTTTTTTCTAAGTATTATAATAGTGACCAGAATTGCAAGACTGTAAAGTTAAAATTTAAAGAAAGTGTTTTCAAAATGTTGTTGCTGCCTAAATCATAAAAAATAGAAAAGGAGGACAACTTCAGCCTGGAACAGTGTAAAGAAGGGAAGCATGTGTTGCGTGCTGGTTATGTTGGTATATTTGTGCAGATGCATAGCACGGGCTCTCAGAGGGTAAGACTTCATGATTAATGATGTTTATTCTTGACAGAATCCTCCTTTATTTATCTGCAATACAGTTTAGTGATTTTATCAGGCACCTGAATGAAAAATATTCAGTCATACCAATATTGCAGTGTAAATTGAGTAGAGTCACTTTTTATTATATCTTTTCGCCTTATCATCTGCACAGTAATTTTCTAGCAGAGGTTTGATATGGAAAGGCTGGATTTAGCTGTACTTGACACAAAGCTTCTTCAATTTCCCCTAAAAGTTGAGGCTGCTCTTAGAAATTTGTGTGTGTGTGTGTGTGTGTGTAATATATAAACCCTCTCTCCTTTTCCAAGCAATTTCAAGATTTGAAAGAATGAAGATAAAATGCACAAACCTGGATGGGAGAAATGTTGTTAATGTAAAAAACATCTAATAGCTCTAAACTAACTGGTAAAAGCTTCTTTAATGTTTAAGCTGTGGCTTAGTACTGAGCTTTTTGCATGGTTACATGGCCCCTCTTTCTTCTAAACAATAGTTATCCAAATCCAATCAGCATAAAGCCAGACACAATCATTTCTTCTGGGAGTAATATCAAAGCTGGAGTTCAGATGGCCCAGGGGGACATCACTTGCTGTGATGATGGCAATGTTATGTAAGAAAGAGGAAAAAAGGGAAGAAAAAGGTTTATTTTACTTTTTTATTGATTATACTGTTACATTTTTCCCAATTTCTTTCCCCTTTGCTACCCTCCACCCAGTACCTCCCACCCTCCCTCCCTCCAGCAGTCACACCCCTCTTAGTTCTTGTCCATGGGTTGTGCATCTGAGTTCTTTGGCTTTACCTTTTTCTATACTATTCTTAATATCTCCCTGCTATTCTGCACCCTGCTTCTTAATCTCTGTGCCTTTTCTCCCTTATTCTCCCTTCCCCCTGCCAGCTGATAACCCTCTAAATGTTCCCCATATCTTTGATTTTGTCCCTCTCTGGTTGTCTGCTTAGTTTTTGTTCTTATTTTTATTTTTTTAAGATTTTAAAATATTTTATTTATTATTTTTATAGAGAGGGGAAGAGAGAGAGAGGCAGAGAGGGAGAAAGATATCAATCAACGTATGGTTGCCTTTCACCTGCCTCCAACTACGGACCTGGCTGGAAACCTGGGCTTGCAACCTGGTTATATGTCCTGGCTGGGTCTCGAACAAGTAACCTGTGGGTTTTCAGGCTGGTGCCTTATCTGCTGTGCCACCAGCCAGGGCCCTGTTTTTATTTTTTAGATTCTGTTGTTGATAGCTATGAGTTTGTTGCCTTTTAAATGTCCATAGATTTGATCCTTTTTTCCTTAAGTCCCTTTAACATTTCATATAATAAGGGCTTGGTGATGATGAACTCCTTTAGCTTTACCTTGTCTAGGAAGCACAGTTTACCTGCCCTTCTGTTCTGAATGGTAGCTTTGCTGGATAGGGGAATCTTAGTTGTAGGTCATTTCTTTCTATC
Organism: Noctilio leporinus; assembly: GCA_004026585.1. Lineage (NCBI taxonomy): Eukaryota > Metazoa > Chordata > Mammalia > Chiroptera > Noctilionidae > Noctilio > Noctilio leporinus. The sequence continues at coordinate 128,852 of PVIW01002445.1, forward strand.
ATTTAGAATACTTCTTACCAGTCTCTTCTTGCCTGCAGTTTCTTTTGGGAACTCCTTTGTAGGTAACTCTCTTCTCTTGCTGCTTTTAAGATTCTCTCTTCATCTTTAACCTTTAGCATTTTAATTATGATGTGGCTTAGTGTGGTCCTTCTTGAGTCTAGCTTGTTTGGGACTCTCTACTTCCTGGATTTGTATGTCTATTTCCTTTGTCAAATTAGGGAAGTTTTCCTTCATTATATTTTACCACAAGTTTTCAATTTCTTGCTCTTATCCTTTTCCCCTGACACTCCTATGCTCCATATATTGGCATGTTTAAAGTTGTCCCAGAGATTTCTATGCTTATCCTTATTTTTTCAATTCTTGTTTCCTCTTTCTGTACTGGTTGATTGTTTATTTCTTCCTTATGTTCCAAATTGTTGATTTGAACTCCAGTTTTCTTCCCTTCACCCTTGGTTTTGTGTGGATTTTTCTTCACTTCACATACCCTAGACTTCACTTCTTTCTTTCTGTGTTTGCTGTAGTTAAGCATATCTGTTAAGTCTGTAAGCATCTTAATCACTAGCATTTTGAAATCTGTGTCTGTTAGGTTGCCTATCTCTTTGTTGCTCAGTTCTCTTACTTGTACCTTGATCTGCTCCCTCTTTTGGGCCATACTTCTCTGTCTCAGTTTGACAGTTTTCTGTGTTTGCCTCTGTGCCTTAATCCTGTTGCACTTGTTACATTGTAATGGGGCAGAGCCTTAGGAATTTGTCAGTGTGGGTGGGCAACCCATTTCAATAGGAGAGGTCTGAGAGGGCACAATGCCCCTTGCCCACTGAGACCAGCAGTTTCTTTCTCTACCCCAACCCCCACTGGTTTTCATAGTCAGAAGCAATATGACTATATTTTTTCCAGTGCTGTAACTGTGGCCTGGGCAGTCTGGCCCTGGGATTGCTTCCCAGGTTTAAATGTATGACTGCAGCCTCAGCTGCTGCCGCTCGCTCCCTCCCCATCTCTGCCCCTCCTACCTGTCTGGCTGAGTATTTCTTCTTTGTTTGATGCACTTCCATGTAGTTCAATTTTCTGAAATTTCTGTATTGTTTTTATTTAATTTTAAGGTAGATGTATTCTAGATGTGAGGGAGTCACAGCATGTCTACCTATGCCTCCTTCCCAGCTGGAAAAAGAAAAATATTTTTTTTTTGTAAGATACTCAGATAAGATGCCAATAAATTTTAAACAATACAGAAATATTGTTTAAATAACAGATTTTATATTAATTGTCAAAAGGAACCAATGATGGACAGGGGCAAATGGTTTGAACCTTAGAAAACATTGCATTTTAGGACTAAAAAGGACTATAAATGGGTGGGTGAAATGGAGATAATCTTGTCCAAATCCTTACATTTTAGTGGTAACTATGTAAACCCCCAAAAAGTGTTTACCACATGTCTGTGGTCTGCTAAACAGGCTTCCCAATGGTAATATGAGCAAGTAATTTTGGCACATCATTTGGATATTTTCTGTTAGTGAAATCTTTCTTCACTCTGGATCAGAAGACTTGCCTTCTCTATGAAGAGGGAATGTAGTACAAGACTATATGGTTCCTTTCCATGCAGCTGGACTCCTTTCAGTCTTCCAGGGTGTTATTCCCTGTACCCTGGGCAATGTTCTCTGAAGCCATGATAACAAGAACTATAAGAAACTTATCCCTTTATGTGGAAGATAATGCTTCTTTTCTGTTGAATAATATAGACAGCTTTTTCCCCATTATGTTAGATATATTCCTTTTCCATATTTAATTTTGTTTTAAAAGTTTAACACCCTCAAAGGATTTAAAATTCTGGAATATTGAAAAGTGTGCATGGGATATAATCTTAGTTCACATGTAGTAGAGGTCTACAAAGTCTACTTCTACTTAACTCTAAAGAGCTTGCTACTTTAAAGACCACTATGTTAATCTTGACTAGGACAGAGGGCCCCTGGCAACCTCAGTGATATTATTCTAGAGGAGAGCTATTTACACAATTAATAATAGCTCCTTGATGGACATCATTATTATCACTTTAAGAAGAGTTTCTTCCCTGGCTGGTGGCACAGTGGATAAGCCTTCGAACCCAAAGATCGCTGGTTCGATTCCCAGCCAGGGCACATAACCATGTTGCAAGCCAGGTCTCCAGCCAGGTCTGTTGCTGGAGGCAGGTGAAAGGAAACCATACACTGATGTCTCTCTGTCTCTCTCTAAAAATAAAATCTTTAAAAAAAAAAAAAAAGCAAAGTTTCTGTAGTTGTGGACAGGTGGCTCATTTTGTTGGAGTGTCATCCCATACACCAAAAAGCTGTGGGTTTGATTCCTGATCAGGGCACATGCCTGGGTTACAGGTTCAGTCCCTGGTTCGGGTGTGTATAGGAGGAAAGTGATCAGTGTTTCTCTCTCTCTCTCTAAAATCAAAAAACATCTTCTCTGGTGAGGATTACAAAAAAGTTGATTTAAAGAATAAGAGAAATTATAAGTTAGAAATATTTTGTCAAGGATCACATGAGACAACCCAGAAAACACTCTTATCAGTAGTTACTAGTAATAATAATTATGAAGATTATGATGATAATGGTAATAGTGAAAAAGTTCACACTAGCTCCTTGAAGACTGCTGTTGTTAAAGGATTTATTCTGTCTAGTTGGTTCTTGAAGTAACATTTACAAAATGTAAATTAAAACAGAAGTTTCTATTCTCCCTAGCTCAGAATCCCAAATATACCCTGTCTTTGAAGAAGTATTCTTCATACCATCTATAAGAGGACACAACATGAAGCAAGGATTAAACTGTTGGAACCTAACTTCTTATTTCTAATTAAGTATTTCTATCCAATAGCTAAAGCCTCTTCCTGGGGGATTTTTCACTTAAATAACAGATCCTGGCATGAGACTCTTTTAAGATTTTAAAAATAAATGTTTACCTTCAATTGTTGAGATTTTCTGGCAAATGATACAAGCACAGGCTTGTTTAGCTAATTAAATCAGCAATTCTAATGGACCCTTATATGTACTTTATGGTCTTCTTTTTCAATACCTGGTAGCTATCATGGTGCAAACCCAAAAGTTCCTACAAAAGGACATCATGGCTGATAGAATTCTACATTATTGGGGAATGTAACACCTAAATAAACAAATGTCACATCCCCAGGAGTTTTTTAAAATCTACACCTGAGGATAAGTTTATTAATTTGGAGAGAAAAGAAGGGAGGGAGAGAGAGAGAGAGAGAGACAGAGAGAGAGAGAGAGAGAGAGAGAGACAGAGAAACATCTATCTGTTGCCTTCCATGCAATGCCCAACCAGAAATTGAACCAACAACCTAGGTGTGTGCCCTGTCTGGGAATTTGTGGCCTAACTGGGAATCAAACCCACAAGATTTTGTTGTATGGGGCAGTGCTCCAACCAGTTGATCCACCCAGCCAGGTTGCATACTTCTCAGAAGTTTTCTGGATACCTATTGTTCATAGGACTTGGTCATTTGCTGAGTTAGTTGATACTATTGCGTTTCAATGTTGTTTTCTTTTTCTGTATGTTTCCTTTTTGGAAAAAGTCATTATTTTGTTATTTTTGACTACTGTTTTTGAGAGTGGGGTTCATAATTCATCAGATTACAAAAATAGGACCTATTAGTATGAGTTGAAAGTTGGGGGAAATGTCAGAGAAATGAGACTTTAAGATGTTTGTCCCTCTCCATTTTTTTATCTTCTCATGATGATGAAGTTTTGAACTAAAACTACAGAATAACTGCCCTTGAATTTACTTTTGTAGGAAAAAAAATCCCACTCATTTTACTAATGATCAAGTAAAGTTACTAAACTATTTGTTTTATTAGAAGAGGTGGGGTGGGTGCTCCTAGCTGCCACCAATGCTGTCAATCAGCTGATCTCATTCTGGCTCCAGAGCAATCATATGGGGTGCTGAGGAAATGAATACACAAGGAGTTGGAGAAAGCAAAGTGACTTTGGCTTTAACCAGCCCAAAGATCTAATAGTAATAGCATTAGCAAGAATGCGAATTTGTGAAAGGGGCCAACATACTAAGAATTCACCATCTGACAGGTATCAGCCTGAAGGCTTTATTTTTATTTTCTTGTCAAATAGTATAGCACTGCTGCTTTTCCATCTTGTTCTAAATAGCCATGTAACAAAACAAACTTTCAAAGTCTAGTTTACTCAATACCACAAGTAAGTGGGAGATCTTGGGACTCTGTAATATAGAACAGCTGATTAAATGCACACTCCCTGCCATAGGGAGACTTGGAAGTGCATAAGACAGGAGAGTACACTTTCCCAACCCATATTGCTTCTGTCCTCTAAACCTGTCTGGCTTGGGCTGGAGAAAGAGAGTGTCCAAAGGAAAAAGGTGACTGTTCAAAGAGAATGGATTATACTGTTTCATGGAAAGAAGAGAGAAAGGACTGTGTGTATTTACTTTGCTACTGCAAACCAGTTGGGAAGCTCTTTAGAAAGGAGGACCCCATCAAGTGTCCCAGAATCTGACCACTATGGTCAGCTCTCAGTCTCTTTATCTGCAAGGTATTAGGTTAAGGGAAGAATAGCATCTGCATAGCTTCCCAGGCAACCACAGTTGTATTCTCATTAAGGTGGAGGTGGTATCTCTGTAGACTTAATAAATGAAGACACAACATATTAGTTCTTCTAATAATTAATCCTTATATTTTCATTAATTATATATGATAATAACCATATATAACACATATTTTATATTAATATATGACATATTAAGTATATTAATTTAAAAACATATGACCAATTTTTAATTATTTTTATTTTTCTCCCAAACTAGTAACTGAGGAAAGAAGAAAAAGATGACTTCTGGTATTACTTATTATGTATTATAAAAAGAAGGGTACCTTTGTTTGGAATACTGGGATTCCATTTGGACAGTAAAAGAGGCTGCTAAAATAATAAATTGAAGTATACTTTGTGCCTATGGAGCTAAAATATTCAAAACCAATGAAAAGTTATTTGGAAACTGGTTTGTCAGCTGCCATTTGGATAAAGTATACTGTCTTACCCACTGGTACTCCCTCTCTGCTTAGTCTCTAAAATGTTAAGAGACACACAACAGGCCTTTTATACAATGTGAGTTGGGCCAGAAGGAAGATGTATACTATGAGATGTAGTCATTTAGCTCCAGGTGCTTACCTGGACCAATAGCAAGTTTGTTAAGAATCCTTTATAATAACAGTACATTGCACATTGTAGTTATGTGAATGGACTTTCTATTTGTTGATTATTTTCTTGACCTTGAAATCTTAAATTACTAATATAGAATTATAGTACATAATAAAGATACATTTTGTCAAGTTATTTTTGCAGTCTTAGGAAGGAACAAAATCAATTTTAGCCATACACAATTACATTACTTGTATAATACTTGTATGGCATTGTTTCAGTTGTGAAAGAACATGACTGGCATGTATTGTGAACATTTACTTGGCTTCTTTCTTTGATTAGTTTAACAAGAACTTTCCTTATCTGAAATTAACATATAGAAGCGTATCTTTCATAGTTTACTTTGAATTTAGACTAATGTGTCTACTAGACAATCTTTATTTGGTGGCAGTAAATATCATAAATAATGCTATTTTTAAAGCATCAACATTTTGTAAATCAAAGTAAAATACAACTGTATATATAGGTGATTTTCAGAACTTAATAGAAATGGTTGACACTACTGGACATATAAAGTGTGTATGTCCTTTTAAAAAAATTGGTAATATATAGTACACATATAGAGAAATACGCAGATTATACACATACTATTTTAATGGCTTTATACCATGAATTTTAATGACTTATCAGAGGGGAAACCTGTAACACTAACCAAGTCTAGAAACAGAACAATTGCTAGCACCAAAAAAGTCCACCAACCGAAAGGTAAATATTACCCTGACTATTCTAATGCTAAAGTTCAACTTGTCTGTTAATTGAACTTTATAGAAATAGGAATATACTCATGCCATATATTCTGTTCTTTTGTGTAAGGTTTTTTATTACTCAGTATTATGTGTGTGAGATTTTTTCACATTGTACGTTCTTCATTTTCATAGATGCTTACTGTTTCATTGCATGAGTATTTACCCATTCTACAGTTAATATATATTTGTTTTTTTTTCCAATTTTAAGATGAATGAATAATGATACTATGAATATTCTAGTACATTGTGCCACATGTTCATACTTTATTGTTGGGCATATAACAGGGAAAGGATTGGCTAGATCATAGGTTTTGCATCATTCAAGGAGAAAATGCCCAACTGTTTCCCAAAGAGGTAACGCCAGCTTATACTCACATTGTTCAGGAGTTCCTATTGCTGCAAATACTAATACTTATCAGTCTCTCTAACTTCAGCCCTTCCAATGGATGTTTAATGATAACTCATTATGGCTTTAATTTGCACTGCAATTATAAATGATATTTATGTATAGTTTGTTGAAAAATACTAGAAAAACCTTTTAATATTAAAAGCAAAAGTATAATTCAAAAAGTATTTTTATTTTGACTATATTAGAAGAACATAATGCCTGAGAAAGCGCTGGAACTAAATATGTTAAAATATTGACATTGGTATAATTGAGATAGCTTGGATAAAGGAAGTAACTTTTATTTAATCTCTTAACTTTTCCATTCATTGTTACAAATCCCTATTATATTCAGACATGAATAGAAAATAAAAATAAGAAAGTCATTGACAAAAATTTCTTGAAAAGATAGTTTATCATTAAAACAAATATTTTTTTCCTCTCTCTGTTTTTCTTTTTCTTTCTTTTTTTTTTTTAAAGATTTTATTTATTATTTTTAGAGGGAGGGGAAGGGAGAGAGGGAGATAGATATCAATGTATGGTTGCCTTTCACCTGCCTCCAGCCACCGACCTGGCTGGAAACCTGGCTTGCAACCATGTTATGTGCCCTGGCTGGGGAATCGAACCAGCAACCTTTGGGTTCGCAGGCCGGCACCTTACCCACTGTGCTACCGGCCAGGGCTTTTCTTTCTTTTTTTTATTTTATTTTTTATTTATTTTTATTTTTTTTCTTTCTTTTTTTTTTAAAGAATAAGGTTATAGCTTATTTAGCTATAAGCTAAAAAAATATTTAGCACCTAGTATTGGTATGATCATTAAAAGTATTTTAACCTTCACCCTTAGTGGTCACTTCTATCCAAACCATATCTATAGTTTTAAAAAGATTTTATATATTATTATCAGAAAGAGGGGAAGGGAGAGAGGCAGAGAGGGAGAGAAACATCAATGTATGGTTGCCTTTCACCTGTGTCCAGCTATGGAACTGGTTGGAGACCTGGCTTTGCAACATGGTTATGTTGTTCTGGCTGGGAATTGAATCAGCGAACTTTGGGTTTGCAGGCTGGCGCCTTATCTACTGTGCCACTAGCCAGGGACCATATCTACATTTTGTATCATGTTTTACATTCCATATATTTCATTCCCATGATATATTCTGGGAGCCTCTTATTAGTGGTTTTTGACTGTGCTGCTTATAAGATAGAATTTGCTCTTATACACTCCTTACAGATGTATACCTTTCACCCCATTTGACTATAAACTATTTGAGAGTACAGACTAAATAGCCATTATTATATTTCTCAAGATTTCTCCCAAGTGCTAAAATCATAATAGATTCTTAGTAAATGGATTTCCAATAAAATGTCTATTCAATGCATATATCATTGAAATAGTCATCCATGTAGTTATATATGTAATTTTAAAAAATTGAAATCAAACATGATAAGTTTATAAAAAGCCTAAGTAAATTTAAAATTCATATAAAATATAATTTAGCTACAAAGATCATAAAAATGGAGTTTAAAACTGAACCATCTCACCAGTTAGAGTCCTGGAGGTTTGAAAGAGCAGATAGGATATTTAGAGATCCGGTCAAGATGGCTTCATAGGCAGATGTGGCTCTCCTCTTCATGCAACCCCATCAAAATTACAACTAAAATATAACCACTATCATCAGAAATCGAGTTGAATGGAAGTCTGACAACTACAAAATTAAAGAAACCATGTCCATCAAGATGGGTAGTTGGGGTACAGGTGCAGAATGGGCTGGTCAATCACCCACATGAGGTACAATTAGGGAGGAATATCTCCATTGTGGGGAGTCCCTGCCCCACACTGGGCCCCCCAGGGTCCAGTGACAGGAAGATAAGCCCCCACAACTTGTGGCTGCAAAAACCAGTGGGGATTGAGTTGGTGGAAGAAACTTCCGGAGCCCTAGGCAGTTCATTTTAAAGAACTCACACATGGACTCACCTAGTCAAACTCACTTCCTCTGAGCTCCAGCACCGGGGATAGCAGCTTGAAAGGCACCAGTGGTATAAAGGGAGAAACTGTATTTTCTAGTTTTAAGGTGAGCAGAGGTCATTGCCACTTTTCTAACCCCCCACCCCCACCCCCACCACCACCACCACCACACACACACACACACACACACACACACACACAGAGCCAGCAAGCTGGTGCTATACCTGAGACTTCAACCTGGCTACCACTATTTGACCCACCTTGAAAATTCCTAGAGACTCCACCACACCAAATTTACAGGCCCACCCAAGCTACTTTTCCATATTAATAGCTGATCTTGGCTCATGCTTCACAACTTCCTAAATCCTATCAAACAAGCAATAGCTAGCTTCAGTGAGCTCCAGGCCTGGCATTAGTAGCAGCTGGCTTATATTCACAGCTTGGCTATGCCTAGGAATCTCCAAGCCTAGCACAAGTAGCAGCCATCTCAGATTGCTTTATAGGTAAGGCAGGTTGTCCTTGAGCAAAACACAGGTGGGGGCTAACCTTACACTGCGCCACCCAAAAAACCCTAAGGGCCAGTGCACCCAGTGGACAGCTACAGACCATGTCAGAGCACAACCACTCTGACCCTTGCACAATTGACTGGCCTGGGTAAATCCCTCCCTTTGAGCTATCTGTCAGCCGCAGCCAAGTGTCAACCACAAAAAGACTGACTACTTATCCCACACAAAGGTCACACCTTGAGTACCAACTTGGCTGATAGAGGAGGCTGTGGCACTGGACTCTATAGGACACCTCCTACATTACACCATACTACCAAGACACAGAATCAAAGCAGCTCTACCTAATACACAGAAACAAAGAAACAGGGAGGATGCCAAATTGAGGAGACAAAGAAATATGATCAAAATGAAAAAGCAGAACAAAACCCCAGAAAAAGAACTAAGCAAAATGGAGATAGCCAACATATCAGATGCAGAGTTCAAAACACGGGTGATCAGGATGATCAGAGAAATGATTGTGCATGGCCACAAAATAAAGGAAGATGTGAAGGTTATGCAAAGTGAAATAAAGAAAAATATACAGGGAACCTACAGTGATGGGAAGGAAGCTGGGATTCAAATCAAAGGAAGAAATAAACATTCACCTGGAACAGAAAGAAGAAAAAAGAATTGGAAAAAAATGACGAGAGGCTTTGGAAAAACTTTAAACATACCAACATCTGAATCGTGGGGTACCAGAAGGAGAAGAGGAAGAGCAAGAAATTGGAAATGTATTTGAAACAATAATGAAAGAAAATTTCCCTAATTTGGCCAAGGGAATAAACATACACGTCTAGGAAGCACAGAGCCCCAAATAAGTTGAACCCAAGAGAACCACACCAAGGCACATTATAATTAAAATGCTAAAGGTTAAAGTTAAAGAGAGAATCTTAAAAGCAGCAAGAGAAAAGGGCAGGGTTACCTAAAAAGGAGTTCCCGTAAGACTATCAGCAGATCTTTCAAAAGAGAGATCTTCTTCTTGCAGGCAAGAAGGGACTGGAAAGAAGTATTCAAAGTGATAAAATGCGTGTACCTACAACCAAGATTACTCTATCCAGCAAAGTTATCGTTTAGAATAGAAGAGCAGATAAAGTGCTTCCCAGACAAGGTAGAACTGTAAGAGTGCTTCATCACCAAGCCCTTATTATATGAAATATTAAAGGGACTTATTTAAGACGAAGAAGATCAAAACTTTGAACATTGAAATGAAAACAAACTCAACAGCTATTGCCAACTGAATCTAAAAAATAAAAACAAAAACTAAGCAAACAAGCAGAACAGGAACAGAATAAGTAGGGGGATCATTTGGAGGGTTATCAGCTGGGAGTAGGAAGGGGAAGAAAGGGAGAAATAGTTCAGGGATCAAGAACCATAATTGTTAGGAACAAAATAGACCAGAGGATAATAAGAATAGTATAGAAAAGCTTAAAGCCAAATAATTTACATGCATGGCCCATGGACATCAAGTAAGAGGGGAGGTGCTGGGCAGAGGGAGGCAAAGGGAAAAAAATTGGGACAAGTGTAACAGCATAATCAATAAAATACACTTTTAAAAAGTGGATATTTACAGAGGAGTGAACAAGGTTAAAGGCTCAGAAAGTGATCCTAATGCCTAATCCCCAGAAATAGCAAAAGTTGGAAGAGGTTGCTGTCTCTAACCTAAAGGTACAAAACAAACTTACTCACTGATGGCTGGGTCTGAGGAAGAGGAGTCATGCTTCTGGAATGGTCACCATGGCAAGGGGAATGCCACTAGCAAATCTCTAGCTAAGGAGAGTAAGTTACTGGAATAAATATCCCTGATTTCTCTTCTTTCCACTACCAGCTATACTACCAGTGCTGCTCATTAATAGAATCCAGAGGAAAAATGAGCGAGCTCATTTAGATCCTAAAGACCAGACTTTCTGGTCATGCAGTGGTTCCCAGGTGAAGGATGGTAGATGGAAAGTAACTGGCACAATCCTCTGTATTTTTAGGGTCACATGATGATTCTGGGGCAGAGGTTATCTGGAAGCTTACCTTGAAGAGAGGAAAGATGAAGTCCAATTTGTGCAGATTCCGTGCAATATGTTAGCATATTGGCTGTGGACAGTTTAGTTATTTCCTACATTGTATGGAAAGCAAATTTTTTATTACAAATTTTGGTTTATTAAAACTGTGGTTATTGAATAATTTATTAGCTGGTTAAAAATACATTATAAAGGATAACTCCCTTTGTTCTCTGTTAGGCCAGTGCTTGAATATGAATAGTGTCTACTTGTTATAGAAAGAAAAAAGTTAAACAGAAAATAAATTTGTTATATCACAAGAACAACATTTCATTCTTCTGATAGTTGGAGTCCTCATGCAAGTATGTGAGGGGTGTTATGTACATTTCAAGCATTCTAGGCAACCTAAAGCAAGTTGTAATAATCCAGTATACAAACCTTGTTTAATGCTCTCATAATGAGTTATGGAAGTGATTAAATGCTGTGATTTTAATCTTGGCGTTTTAGTAACCCAATAAGATAGATGAAAAGGCAGTAACAAATTAGATTATTTAATCACATTTCACAATACTTAAGAAGTATTCTCTGCAGTGTGCTTTTGTTTTGAAGTTTATTGTAGCATAATGTTAAAAATGCTCTAATAATAATCCTCTACTCTTTTCTTCATAATCTATTATCATGGCCTCTTAAAAAATCTAAAGTTAAATTATCTCCACAAATAAACAAACTTCATATTGTTTTATTGTCTTTTGGGAAAGCATCAAAATAATCCCTACCTTTGTTTCTCAGCCTTTTGGCTAAGACCTTTTCTGAAATTGTACTTCATTTTACAACCTAGTGCCACTCATTAGGACTTTATGGCCTTGGAAAGACAAATGAGAGAGAGCAATGTAAGGGACATTAAACCTGAGTGGGCATGCTGGGCCCACACACGAGAGCCAAGATGTAGAGGTAACAGAATAACAGTTCATCTGCTGTAGTGCTCAGGCAGCCCAGAGGACTGCTACAGCGGGGCATCTCTAGTCCAGGACTAATGTTAGTATGATTTAGTTTGGAGGGTCACAGTCATATTTCTGAACTCTTTGGCTACAACATAAAAGGCATGGAATCTCTGTACTTGGAACAATTCTACGTTTGGAACAATTCTATGTTTCTTGGTTCTTTACAGCTTCTTGTTTTGGATTTTCTTTCCATGGTTTGTGCACCCGTTCAATGATTGAGCCTTGTCTAGGCCTAGGATACAGAGAGAGAAAGGAAAGCTATAGGCAGGGGAAATCATGAAAGGTCAATAGCAATCTTCAAATTGTGTATCTCCTAAAAATATAAAACAAGAAAGGAACACCTATAGCTTTTATTTCTGATGCTACTGTAATCTTCAAATGAAGATTTCTTAGGAAGCCTGACAAATATTTACCAGGTCAAGTTTATGTGGAAAATTTTGTGGCTGTCTTCTTTATAACTTCCGCCTCCTTTTCCTATGGTATAATTCATTCCTCTGGTCGTAATCTTGAATGGCTCTTGCACATAGCAATAAACACACATTTGCCTATTAAATTTAGGAAGGTTAATTTTCCCCCTCAAATTTGCCTTATAGTGAAAAAAAAAAAAAAACTGACAAATGATCTTGCTTTCAGAAATTTTGCAGTGATTCTGTTTAGGTGATAAAAAAGCAGCTTTACTGAAAAATATTTAGATATATTTACACCCATGTTAGGTTGCACTGGAGCCATTAGAGTTCAAGGTCAGGTGCTGAGCTTTGGTGGCTTAGAAACTCATTTTTGTCAGACATTGCAGAAGAATGTCATGCTTATCCAGTTCACAAGAGCCTGATGTGGAAATGGAATTAATCAGTCAGTGATCAACTTCCAGTGAGAAATTGAGCAGCAAGGAAACTGGAACACCACGTGGACATGTGGTTGGAAACACATACACCCACACTCAAAGGTTTTTGTTGGATGGCTCTGGCAACCCCCAAGGCTTTCAGCAACTACCTGTTTCCTGAAGGTCCAGTGCTCATCATTGATGTCAGCTCTGTAAAAGACAATTATTCCATTTTGTGTTACCAGGAAACTTCTGCTTAGTGACACAATCAGTGATGCCTGAATTCAAGTTCAGTTCCTTCAAAACTTGTATATAATTGCCTAGATCCTGTTCCATTTTTTCCTTAATCTTCACCCCAGGACATTTTTTTAAAGATGGAGGGAAAAAGGGAGTGAGAGAGTGAGGGAGAGAAATATCTATATGAGAGAAACATCTATCAGTTGCCTCTTATACACTCCCTGACTGAAGATCAAACTCACAAGCTAGGCATGTGCCCTGACTGGGGATGGAAACTGTAGCCTTTTGGTTTACAGGGCAACGTTCCAAACAACTCAGCCACACCAACCGGGCCTGAGTTTCTGTTCTTTTTTTTTTTTTTTTTTTTTTTTTTTTTTTTTTTATAATTTTTTTTTTTTTTTTTTTTTTTTTTTTTTTTTTTTTTTTTAATTTTTAAAAATTTTGTCTATTTATTTAAATCTTTAATTTTTTAATTTTTTTATTAAAAATTTTGTTTAAAAGACTTTATTATTTTTAGAGAGAGGGGAAGGGTGAGAGGTGGAGAGGGAGAAAAACATCACTGTATGGTTGCCTTTCACCTGCCTCCAGCTAGAGACCTGGCTGAAGACCTGGCTTGCAACCTGGTTATGTGCCCTGGCTGGGAATCGAACCAGCGACCTTTGGGTTTGCAGGCTGGCTCCTTATCTACTGTGCTACCAGCCAGGGCTAAGTTTCTGTTCTTAATATGGTTTTATAGTTTTACTAAGAGGGGGTCCTGGGAAATTCAAGGAGATGCTTCAGAAGCACTGTTAGATAGAGGGGCAAAGCATAAGACTAGCTTTGAAAGAAGGTTCCACTATTTTAGTGGATGCTGTATATGTGCCCCCCTAATATTCACTTGTGTGTATATTTCTATGTATGTTTATTTATGAGTATATACATCTGTATTGTACATGTACTATATATAGATTAGTAAAGTATATTAGCATAGTATATATGTGAAAAAATAGCATTATTAGATACCAGGCTTAGTACATGGAGCTTTATTTGTATTCACTTGCAAGATACCTACAAAGTAGTTATCTTCCCTGTTGGATCCTTAAGGACAACAAGATAGGTAGGATAGTGGCTGAGGCTGCATAAGTGCCATCCATGCCAGTTCTCCCTCAGAACCTGGACCATTTCTCTAGCAGTCTGTCTTCACCTGTCGCTAGAAGTCCTAACGACCCCTCATTGGGTAACCCATACTAAACATCTTGCTGCTTATATCCTGGGGATGGCAGACTTAAAACTAAATGGTTTCTTTCTTTAGGACAGTTAACTTACAGCTTTGTTATTTGCATTCCTGTCTGAAAGCACCACCTTATTTAGAACTAGATGATTTAATATTTCTTCAGCATCATCTCTTTGAAAGTGGCATGTGTAATTATGACATTCCCAGAGCGGGTGAAGTTACCTGACTTTATCTCCAGGAGGAATCAACCCTCTTCTCTGGTGTTGCTTATTAGTGGTGTTTCTGCCAGGGAAGATGTGACAGAGTCTTGATTCCTTCTCATGGCAGCTCTTTTAATAGTTATCTTCAGTCTTCTTGTGGAAACAGGTCAAATGAAAATGAAGGTCTGGGTGCAGACATCGGATGTCCACAGACTTGAGAAAACTGTCGGCTGTCTCCTGGCCTTGCTTCTTTGGGGTGGTGATTGACAAATTCTAACCTCTATAAATGTTTTTTAAACAATCTATCTTATTTACTTTTAGAGAAACTCTAGGCCTCTAAAATTTTTTTTACTACCTTCTTAATTCTGGAATTTCAGAAAAATAACAGGTTTCAACTTTTGTATAAGCTGGAAAAAAACAAGTATGCCCTCACTGATTTTTAGTTCATATTGTTCAGACCATGTTTGTAGTGGATCATGAAAGCTTGTCTATGATGTATCATCTCATGGATTTTCTGAAATGTCTACTTTCTACATGTTTGCTGCACCCATCTCTCATATATCTACAAATGGGTTTATACATTGTAATAATTATTTTTAAACCAGATTGGAAGGTTGATTTTCCTTTTTGGTAGAAATAAATTAATGAATTGGAGTATTAGAGCACAATTAATGAATGTGCTTTAAGGTAGCAACATGTTTAAATAGAGCTTAGAATTTAACCAATAGCACTGAGCTCACTTGATTTTAAGTTAGGGGCTAAGATAGGATACACTAATACCTATTTTATTTAAAATACAAGTAACTTTACTAATTTCTGAGTGAGTATGGAAAGCCTCAAGTTGTTTTGAAAAGAAAGTATTTTCTGGTGCTGAGTTTTTATTCTTCCCATGTTAATTTAGAAAACTGGATTTTTATTTTACTTCACCAAAAGTGGCATCTGAATAACAAAAAAAAGAAAAAGCCTCTTTTTCTTTTTTTTTAGTTCAAAATGCAAAAAGAATAAGGAGTAAGCAAGAAAATCTCTCCCCCTCATATTTCAACCTCTTATTTTCTACTGAGAGAAAATTCATTATCTGATTTTTGGTTTCATTTATTTCAGTGCCTGTGCTGTGCGCTTACTTGGTGGAGCTGGCTTCTTCCAAGATTGTATTCTGACAGGGTGATGGGGCCCAGAGCCCGACCATCATCAGTATGCACTTGCTTTGAGAGGCAAGATGAGGAAATATTTGCCCTCCCTTTTATTTTACACTTAATGCCAATAGCATAAAAGGAATTTGCTGTTCTCAGTAGATCTGTCTCTATCTTGGTGTCTTCTTTTATGGTCATGCCTTCCATGATTGAGAAAATGAGGAGAGTACAAGTGTTTAGCCAGTCATGGTCAGTTCACTGGATTTTCCACACAAAATGATTTCCACTTGAGAGGGAACAAGGCAGCGAGGGGCATTGCATAGACTGGCTATTCTAGAAATGCCTGTCCCAGGGGCTTTAGAGGTGGCTGTGGGGAGTACCCAGAGGGTATTGGCAACAAGGTGTGTTTAAGAATTTATTTTCATCAGCTTAAAGTGGACAATCTAGTTTAGCTCACTATAACCAAGATACGAGCTTGATCAAAACCTCATGCTTTACCAACTTTCTAACCCCAGGAGCCCTTAATTACTGATTGTTCACTGAATGTGGCTAGTCAGGATGTCATGTGAAAAAGGAGTGTGAGAGGAAGCCAACTCTTATTTCTGCCTTTCAGGGAGAAGCAGTTGCCTTTAACAAAGTGAAACCTAGATCTGTAAAGCTGGTTTTACTCATACTATAAGACTTAGCATAAAGCTCAAGCATGGATATATAGAGGGTCTGCTTCCACATTTTTCACAGACTTTTGCAATTAGTCACCTTTCCTATTTGTGGGCAACTTTGCCATGTGCAATCTCAGACTCCAGTCTAGACAAATTCCCTTTCTTCTTCTTTTTTTTTTTTCTTTCTTTTTAATGTGACACCATGATGGTGAAAGGTAAGTTTTCAATGGTAAAATTAATGTTCAGGTCAAATGGAAAATATGATCTCAAGTAGCTACTTGAAGCTCAGATGCCCATTGTTTAGAATTTCTTCTAATCAGGAAAGTCAAAAGCAGACCTTTATTTTTCCATATTCAGAGTGTCATAAAATTTCCCGAAGGTCAATTTTTCTTTTTGGCAAATAATTGTGTAGTAGTGTTCTACCTGCATTATGTCACCATGATTTTAAGGTAATAAAAATAATTTTTTATGCCTGATATTTTTTTCCCCAAGACATTCTGAGTTTATTTAAACTCTATTTTTTTTACAGCCTCTGCCTAATGAGATACTTGTTTCAAGTATACCTCTCATATCTGGTTTTCTTTTTACCTAGGCCTTCTGCTTTATCTAGTAGCCCAACATATTCGGACCTGCCTTTCATTAGGATCTCCCCCCACCGGAACCCTGCTGCAGCTCCCGAGTCCCCCTTCAGCCCTCCACATCCCTACATCAACCCTTACATGGACTATATACGGTCTCTGCACAGCAGCCCGTCCCTCTCCATGATCTCTGCGGCCCGGGGGCTGAGTCCCACAGATGGTAAGTCTCAGACCAACCCATTGCTTCCACACATCACACCACCTTCTCCCACTGCCTCATCTGGGACATGGTTTCAAGTAGCTGTGATGCTTATTGTTTCCCATGTGCCAGACACTATGCTGAATTCTTCTAAGTGCATGCTTTCATTTCAATGCAGGGGCACCTCCATGAGGTAGGGTTATAATCTCCACTTTCAGGTAAAGATAGAAATGTGCAGAGGTGCCAAATAATTTGCATCCTGGTCCATTGGGTGGTAAGTGACAGAGGTGTCCTCCTTTTTCCAGATCACTTTCTGAGGCTGGCTGTGTGTGGTAGGAATAGTATGTAGGAGAGCTGCATTAAGTTGCCCAGTAAATATCTACTTAGTTGTACTTCCAGGAGTAGCAGTGCTCCAGGAACAAGCTGTCAGCTAGTTGAAAGATACCTAAAGAGAGTAAGTCTTGCCATTTGAACAAGATTCATGTTTTCATTCAGTTTGAGATATAATTGACATAAGCATTATATTGGTTTAAAGTGTAGAGCATAATGACTTATATGTTTTGTGAAATTATTATCACAGTAAGTTTAGTTATACAGACAAAAAGGAAAAAGAAAAAAGTGTTTTCCCCCCTGTAATTAGGATTTACTTTTAGCAACTTTCAAATATACCATATAACATTGTTAACTATATTCAACATGTATAAAAAGATATCTCCATATCTGTTTTTAATTAAAAATTTTTTATTGTTGTTATATTATATTCATCTCATTTTTACCCCTCTGCTCTCCCTTCCCCACACTCCTTATCACCCTGCCACAGTCAGTCCCAGATGTTGTTCAAGTGCATGGGTCATCCATGCTAGTTCCCTTACTAAACTGTTCCCCTTCTTTGCCTCCTTCCCCCTCTGCTCTCCCTGTCCCCTCTACGCACTGAAAGTGTGTTGCTTGTATTCCTGTCTCTGGTTCTGTTTTGTTTGTTTGTTAGTTTGTTCATTAGCCTCCTGTATTAAGTGAGAACATGTGGTATTTAATTTTTGCTGCCTGGCTTATCTCACTAAGCATGATACTTTCCAGTTCCATCCATGCTATAGCAACTGGTAGGAGTTCTGTCCTTCTGCTGCATAGAACTCCATTGTGTAAATGTACCAAAGTTTTTTCATCCATTTATCCACTGAAAGGCACTTAGGTTGTTTCCAGCACTTGGCTATTATAAATAGCACTGCTATGAGTATAGGGTTGCATAAGCTCTTCTGAATTGATGTTTCAGGATTCTTTGGGTATAATCCTATATATCTCTATTTCTTATTTATCTTATAACTGGAAGTTTATAAGATTCACATTTTAAAAATAAAACTGTCGGAGTTTTATTTTTGCATATTCTGCTTAGGATTTGGTTTTACAATGGGAAAAATGGAGAGTCACCTCCATGGAGTGCTTGAAGTTTATGGTAATTACTAACTAGGAAAACAGAGGGAGAGAAGAATAAGGGAAGTCAGCTAACAATGGACTTGAAATCATGTGTGGCTTGCCGAAATTTAGTTGAGACACTAGAAAGTGGGACCTCTAGTTAAAGCATCTTAATCTTGGCTACCCATAGTATTCATGATGGTGTGTATAAGTCATTTTTTTTTTATTGTTTGTTCTGCCTTCCTCCTCCTGCCTCAAGTCCAATAATATCCAATCAAATAAAGTTGTTACTAATATTCATACTGCCTTGTGGTCTAAGAGTTTTTAATATACATCTATCTTTGTCATGTATAAAAATTCTGTGGGCACATGAGTAAAACACAAAGCTCTTCCTAGAATGACGGTTTTTCTACATAATTAATTGCAAAAATAACTTTTATTGATGAAATGCTATGGGCTATTAAACACGTTACATGCATCATTGCATTCATTGCTCCCAACAACCTTACGGAGCAATAAAAGGTAGAGCTGGCATTTGTATCCAGATCTTCACGAATCTGGAGACCACCCTCAGAACCTCTGCAATATCCTGCTAGTTTTATGCATAAATTGGCAGGTGGAAACCAATTATTATCTCACTGCTATAGAGCTGACTCTTGCCAGTAAATTGCTCCAGATTGGTAGGTATATTTTCCTTGTTGATTTTGTAATGAAATAAAGAGTTTTTAAATTATGGAACACAAAACTGCAGCTTCTCACCTAGTCATGCGTTACTAAAGCTGTGCTGCCTTTTCTACCTGTAAGTGCTGGGTCCTCCATGCACTGAGAGCTGACTCTGACACTCCTGTCAGAAAGCTGAGAGAAGTGTGATAAGCACGTCTGGAAAGAAATCATGTTTGTTTAAGTTGTCAACTACTGTAAGGAATGTGAATATACCATGATTTTATATAAGAAACTATTTTGTAAGGCGGACATAGGAATGAGTTACGTTACATACATTTACATACATTTTAATCGTTTTAAAATCTTGGTATGCCTTTAAACAATGGGGGAACAAAAAATAATTTTTCTCCCACCTTCTAAGCTCTTCTGGGCTAATAATTAACATTAGACAAATTGAAGGAGAAAACATGCCCCTAATTTATTACAGATGTACATGCAGGAGAGCTATAAAAATATGAGACCTGAAGACACATTTGAGATTTATGTGCCATTCTGGATAAAGTGGAGGGAGACAGGGTTCTTGGGTTTCAAAGGGACAGTAGGCAACTGAACAAGTAGATGAGAAAGAGTATACATGTGGTAAATACTTGCTGGGCCACCAGAAAAATTGGACACAGAAGGATGTTCAAAAAACAAGCTTTTTTAGATTTCACTTTTACCTGCCACACTGAGTTTTATATTATGATACTAAATGTTTCTCCTTTTAAATTTTTTTTCAATTATAGTTGATATTCAATATTATTTTATATTAGTTTTAGATGTATAGCATAGTGGTTAATTAAGTAATGTACAAAGTGATACCCCAATAATTCTAGTATCCAGATGCTTTCTCCCTTTAAGTAGGCTTCTCTGTCTGAATTTTTTAAGACATGTAAGAAGGAGGGTCAGTACTCCAAAATGTATGTTTTGGGGTGGCAAAACTTTTATCCCTTCAAAACTAACCTCACATATTTTATAACATATTTCATTTTCTCTATTCTTTTTCCTTCAGTTTTATTTTCAAATAAAAGATATCTGGTAAACTTAAGTGAAAGCACAATTTGAGTTAAAGGACTTTTACTAGAATGAACCATAACAGAAATTATTGATGTGGGCTGCATAACCAATGGACTTTCTTGACCTTCTTTCAACCAGTAACCATACTTGCTTTGTCTTGACTTCTCTTATAGCACCCCATGCTGGAGTCAGCCCTGCAGAGTACTATCATCAGATGGCTCTGTTAGCTGGCCAGCGCAGCCCCTATGCAGACATCATTCCGTCAGCTGCCACCACTGGTGCTGGGGCCATCCACATGGAATATCTTCATGCCATGGATAGTAAGTGATGGGGCTATTTTTTAGAGGAGTGGCAAATGCTAACTCATGAAATGGAGAGGAAGATGCAAAGATTAGGTAATTGTCTAACTTTACAAATCAGAGGAAGAGGAGGAACCACCAAAACTTGGTGCTCTGATTACCCTGGTTTTCTAGGAAGATCCCACAGATTTGGTCACCCTGGGACTCCCTTTTTAGCTTGAGAACAAACTGGAAAGTTTATCATTTGGCAGATATACAAAAAAACTATCCTGCCTTGATTGTCTTGATAACAAAATAAGGAAATATGTTCGATTACATGAATGTATTGCTTAATCATTCCTTGGATTTACAGATTTTTTTTTTTGCCTTAAAAATTAGTTTTAAACAAGACCTATAGTTGGTTTGACATTTTTTTTAATTTGATTTCTTTGCCTCATGTTTTCCTTACATTAAAAATTGTATTTCACTAAGACCTTTCATCTAGGAAAAATAAAAGGCATTTTCAAATTAGAAGGCTGTTTTTGGTGCAGAACAGTAAAGAAAATAGGGTCATTTGATGCATTTTATATTATTTATTTTTGGGTCCCTAAAGGCTTGTGATGTTTCCTTTGGGTCACTTATCAAGACATATAGACAAATGAGGCTATGATTATTACTTTCCAGAACATCCAAGAGTTCTCAGTTATGCAGATTCTTTGAGCCCACAACCATTCATCAGGTGCCAGGGAGTGACTTAGAAACATCATTCACAGTGTATATGAATGAAAGCCACTGCCCTTTGGATATGACAATGATAGGGCTTCAAGCAGGTCATGTGCTTTAGATTTTATTTGTTTTACCTAGTAGCAGTGATTAACTTGTGCTTTTCCATCTAAAGTCTATCTGCATTCTTTTGTGAAAAAGGTATACATTTACCGACTCTCTGGCACTAGTTAGTAATTCAGTTCTTAGGTCTGGAGAAGGTTCACACAAGGTAAAATCTACAGCTTTAGTCTTAGGTTCCTGAATATAAGTTTGCACTAGTTTCCATTGGGTTCATTGCCACACGCAAAGTGGGAAAACAAAAGTGTTATATGCTGTATACAGCCTTTGTTGTTCTCCTCTGTAGAGTGGAGAGCTTAAATTTCAGATTCATCATAACCACATTTCAATTAGAGATTGTTTGGGGGGGGGGAGTTTGGTGTTATTATGCAAATTAGTTATTTAAAATCTTTAAATAATTAAAATATGAGAGAATCCTTCGAAGGTCAGCTCATATTACCTTCCTAATTTGATGAGAATATGTTTAGTCAGGCTGTGGTTGTTTTTATCTAAATAAAGGATGAAGCTACCCTTTTACTTTGTAAAAACTAATTAAAGGAATTTTAATTTGCCTAAGTATATGGTAAATTGATTGCCATTATGTAGGAATTTAGATGTCCTATCATTCATCACATAAAAGGAAACCTCTTTTTTCTTTGTCAGAATTTTTTATTAGAATCGAGAAATAAAACAATTAACAAAACCAATTGAAGATATCTGCATTGGAACAATAAGAATGCTTGAGCTTGTATTTAGAAGGAAAACAGTTTGATCAGTAAAAACCTGGGCCACTTCAGATGGGCCACTTCTCTTTCAGGTGTTTTGAAAATGCTTTCCTTGTCAACAGAGGATCCCAAAATCACTGCCCCGCTTTGCTAAGTTATCTTTTGTTGCTTGGTTATTAGGGATTTGGGAAAATTGTAATTTGGTAATTGCATAAAGTACTATGTTTTTCCTCTCCGAAATATTTGATATAGCATTTGGTTAAACAACACATGAGAAGTATACACAGAATTTAGGAGAATTTTCTGAGAGTGAAGTGAAATAATTTTAAATACTGCATTGGATGCACTCCTGTAAGTAGCAGAGCCAAGCTGGGATTTAGCTGGTCACTGTGACCCATTGTTATAGATTTGGACTCTTCAACGGACAAAAACCACAATAGACTGGTTTCAGATGAGCACCTGATTCTTAAATATGCCAACAATGGGTATATCTGGGTTCCAGCCAGTTTTGAGATAGAATATTTCTGTGTTGCACATTAGAATTAATTATGTTTTATGCCTCTACTTTTACCTTTAGGGAGCCAAGTGACTTTCATTAAAAGACAGGAGAGCAAATAATAGCCCTATAAGGAACATGCTAGAGATGAGGGCACCTGAAACCACACTATTCATTTTAGTGAAAACTGACCTAAGTAAGTGCTCATCTTGGAGGGAAAAACAGAGGAGCTGAACCAGCCATTTCAAGTGCAACCTGAGGGTACATGAGGAGTGAAGTCAGGCCCTCTTTGTTTGTCTTTGGGATATGTAAGGGAAATATAAGATCACTAGTGTTTTATAGCATCAGATGGCCTTCTTAGTGAGTTAGTGGTTTAAAAATTAAAAGTGTTGCAGGGATCAGGCCTTCCTAGAATGTCCTGTTACTTCTAACTCTGCCAATCCTCCCTGAGGCCCAGTAAGTCACAGTGAGAAGGGTCATTGTCAAGCATTATGAGGAAGTTAACCATAAGTTCAGTTTATCCTTGGAATTGTTTGAAAATGGAATTTATTTCTTCAGTAAAAAACTTCTTTGGTGAAATTAGCCTCTTGTAGTGAGTAAATATGAAACATTTATGTGTAAGGCAGATTCCATCACAAATGTAGAATGCTAATTTAAACACTAAAAAATGGGTACATAGTTGAGATTGCTATTTGTTACTAACATGCCCTAAATCAGGTAATGAAATTAATCCAAATGAAGAAACTCAACTTTAAATGTGTCTGAAAAAAAAATTTGTGTAGGTACCACATTCATCATTCAAATTGGTTTTCTAGTTTTATACATGGATGGTACCAACTTACTAAGTTCCAGTTAATGATTTACTTTTTATTAACTTTAAAGTATATTTCTATTTCTATGTCTATAGAGCCTTTATATTCATTTTTTTATTTCATTAAATTAAAGCATGTTAGACTGTCATCTTGTGTCAAGGTCCATCTCTAATAAAGAAAACATTACCAATAGATTTTCTGGAGACAAGGTACCTAGACTTCTTTATATGAAAAAGAAGGCTTGCCTTTTACTTCAGTTTTCTGGGTACCGTAAAAGTGCCATGTCCCTGTAAGCATATACACCCATGCTATGGCATAAAACCCTCCATTATTACTTAAAAATTATCATGTTTTATTTGCCTCTTACCTACTGGGATTATGTTCTTTTTCTTTCATTAAACTTTAGTTTGATGACATTGTAATATAAATGTAATGTTAGAAAAGGACTGGGCCTGTGGGCCACACTGATAGCTATGTCCTGAAATTCAAATCTCTAATATTTACCGAGTTGAAGGCAAATAGACATTTATTTTTTTCAACTTT
Organism: Noctilio leporinus; assembly: GCA_004026585.1. Classification (NCBI taxonomy): domain Eukaryota; kingdom Metazoa; phylum Chordata; class Mammalia; order Chiroptera; family Noctilionidae; genus Noctilio; species Noctilio leporinus. Next base: position 152,527 of record PVIW01002445.1, read on the forward strand.
CCCATTAAGAAGTGTTGTATTATTTTCACATACATTTGCATGCATTTAAATTGTGAGTTGTTTGCCTCCAGATTAGAACTTCATTTGTAGAATCTTCTTGAAGGTGGAAAGTTCTAATAAAGTAGAGAAGTAATTAATGAATAAGTCCAGAGGGTTAAAAATAGCCTTATCAAGTCTCATTATAATGTTTACAGGATTTTTTCCCTCCCCACCTTGGAAAACCTATAAATAAGCTATATCTCAAGATTAAATATTTTTTGTGACATATTATTAGCCTATGGGAAATTCAGGTTAGGGGTCCTCAATTTCAGCACTTGTGGGGTCAGATAGTTTTTCATCATATGGAACCTGACCCACATATTGCAAGGCATTCAGCAGCATCTCTGTTTTCTACCCACTAGATGTAAGTATCACTCCATGAATTGTGATAACCAAAATGTCTCCACATGTTGTCACATGTCCCCTGGGAGCAATATCGCACCCCAACTGAGAACCATTAATTTAGATAATGCATTTAGCAGTTGTTTTAATAAAGCTTTAAGTATAAAATGAATCAGATAACTATGGGAATTGTTGGGAAACGAGTGCACAGCCAAGCTGAACCTTTTATCTTAGAATACTTTATTTCATTTTCCTTTGGCTCATTGCCTTAAAGTACTTATTGGGGTGGGGAGGACGTTGTGTTGTATAACTGTGGGAACCACTGTCTTTGTTGCTTGTGGTGAATTAATGATTGGGAATATCTAAGCAGCCATCAGAGTCATAAATCACTAGAAATGAGAGGGATCACACATAAAAGTCTTTCCCTTTTGTTTAGCAATTTATCATTTTGCCTGCACATTAATAAACAGAGCTCCCCTGAGGTAAGCCCCTGGAAGATAAATATTTCTCCCTAATTTCCTCAATTGTAGTCAGTAGATCACAAGTGGGAGGAGAGTTACTTGTCATCACAAGTTGCCACTTCTTATCCTTCATTTATTCCATACAGGCGAGTAGCAATAAATAACATGTACCACAGGTAATCAGGTTCTATTTTGTTTATTAACAGGCACCAGATTCCCCAGCCCCAGGCTGTCAGCCAGGCCAAACCGAAAACGAACACTGTCCATATCACCACTATCCGATCATAGCTTTGACCTTCAAACCATGATAAGGACATCTCCCAACTCCTTGGTCACAATTCTCAATAATTCTCGCAGCAGCTCTTCAGCAAGTGGCTCCTATGGCCACTTATCTGCAAGTGCAATCAGGTATGTATTTTCCCAAAGCTGTTATATATTTCTTTAGTAAAACATTAGCTCTGAACTGCACCTGGATTTGCAATACTGACTACCTGTGAGGGAGAATATAGCAACATGGCACTGGGCCTGACCTAGAATGCACATCAAATATCACTACACTGAATTCCAGATCCAATTATTGGGCCCAAAATTTTTTTTTTTTTTTTTTGCAGACTTTAATCAGTAGTCCATATATAGAAATAGTAGTTACTCAGTTATGATGAAATTTACTTCACAGAGACAGTGAGTATGGCAAATTTTTTTATTCTAGCCCTTCTTATTGACTGTAGTTCTAAGAGGAAAAACTTCATACCTGGTCGTGCAACACTTGTAAAAACAAGAGCTGAAAGCAAAAGAGCAAACATGGTATAATTCACACCTGTTAGTACTGGGGAAAAGTGTGCCCTGGGTGGAAGAAAGAAAAGGTGACAGCAGGGTCTTTAGTCTAATGGAAAATAAGTGCAGGTGATATTGGAAGCTATCACAGAAAATCTAGGGAAAAATTCTTGGCTACAGTAATATACCATATTTACTAGAAATAATGAATAATATTGTTTCTTTCAGGATATTCTCAATTGCAAGTTTTAATTCTTTCCTTGTTCAATTATCAGCACTTCTACTTGGCAGGCAAGTTAGTGTTTAAATATTATAAATTCCCATTTTTATGTCATTTTCTACAGTGTTCCTTTGTTCTTTTAATGTGGTCAATAAAGTGTAGAAACTTGGAGCAAAGCAAATAACTCTGCTTACATGATAACAGTCAGTAGATAGAAAGAGGTTTTGGATGTTTTCAGAATTAGCCACTATAGTCACTGTAACTTTGGAGTAGGGGATATTTGTAGTCAGATTCCAGGTTTGCCATCAGCCATCTGTGCAAACCTGGCTTAGTGGTTGGCTCTCTGAAGTTGTCTTCACACTTGTGAACTAAAGGCTAGATACCCATTGTATAGGAAAGGGCCACATTTAACTAAAGCTGGGGTGGATTTGTAAATCCAGAATGAAGACCCCTACCCATGGGCAAAGCCTCAGGGGGACTGACCTTGAGTGATCTATCTGTCCAGGAAATGAGCCACCATGGCCTGGTTGTGCTACCTCTCTGATCATCCGAAGTCTGGCTCTGAGATAGGCATACTATCTCAGAGCTGTGACCTGGCTGTTTTGCTACACTGCCTGCAGATATTCCTGGGGTCAGAGATGGCTGTTGACCATATAATTATTATGTGGCTTGACTAGAAGTCATAGTATCAAAGTAGTAGAAATGTGGTACATGATGATAGTTATACAGAATCACTCTGAGCCTGCATTTCCCTTGCTTCTTTGTCAATTTTTCTTCCTTCTTACTCTCTGCCCAATTATCTCAGCTTTTTATAGCATCTAAAGGACTTAGATTAAAATATAGTCTGCAAAATGAAGTGTCTTTATTTTTACCCCAGCATTTCACAGGATTCTTGATTACCATACCTTTGTCGAGGTAATCTAGTACCAGTACTTGAAAGATGTCAGTGTATTGACTTGAAATTAACATTGTCTCCTGCCTCCAAGGAGCTACAACAGACCTCATTATTGTCATTAAAACTGGTAGAAGAGGTACTGAAGACCTGTTGCAGTCAGCAGACCTGGGTTAACACATACTCCTGTTCTTTTGTGCCTTCACCTCTTTTCCATCTGTCCTTTCTCTTACAATGTTACCTCTCTTTCTTTAGTACATGTGTATTGTATGTTAGGTTAAGATAAAGCTTCTAATGCATATAAAGTAATACACATAATTCTAGAAGAGGAGAGCTTGCTATATAATATAATAATTATCATTGGCACCGTTTGTCAGTCTTTTAGCTGGAGAAATGAAATGCTAGTGCTTTGCTTCTCATGTTCTAAGTTTCATTTTGTGAAATCTGAAAACTGACTTGAGGAATAACCAGTAAATAGCAAGACAAGTAGATGACAGAGAAAGGAACCTAAAAAGGATAGCTAACTTTCTCAAGAGTAAAATGTACAAGAGCAAATGTGCATTCAGGATGCAGTTAAGCTCTGCTATGTACCAAACAATACAGCAAGCATGAGGCACACTGTTTTTGTCTCAAGCACAATTTTGGAAAGCATAGTGTTCTTATCCTATGTGTCAGCACAATGGGTCTTTGCAAGAGGAAGTTTACAAAAGGCCATGTTTGGTGGGCATTAGTGACAGCACTCCAATACTTTCCTCTTTAATTTACGTGAAACACATTTGCCTTTCATATGTACATGTTGTCTTATATCTAGCCTGCTTCTGGTATTAGCAATGCATAGAGTAATGATGCTAGTTAAGTGTCTAAAGATGTTAATCAAAGTTTAAGGACCCACATTGAATTTTCTGAAAAATATCACAGCCATTTCCTTCATATGTTTGTCTTGTTACTTTCCAAGGGACCAATAATGCCATTTTCCACTATTTGAAATATTCACCTTTACTTACTCATCGTGTAAGTTACTATATGCTTCCTCTTCTAGAGCACAGTGCCACAAGGCTGAGAACTGGGTGTGTCTTGTTCATGGCCACACTCCCCACCCCACAAAGTCTGTGCCCTTGACACAGCTTGACACCACTCAACGAATATTTCTTAAATGAATCAAGGAGCTCTTTAATTAGTAATTAGAATTATTATCACCTTTTTTTAAAGGAATCTTATATGATAGATGAATAGTTATAGTTTTCAGAAAGTTACAGTCTATATGAATAGTGTTGTAATATGTCCATATGTTAATGGTTATAGAGAGATACATGGGTGCAAAATAAAGGGATAAAAAAGCAAATGTATATCTTAAGTTTATGTATGGTTCTTTTGTTAGATATATAATTAATAGTTCAGATTGCTATAAAAATGCCATAGAAAGCAAGTCTTTTTTCCATAAAAACTCATTGGTATATTAAAACATATTATGGGCTTGTTCCATATGCTATCTTAATTGAGTTTTATCATTTTAACTTGAATCTTAATAACCTGGAAATGCCTATATGCATAGGGGTTGAATAAATGCTTAATTGTTTTCTACAATATGAACTTTTTTTAAGTGTCTCCACTTAAAAGGAATTAAATATGAATTTTATTTACAGATTGATGACAAGGATTTCTGTACAAATGTTGACTCACATCATTCTTTGGTTTGAAAAACATGTTTCTTATACAAGTCAAACATGATTATAGATCTTAAAGTTTTATGTATTGATATTAATAATATGTAACTTTCCAGATACAAATAATTATTTTATTCTTTGGAAATTTAAATAGGTTATATAGAAAGTACTCAGTTAAAACTTGCTGAATTAATAAAAATGATGTAGTATGCAGATTTCATGACATTGATTTTAGTTGCTTAGCATCCTTTCTACTTATACCCCAAATTTTAACCAAATTAGGGATAGTTGTTGAGATTCCCAGATAGAAGACTTCCAGGTGAGTGAGGTACTGCTGTGCTTTTCACTGAGGTATTAAGAAACAAGGCCCAGTTTGCTACCTTTGACCATACTTTGCAAAGGGTATTGACAAAACTATACCTCTGGTTTTTGATAGAGAATAAATAATACATCAAAACTTTTTAAAAGATTCAGACTTTGGGAATTTGAATTTTAAGTCTTTGGAGATAGAAGAACTGGCTTCCGCTCAGCAGGTTTTTGATCACTTTTGACTAAGCTCTGAGTTGAATTTCCAGGTAGAAGTGGATGTAATTATCTTTACTTAGATGTGCTCAGAACTCTGTCCCTGTGTCACTGCAGACAGCGAATGCCACTTGAAGGTAATTCATCAAACAAAAATCAGTAACCATAAATCTGTTTTCATGGGTACAAGTTATATTTGGTGTTGATGGCATCACTTGGACAGATTATAGCCAGGGATCTAAAATCCACCTTTTTTTCTTTTTCAGTCTTTAGAAAGATGAAAGTTATAAATTAACATTTGAAGTCATTTATTCTGACTTTATAAATATCCTAGAAGAATGCTTTTCAGAAATGTTTTACAAGGAACATTAGTTTCTAGAAACTCCTCCATATACTGCTGCACACTATCTGGAGTGGGTTATTGGAAGCACATATTTGCATATTAACAGCTCCACACTCAAGGCTCAGACTTTTATGACTTTGCCACCCCCTTTTTATTTTTCTCCATATAAAACTTAGTTTTGGATTATCTCAGGAGTACCTGTGGCCATGTTAGCTCATTGCTTAGGAAGATCTGGGCCACATGATTACTTTCTTTCTGGAGATCTTATTGACTAAATATAGATTAACAGTTTTAAGTTATATTGTTATAAATGTGTGCTTTGAAATACATTTTCATGTAGTCATGTAGAAAAGAAGTAAAAGCTGTAAAATATTTTTAATTGTATTTTATAGAGTGTTGATTGAAAAGAATTTAGAAATCAGATTATAAAATTGATCTCTATGTTAATGATCCATAAGAAAGAATAGGGTTAGCAGAAATGTAAAGAGTTGGTATAATAAAGCTTAGGTAGCCTCAAGCTTTAGACTCAGTCCTTTTTTAGAGGAGACAGAGGAAATTTGTAAAAATTTTCAGCAGAATTGATGCCTTATAGTTTTAGGAACTCATGGAATACATGCATGAACTATTTAGGAAGACTGATTTTTTTAAGGCTTCTAAAGGTACAATTTACTTTTTAAAACTTCTGACCTCTGTACTCAGCTAAATCTTTTGTCAGCTGCCAAAGTTCTGTAGCAAAGTGAATCTAAACACTAGTTTTGTTTATGTAACACTGTTTTACAGACATGTCAAATTGTAGTTTTCAGAGGAAAACTTATTTTTTTCTTAAACTATTCTGAGTGTGGTGGACAGCACTGGCTTCCAAAAACGTCCATGGAACCCATGAACCCATGAACATGTTACCTTATGGGCAAAAGAAATTTTGTGGCTGTGATTCAATTAGGGATTTTGAGATGAAGAGGTTATTCAGGAGGCCCTAATGAAATCACAAGGGTCCTTAGAATAGTAAGGTAGAAGGTGAGAGTCAAAGTGAGAGGAGAAGGTCAAAATGATGTGGGGGCAGGAACCCAGGATGCCATCAGTCTCTAGACTCTAGAAGAGGCACAGTGCCTAGACACTGTGCAGTGCCTAGCTTTGTGGACCTGTTTGAGACTCTGATATGCAGAGATGTGAGATAATGACCATGTGTTGTTTGAAGCCACTAAGTTTGCAGTAATTTGTTTTAGCAGCAATGGGATAATAATACATTGTGGAAGTGATTCAGCCACTCATTTTCTCTAAATTGAGTATCTGCCACATCCCAGGCAGTGTTCCAGGCATGAGGGGTCCGCAGAGAGCAAAGGAGACCAGGGTCTAGCTCACTTAGACCTTATTGCATTCTAGAGGGTGAGAGAGAATATTACTTCAGACAGTGCCATGTGCTGTGGTGAGAATAAAATTGTCAAAACAATAGAAAATGATTGATCAAGGTGCTTCAAGGGGGCTCATTTTGATGGTGGGGGCATCAGTCTCTGCTGACCTCTCTTTCTGAGGGGATGACATATAATCTAGGACCATAGTGATAAAAAGGAAGCAGCTGTGCTGACTTCTGGAAGGACATGGCAAGTACCCAAGCACAGAGACTTATAAGGCAGAGCCTCTTAGGATAACAGCTCATCACCACTTAGTGTCATAGAACAGGAGGTGGTGGCTCAGATCCCTGGTCCCACCACTGGTGAAAAGTCCTATTGAGGTTCTTTTCATGCACTTGGAAGGGGAGAGAAATCCTTAGGCAGTGCCCAGTCATTGCCTATTCTCTGCTGCTTCCTTACAAAACTTGGTCAAGAACTCCGCAGGCTGATCTGAGAGCAAGAGGAACCTTGGCTTCCAAATCCATGCATTGATGCTGTGACAAAGTCAAGAATTTCTTATCTATCATCACATTCTAAATAGCTTTTGTAATCTGAAGCACCTTGAGGAACCAGCAGCAGCACCAGCCCCTCTTGGTTGAGTCCGGGGCTCCATATGTGCCTTGTAGAGGAGAGGGAGAGTTTCTGTTGCTGGCTTCTTATGAATAAGCAGTGACAGCTGAAAATCACTTGTTCCTTCTATATGTTCTGTTCCTTAGAATCAGTCAACATGGGTTTTGGAGAATGTTTATTCCTGTCACCTGGTTTAACCAGCCAAAAAGCAGCCCAGAAAGGGGACATTATTCAAGTGTGCTGTAAGCTTTTGGAGCGCCTTTCAAGTGTCTTCTGGAGTCAGAAAGAAGCCCTCAGGATAGGGCTGCAGCAGGAATGTTGGGCCTGGCTTTTGTCTTCTCTCTTACATCTTTTTAAAAGTAAAATTGTACTTACCCTGTCCAGCTACCAACATTTTAAAATTATTATATATGGAACTGAGGGCATGTTCTGCTTTGTGAAATGTGTTTTTAATGGTTTTGATTCTTAATTAGGTCCTGATTTTTTTGAGCCCCCAAATATTTCTGCCTTCTGGAATTAGAATGTAAGTGACCATTGGGGCTCCCCTCCCAAGCTTACTTGATCATGTGGGCTCAGGAAGCTGAAGAGATATATGTCACATTGTAAATGTATGTGTAGAGGGATCTTTTGTTTTTTGTTTTTTTTTTTTTTTTTTTTAATGAATAGAGTAAGGTAGTTATACTTAGTAATGCCCATTCACCAAAATGAAAAGGGGAGGCTGTTAAATCATTGTGGGTTTTTTTGATGAATGGCTTGTACACTGAAAAATAAATTGGACAAACTGGCATAGAGCTCAGTGAACATGAAATCAGCTATTAGAAGAAAGCTTGTGAACAAATTCTGAGGCAGATATGCATCTTTTGATTAACGCCCTATCAATCATCCACACAGCTACCTTCGCTAAGTCTCACTGTAATCATTCATGGTTGCTTTCGGAAACACTGGCAGAAACTATAGTGCTGCAGAAACAGAACATTATACTGATTTCTCCCTAACTTACTGTGAACAATGACTGTTTTCACCATGTCTCTGCTTTCCTTTATTAACAAAATACAATACAGAATGAAAGGAGAATTTCTCCAAGCCTGGTGAAATTCTTCTAGGTTATTCTTAATAATATTCAGTCTTAAATAGGCAAACTATTGTAATGTGAGGTTCTCTGTAGGAATAATAGTAATGTAATCCCATTGAACTTGCCTTTTATGGATTGTAGTCAAATAGGCAAAATGTGGAGTCACATTAATGAACAGAGTATATCTTCAGAATTATTACTTAAAGTTGTTGAAATGATTTGAATTGTGTTATTGTAATTATTATATTCTGAGTTAATGCGCTTAACAGCAATAGTAATTAACCCACCAGATTATAAATTTCATGAATTCTACCTTTGACATTAGAAAAAGTCCTGATTCTTTTTGTATGTTACACACAGAAAGGATTGGGGAGGGGGGGTGGGATATATTTCAGACTTTTTAAGAAAGAAATTTTTGTGAAGGAATTTATAGTTTTTCATTCTTTTTTAAACCATTAACAGATTCCTGAAGGGCACTGAATTCTTTTAAGATGATTTGATTCCTAAACTATGCTGGCACAAAGGATAATTTGGCACTGCCTACTAGTCGAGATATCTTTAGGTAATAATGCAGTTTCTGAACTTACTATAGCCTGGGAAACCCTGTGGCATAATGAAGTAGTGACAGTCATTAGCATGTATAATCTTTAATAAACATTTAATTCTGTTTAACTGGAAGAGGAAGCTGTACTCTCTCATTGGAATATTCCTCCATCAAAGCCCATTGATCACTGATTTCACCCGGGAGAGGTTAATCTATCAGCTTCTGTAACCAGACGGCACTGATGGAAATTCTTTAGGTGGCATTCGGGAAGAACCAGGCTTTCCATCTTTACAAACAAATGAGTGATATGACAACTATGGTGTTCAAAACACATTTAACCAATTGATTTTCTTTCCTCTTGTAATAAGATCTGGGGACATATGAAAGTGCACAGTGTGAGCCAAGATTAAAGGAATTGCTCCATGCACAGGAACATATGGGATTGAGAGCCAATAAAAGTACATAAAGCTTGTAGTCACCCATTTTCCTTTTTTATATAAAGTTTGTTATTGCAATAAATAGCTGTTATTGAGCTAATACTTTTTGTTTTATTTTGCTGAATCTTATTTTAGGTCTGTGTATGTGTGTACACATGCGTGTCTTATCTTTCTTTTGGAATTTCTAAAGATATTTGTCAATCATTCTTTTTATTTTCTAATTTAAATAGGCCTGATATGACTTAGGCTGGTAAAACTAGTTATAAAGGTGCAAACATGGGGTGTTCCATGTAAATGATGGTTTCCTGATTTTTATTTCCCCCATGTAGCCCTGCCTTGAGTTTCACCTACCCTTCTGCACCTGTGTCTCTCCACGTGCATCAACAAATCTTAAGCAGACAGCAGAGCTTAGGCTCAGCTTTTGGACACAGCCCTCCACTCATCCACCCTGCCCCAACATTTCCAACACAGAGGCCTATTCCGGGAATCCCTACAGTTCTGAACCCTGTCCAGGTCAGCTCTGGCCCTTCTGAGTCCTCACAGGTGAGAGAGACAGCTCTATGAGCTGGTCAGTGTTGATAATCATAGAGAAGAGCCATGCTACTGTGTCAGCTCTTCCTAGGCACAGTGCCCTGGCATTCTCAGTACTTTCTTTTCTTTTTTTTATCTTTGCTTCATTCAAATAATGTTTATTGAACATTTATTTTGTAAAATTTTGCAATAATGCATGTAAAATAAAAAGGAAAAGTGTGCTTCCCAAGAGTCACTAGTAATAACTAAGTTATTTGTTGGATGTTGGATTATCCTTTGACAAAATTGGGTTTGGGTGGGATAGTTTTCAAAGCCCTTTGTTTCCTACTTTATTTTTTCCTCCATGTATTTCTCTTCTTTCAGTTCCCTTCTTTTCAGCTCCCCTTTGCTTTTCCAAACTTTTTCTGTCCTGGAGGAATGTGATAGGAAAGACTAATTCACCCTATGGCAAGGTTTCTCAGCTCTGACTCATGTGAATACCATGAGGGTGGGCAGGGTTAGAAGGGTGCTCCCAGAGAATCTGACTTCAGTCTTCCTGTGTGGCACCTGGGCATTTATGACTTTGATGCAGGAATGGTTAAGAACCAAATAGTCTTCCACCTTTCCCTCTTACATAATTTTGAAAAAATTGTTTTACTGTGTGCATATTAAAGTTGATATAAAAATGTTTTAAGTTTAAGCAGCTTGAAATCATGTGATTTTCTACATAATATAAATCTTGATTATTTAAAAATAAAGCAAGTAAATTTTTACATGAGTCCAATGAGCCAAAGACTATGGGATTTGTTACTTCCCTACAATTACCCATTTGCAGTTGGAAGTTTTACATTATACTTTTTCTTCCTTGAACTCCTATATCCATTCTATTTCTCTCACATAATGTTAATGTTTTATTCTCCTCTCCCCAGCAATCACCACACTGTTTTCCATGTCCATGAGTCCTTTTTCCTTTTTGTTCAATTCTTCTATCCCCACCCCCATACCCTACTACCTATCATCCTGCTCTCCATCTACGAGCTTGTCCCTATTTTCCTTGTCTCAGGGCTTTCATACTGTATGCAGCCTGAATTCTAAACCCAAGGCTGTCGTCTTCAGTTTTGATGAATATTCTATGTATGTGCTCCTCAATAAATAACAGCTTCTTTCACTAGAGTCATTTTATCCTTGGTGGAAAAGTAGGCTACTTGAAAAGGCTTAATTCTGACCGAGTGCTGTCTATACATCTATTCAATAACAATGCATTCATGAATGTGTTGATCTCATTTGGTCACAGTCCACTGGTGCTTAGAATTGTGTGATACTTCAAAGTAAGAATAAAACTGTTTTTATCTCCACACTGATCATGCTCAGAGAAGAATCTGGATGCTCTAATTAAAGAACTTTGCAAACTATTCATGTTGGTTTCCTACCTACCTCAAGTTTTGTTCTTTTAAATACAATATTGGAACACTGGAACTTATTAAATTCTAGGCCCCCAGCTCTATTCTTCTAGTTTTAAAAACAAAGGGAGTTTATACTCATGAAATAAAAACAAGGAGCTGCCTCATTAATGCATTTCCCATTACCATGGTATGGGAAGGAATATTATCAAAGTCATTGCTCTAGTGCAAAGCAAGCCTGCTTTTTTTGGTTGCATGATATAGCAATGGTCCTACTCATTGATCAAACATAAGTTTTGCCTATGTTTTTGCAACTGTGACTGACAGAACAAGCCCACAAGTGAGTCTGCAGTGAGTAGTACTGGTGACTTGATGCACAACAAACGATCCAAGATCAAACCTGATGAAGACCTCCCAAGCCCAGGGCCACGGAATCAGCAGGTGAGGCACCTGGGCTGTGTACTTGACAGAAATCCATTCACAAAGTTTAGCTCCATTTGATTCTCTAGTTCAGAAGCAAACACAAAAAAATGCTGTGTTGGGTATAAACTGTGGTTCATAGAGTAAGTAGATTTATTTGTTGCTATTGATGTGACCAGGTTTCAATTCTTAGTCCCAATCATGGGTCTGAATTGTGAGCTCATGGCCCTAAACCTGACCCAGACAGAGCCAGTGATGTTCCGGGTACTAATAAATTTTTATTTTTATTCTTATTTTGCCACTTCCTACTTTTCAGGAGAACCTAGGAGAACAGGAAAGAATCAAGGTACAACTAACCTATCCTGAGACTGGTTTCTAGCCCTTTTCCCAGAGTCCTGAAAGGACAAGTTTAAATATTCCACTTAGATCATCTCAGCCTCAATTTAAAGATGTGTATATTATCATTATACCATCTCCTTGGGTCCCTGTGTCTGACCTAGGAAAGAGGTCAGTGAATAGTAATTCTCAGAAATAGGGGTTGGACAAGGGTTAGGACTTTGACAGAATCCAGACCTTGCCTCAGCCCAAACTTTAGACAGCATTAGCTCAAATATTCATTTTAGTGAAAATGTTGAAGATGCAATTATTGGGTATCACAGGTTCTGAAATTCATCTTTCCTCTTATATTTTGCTAGTCAACAACCTGGCTGGTTACACCTAAATACATTTATACTGGTTTTGTCATCTAGTCTCAGATTAGAACTCAAATCTACACATCAAAGTGTATCCCAGAATTCTAGAAATGTGTTGTGTTTAAATTGCTACAAAGCTGCTTGAGAAAACTAGGAAAGAGTATGTCTCCCAGTCCCGAGCTTTAGATGCCATTGTTCTTGGGCAGAGTATATAATTGGATATCAGAAGTTGAACCAAAAAGACATTATCCCTATACAATCCATAAAGTGCCTCTTACAGACTCTAGTGGCAAACAAAAAGGAATTAGAATTACTAGTAATTATTTCCCTGGATTCCAAAATATGAGAATAAACAAACTAATGTACTGAAAAGAATCTAACCAAAAGAGAAAGATCAATTTTGGGGGGTAAAGATAACATCACCTAGTTTAATTGCTTTTCTTAAGGGATAACATTTTAAATTCGTTTTTTTTTTTTTCTTTTTTAATTTTATTGTTGTATTACATCCATCACCTTTTTGCTCCCCTCTGTCCCTCTCCTAAATTAGTTTTTTTTTCACCTTTGTATTCAAGGACATCAGAGTTTGGCTTCAACTACTTATCATCATTGTGATTTGGACTGTTGTCTTTAATCATAAATTAGTAATCTCTGAAGATGTGTTTGATAAGTCTGAAAAAATGGACACAAAAGATTCCATATGTTTGACTTCTTCTATTCACAAAACCCATTTGATAGACCTGGACTGTATTTTATTTTTGCAGAAAAATTGCATCAGGAGAAAAACATCTCGTTTTATCTTTCCTCCCATTGTGTCTGGTTTTTTTCCCCTCTCTTCCTTCTCCTCACTCCCTGCCTATCAGGAACAGCCAGAAGTAACCACCCTGGTGAAGGAGGAAGGGGACAAAGATGAAAGTAAGCAGGAGCCTGAAGTCATCTATGAGACAAACTGCCACTGGGAAGGCTGCACACGGGAGTTTGACACCCAGGAGCAGCTGGTACACGTAAGTGAAAGGGACTTGGGAACTGGGCTTTACAACTCTGTGACCTTTCTGTGGGATCAGCTTCCTTTACCCTATGCTGAGTCAAGTTTCATAGCTCACAGCGTTACAAACTGAAGAGGCCTTTATGACTTTCTGAGAATAAAGAGAACTCTTGAGCCATAGTGCTTGACCTGTTCAGTCAGCTAAAGCTTAGTGTAAAATTCAATAAACTCTTCAATAGAGAGTGTAATGACTCTGATCCTGTAAGTCAGAGAACGCTATTTTGAGTTAGTGACTCTGATGGTTATTGAGTAATAATAGTAAGCTGGACATGAATTATTGTTAACCTTTTAACCAAGTTGAGTCTGTTTTCCAAGAGTAACAGCAGAAATGATTGTAATGGGGGATTTCTTTTTTTCCTTCTACCTTCCTCTCCCAAAGCTTCAGGAATCTCCCTTTGTTTTATGCAGCAATTAGTACTCTGTGTGTGCTTGGGGCAAGCCATTAACACAGCTTCTTGACTTGGGGCCAACTCTCATAGGGCTAATAATTTATGGACAAAACAAGATGTATTGTAAAATGTGTTTAATGAGGACCATTTTTCAAACCTGAATCTTAGTCAGATTCAGAGCCACACCTTTTTTATCATACCAGGTTCTGAAGTCTTTTCCCTTTTCTGTGTATTATTTCATATAATGCAGCACTTCCTACCCAGTGTACTCATACCTGATTAACCATATGTCTTTTTCCCATGTTTCTTTTCTTTTTTTTCTTTTTTTTTGACATTATCTCTCAGGCTAGTAAAGCCTCCCTGGCAAAAGGACCATGAACAACTGAGATGCAAGGACATTTAGATGATCAAGGAAAAGAAAGAGGTAGCTCACACACTCCTGTATAGAAGGACAGGGTCTCATTAAGGCACTAAGGATGGTTTGCTAAGTGTGGCATCTTTTAATACGATGGAAAGTCTTAATAGAGCAGCTTTTTTGTTGTTTTGATAGAGCAGTTTTCGTTGTGACTCCTTACCCCCATATGCACACTCATTCTCTTTTCTAGTAACTTTTTATTTTTAGATGATCCATATTTCTTGATAACTCTTCTCCATTTAAACACAAAAATTATAAAATTTATCACGCATCCCACATGTTTTATAAGCTGCATGAGTTTTTGAAGTGTGTCTTCTGAAACTTGGCTCATCCTGTGTAATATGTTTCACACATTGCAATCACATTATACTGTTAAATATATGATTTTCTGGTTTTGAGATATGTTATATACAGAATGTTTTGAGAATTTAATGACCCCTCTATTTCTTTTAACACATTGTTGACTGGCAATTTTATACAAAAAGCTATGCAAGTGCAAACATGACTTAACTCATCATCGGTCAACAACGTTGACATGAGTTTTTTCGTGACCAGTCAACAACGTGTTAATCATGTCTCCTTGTAGTGGTATAGAAAGAATTATAGATTTCTCAGCACAGCAAGAAACTAGAAAATCAGATGGCTTTAATTAAGGTATATTACCAATTTTTTCCATGAACTTAATTTTTTTTTTCTCTTTAATTTGCTACAAGTGTTATTTTTAAGCCAAGCCTGACTTAATGGCCCTTTTACTCTCGCTGTTTTAATGGAAACCACAGACATTATCATACTGAAGGGGGGAAAATTTTTCAATTTTTATTTTAATGTAGATAAATATTCCAAAAGAGTAGTGAATGCCAAGAATACCCTGAATGTATAATAGTATACAACATAAATGGGAGAATTGTTTATGTAACAACTGCCATCATAACTGAGATGTTGGCAGTGCTTGTTAAAATGTCCTTCTGAGAGATGATGTGGCTTCATTGTACCTTTCTGTAGACAAGCCCTTGTAGTTCAGCCATTAGCAAATGAAGAATGAAATAGGAGCTTATATTTAGATTTAAATAGTTCTATATTTAAATAGAATTGTGCTGTTTATTAGAGGCCGGATTTGAGGTAACATTTTTGGGTTGTGGTAATAAATTAACCATTTTGTTGCCTACTGAACATGAAAGCCTTTAAAAAATAGTGACTGGTGCATTTTTTTGTATTTAATCTCAGTGATGAAAGGTTATATACAGTGATGTTGATTTAATAGAGATCTGAGTAGTTTTATGATAAGGCTGCTTAAACTATCAATATTGTTAGTTTTATCTATTATCTTTTATTGTAAGAATATGAATGAACACTGTAGATTTTTTAAAATTTCAAATATCTGAAAGAAATTTATGTCAGAATTAGAAGGAAAGATAATATATAAACTGTAGGATGTTAATTTCACTCTGAGATAAATTATATTAGTGAATAAACTGGTAAGTGAATTAAAAGGTGTAACTTAAATAACATAAATAAAGATACTAATTTATGTCACTTTTTTGCTATCTTTTTACTTGCTATTTGAAGTGTGGAAATTACAAATTTGTGCATTTAAACAGATTTTACTTTGCATGACACATAAGTACGTTAATACTCATGGATGTATTTGGTAGCATTTGCAGTGGCCTAATATAGAACAGGTGCTTTATTTTTTGTTGATTGAATGAATAGGTACTTTAAGTCCACCTGATTACTTTGGTGGTAGATGGAAAAAACACCACTTACAAAAACTACTGTTTTTAGGGACGGAAGGAAGCATTTACTGCTTTCGTTCTTATGACTTTCTTTGGAGAGAGGACATTTTGTGAATTAGTTGAATTTTTATGGTACATACAACCAAGATGCAAGGTGTTAAACCATTCTGATGCTGTGCCTTATTTATAGCCATGACCCATTCTTTTTCCCCTCTTACAGTTAATAGAAAGATTCATGATTCTTCATGGTTGTCTATCTAGTGTCTGACAGTCCCGACTGCCTGCTAAAGCAAGTCACTATCTATAATTGATATCCTTCTGTGGAATAGGGTGCTGGCTGCAATTGAAGGGCTTTGCTGAAAGCTCTTAAATCCTGACAAGTTCTCCCCTTGTTCTGGTTCAGTCGCTGAGCTGCACGTTGGAATTCCAGAGTCATTTGAACTTGGTGCAAAAGGGAGACATGTGTTTCACATTAGCAAATCACAAAGTTGAAGAGGAGAATTAGGGAATTGGCTTACTCTGCCCACCAGGTAGCCTCATTTCCAGTGTAATGCACTCCATGTTCTCTTGAAAAGATTACCTTGTCCCATTACTGTCTGGACAGATGGGCTAAATGTTACCTTGCCCTTCTCTTCTCCTTTATTTTGAGGCCCTATCCTTCTCCATTGTGTGTTTATTCTAGGTTTTCTATGACATCTTTACTTCTGGATGTTCAATTAATTTCTCTTCCCAGCAAAGAAATTATAATTGGGCCTGGTTACTCTCAAGTTAGTACTAAATCTGTCATTAATTTACTTCTGTGCCCAGAAGCTAAGAAGATAGATGTATATTTTTGTTAACCAGTTTTTGCTGTTCTTTGTTCCTTTCTTGGTGTCAGTTAAAATAGAAGGCAACAAGATAGTAAAGATACATATAACAAATGTTAATTAATTTAAAGTGCCATTGATTAAGACTACATTTATTATTGATTTGTCAAGATGCAGGCTCTTTCTTTTCATTTGACATCTGAATATACACATTCTAACATCTCAAAATATGTTTGAAATACTCACATTTTTCTTCATTTCTAAATTAGACCCTCTTTTTGTTGTGCATTTTTAAAAAAGATTTTATTTATTATTTTTAGAGAGAGGGGTATAGGGAGAAAGGCAGAGAGGGAGAGAGACATCAATGTGTGCTTGCCTTTCACCTGCCTCTAGCTAAGGACCTGGCTGGAGACCTGGCTTGCAGCCTCTTTATGTTGCCCTGGCCGGGAATCAAACCAGTGACCTGTGGGTTCACAGGCCAGCGCATTATCCACTGTGTCACCAGCCAGGGCCTGTTGTGCATTTTATATTACAAAAATCATGAATCTAAAATTTTAGAATATTGACTCTCAAAGTGTTGTTTCTGTTTTTGTTTTGTTTAATTCAGCTTTTGTTATTAAGTAAAACAAATCTACTGGCCTGGTTCCTCACACAGGTGTGAGGACTTTCCAATCCTTCCCATTTCCCTCTTGAGTTAACTCTCCTAGAAGTCAGTTCTGTCTTTGGCTCTTGTATGACTGAATGTCTGAAATGTGCACACATGAACCACACATTAGTCTCAGGTTCTTGGAAAACGGCACACTTTATTTCCTAATTACGCTATGTATTACCACAGGTGTTTTGAGAGGCTTTTTAAAAAGAGGAAAGGGAATAAATGTGAAGAATGTACACCTCATTGTGGGTCACCACTGCTGAGTGGCTAATTAT
Source organism: Noctilio leporinus (assembly GCA_004026585.1). Taxonomy (NCBI): domain Eukaryota; kingdom Metazoa; phylum Chordata; class Mammalia; order Chiroptera; family Noctilionidae; genus Noctilio; species Noctilio leporinus. Next base: position 170,129 of record PVIW01002445.1, read on the forward strand.
ACTAAAAAACATGGCTGCTGCAATCTGAAAGAATAAAAATTGTATAATCACCATGCCTGATGGCCACCTGTTTGCTGCATGGCTGCAATTCCCTACCCTCTATTTCAACTATTTGACTCTCTATATTGGTTTAAGAAATAAAACAAGATATTCTCTCCAAAGGCCTTTAAAAAGATCAAATTATTTTTAAACAGTTTTATTCATTGCCCATTTATTCATCTCCAGCAAAATGACTTTGGCAATTCCACTGTGGTGGGGCTGATTTCTCATGCCAGTGGGCGGGATGGCAGAGTTGTGGGTACAGAAACCCTAGCTTTAACTGGGTGGCATTTCAGTCTGTTAACTCCTTCCTCCTCTTGTATCTTTTAAGCATGATGTCAAAGTTCACCTTTTTATACAGTGATTAATCAACTACTTGGATTTTAAATACTTTAACATGCTACAAATTTTGGTGTCTAAACACATACTGAAGTTTCCTTTATTGAAGGAATATAGTTTTAATTACCTTTGCAGCCATTTGTAAACAAATTCTGTACATCGGTGGCATGAAAATGAAGGGTTTTCTTTTTAATATCATAAGGATTTAGATATAAAGAAAGCATATCTAATCTGTGAAGAATTGATGCATCTGTAGAAATGTGGGGAAGAGTTAGGATATGGTAAAGACATTATTTTCATGTTAATACCATGATCCTAAATTTGCATTTTAAATGTTTTCCATCTAATTATGATCCATTTGCTTAAGTTGCATTGTATATCCTTACCTAAGAGAAAATTGAGTTTAAATGTGATGGGGTCTCAGATACGAGTCTGAAATTAGTTTTATGTTCACATAAAATGTAAAACAAATGAGTGGAGATTTTGATCTTATTTTTTTCTACATGGAGTTACTAGTTAATTTAGTTACTTTAATTATTTGGAAATGTTGCATGTAAAATGTAGACTAAGAACTTCTAACTTCAAAGCCATCCTTTGACAATTGTGCCTCCAGGGTCACATTGGGGGGGGGGGGGAACTTACTGACTAAATTGCACCTGCAGAAATTGTTCCCATAAAGACACTCAGGAGATTAGACTGAGTATAGGGGGCTTGGAGGGCTGTGTGGTTCACCAGTAAAAGCCTCCCAGGGCTGCAGGAATTGTGAGTGGCAGCCCCATCTCTGCTCTGACCCTGAGGATGACCTCCTTGGAACTGTTTGACCCTTTAGAATGTTATTTTCTCACTTATCATACTGTGAAACAGCCTTGAAAATAAATGCCATCCCCAACGTCCAAGGCCAAATAAAGATCACATGCAGCAGGCTTAATGAGAAACAGACAGAGGGTATAAGAGAGGTGACTTCGTTTTATTTTTGTTTTACGTATTAGTGGTTTGTAGGGTGAGTGGGGGAGGGGAGGAGAGCGACACTGTTGGGTTTTGTGGCTTCTGCAAGTTAGCTCTAAGGCTTATTTAATATTCATTGTTGCAGAACCTGGGACAAGCACTTAACTGAAGCAGAGACCTCATTCTCTTCCCCAGTCTGTGTCTGATTGATGGGACTTGGCTAAGGCATTTTGCCTCCTTTATCATCAGTGTTAGTAAAAGCAAGTAAAAGATTTGAATTGGATAGTTCTTAGGATAGGGATGGTAAACAGGTTTAATCTTAAGTGTCAGCTTATTGGCTGGCCATTGCCTGGAGTTCTGTGCTGAGTTCTCTTCCCATTTTAGTCATGGAAGTAGGGGTTCTGGAGGTGGGAAACACTTGCCATTTCTTTCCAAGGCTCTAGTCCAACCCTATAGATTAAGTGTCTGACAGAATAATTGTGTTTAATTTTTCTAGGGGTTAGTATGTTAACTTGGGTAGTTATTGAATTATTAAAATGTTCCCTTTACTAATGTGCCTTAACCCCTGAATGAAGAATAGCAAATCGGTATTTTGAGTAAGATATAAAATGTAGAGATATACAAGCTATGTCTTAGTATAACTAATGTATAATTAATGTCTTAGTTCTTTAAATTTGTTTAGCAATTATATATCCCTGAAATATTTCATTAAAATAATCATCATGTCTCTGTTCCTGCCATTTGAGGAGGACTTTTCTATCAAATGCTTATTGATTAGTTATGAATGATATTTTAGGTGAGCTTTTGAGTTCTGCAAATATTTAGTCCTCTAGGATATTCTGTATGAACACACTTTATACAAGAAGGATGGTGTCTTAGCTTGATCCCAGTGGCTCTCCATTTCAAGCTCCCTCCTAAAGCCTGCACATAGAGCCCACATGGTTACATGCTGGGTGAGAGGTCACATGAATACATGGGCATGAGCATCACCAGGTGGGCAAGGGAGAGAGACCCCATCTTGGAGGCCATGTGTTACATGGCATGCTAATGCCACATGGCCATGGCGAGAACATCAAATACACTATGAGAGTACAGGTCCTGAGAGAGAGAGAGAAAGAGAGAGAGCACTTCTTTGTTTCCCAGGGATTATATTAGCTTGGGTTTGGGACAGACCAGGTGTTTTCTCAAATTGTTCAACCAACTTCCCAAACTTGCGTGTACTTTAGATGGGACCACCTCCCAATCATTCCCTTCATTCACAGGCTAGGCCTCTTTGGTCAGCACGTTACCATGTGCCATTCTTGACTTCTGTGGCACTTGTGCCTCTTCCCCTGGTTCAACTCCCAGTCTGGTAGTGGAGGTTGCTGGGGGGCAGGATATTTTTTTTCTATTCAATTACCTTGCTAGGTCTTCACATACTCTGTGTAAGAACCTCCCCCTGCTGACATCTTGGCAATAGGAGAGACTGGCTGGCACCTGGACTATTTTACAGGAATACTATTAGCAACATTGCTGACCTCTGCCCACTAGAGGCCAGGGCTGCCCTTCTCATCATGATAACCAAAAATATCTCTATAAACATTGTCAAATGTCCTATGATGGACAAAATTGCCCCAGTTCTGTCCACACCTTTCCTCTCGCAGTGTGGGGGGCGGAAATAATGAAAACAAAAAAGTATATTTGTGATTAAAGATAAATTTTCTCTTACTTAAATATACTTTAGAGTGTTTAGATTTAAAATAAAATATGACTTCATTACATAGTCTTTAGCAAAAGACTGTTTAATATATATGTGGGTGGTATGCCGGTATGCATGTATTTATGTGTATGTGGTACATGCAAGTGTGTATGTGTAAATTGGCAGAGCTTAATTTTAAAACCACATTTGCGAACGTTAGGCACTTAGTAGTTCTCAGTGAGGCTTATTACCAGCCTGGCCCTTGGTCTTGATGGAAAAATGCCATCATTTTTTTGTTTTTATTTTGTGTTTGTTTTGTTTTTTTGCAGACCAATGGAAGTCTTTTTTTGCCCCCCCTCAGACCAAGGAAGTCATTCAGACTTCAACTTCTGAGATCATAGCAGCATGACTGGAGATCAGACTCCTGCTTTGACATGAAACAGAGTTCCAGAAACAGAAAGCAGTTTTCTGTGCAGGGACTTTTTAAAGATTCAGGGACATTTAGGCTTTTCTGAGATTAACTAAATATTGCCATAGTTGATTTTCTTCATTTTCTAGCACAGTTATTGTTGGCATGAGAAGAGCACTGTAAGTGTCATATCCTCAAAGGAGTAGGCCACTCCCCACCCATTCCCCTGCCCAATTATCAGTAAATTTAGCATTAATCAGTGATTGGATTTTGGAGAGAGCATTGGATGGTGTACTGGAGATTTATCTTTTATTTTCATATCTGCCAACAGCTGTTTCTGACTTTGATTAAGTTACCCTACAACTTCAGTGTTTAAATTTGTTGTGTTTGTGAGGATGGAATGATATCATATCATGGAATTGCTTTATAAATGCTACAGCTTTATTCAAGTATGAGGAAGAAGGGACTCTAGTAATAATAAACCTAATTAAGTGAAGAATGTAGAGATTAAGGAGACCTTTCATCTAAATTAAAACTAGAGTAGATAAGTATGTCTTTAATTCACTGTCTAGGCTGTTAATCTTAGCAACTACAACAAACCATCACTACCTGTTGGCTGCTTCACAAATTGCAAGCATAGAGTTGGAAGGAAAAACCTCATGTGTGTCATGTCTATGGACTTGGACTTGGGGCTAGTGGGGAGAACAAAACATGACACATGGATGTTTTGTATATGTCCCTTTTAGTAAGGGGAATATACAGGACAGGCAGTTGAGTATGATATAAGCCAGGCTATTGCAAAGACTAAAGATACATAGGCAGAGCTGTGGGGAAACAGATAAAGTAAAGGTATGGAGGAAGGAATGAGAGAAAGGTCCTGTGGAGATTGCATTTAAACATGATGTTTAAAGAACAGATGGAAAAAAAAATAAAGAACAGGTGGGTTTATTAATTAACAGGGAAACACCACTGCAAGGAGGTATCGAGACTATTGTACAGAAAAGACAGCAATTAGGAGATAATAGATGCAGAAGTATAGGAGAATTGTATGCATGATAAATAATAAAAGGCTGGCATTTTTGACATTTTTGGGGAGCATTAGAAATATAATTGCAAAATGATTTATTTTAAGCTTTTGAGTTTAAGAGTGGTAAATAAAGCAGTTGTGGTAGAACCAAACCATTTTGGAAGACAGAAGGTAGTGGAAAGTGAGATTAGGAAGTATGTAAAGTAGCACTGTTTCCTGGGTAACCATGGAGTAAGAGGAATCAGATATTTCTGATAAGAGGGACATTAAGCCAGCATGTGCATTAGAAAGATGGGAGTTAAGCTTTGCAAAGCCATGGCTGTAAGTACCAGGTATTGAAGAGGGCAAGGATAGAGTGAAGTGTAAGGCAAGATGTGAGACTCTGCAGTAGAACTTATTTCAAAAATAATTGGGAAGATAGTTTGTAGATGTTTCACAATTATAGTTTTCACAGTTAATGCAGATATTGTAGATATTTTTCAGAGAACATTCAGAAGTTTTGGGTGGCCAACTGAGGGAGCCTTGCCCATAGAACCCCTATCTCTTGTGTGTGTGGCTCAGGCTCATTATGTAAGTGTCCAAAGATTCTATTGTCTCTCTTTGAACAGAGTGATCAGATTTGTTGAGAGAATGATCTCTAATGACTCGCGGAAGATGCTCGCTCCAGTGCTAGTCAAGTTTTGAGGGCCCCATCAGAACTGATTTTTATTGTGATTACCATCATTTTTATTTAAAGTATATGTTATTGATTATGCTGTTACAGTTGTCCCAATTTCTTTTCCCTTTGTTCCCCTTTTCCCAGTACCGCCCATCTCTTCCACAATCCTTAGTTCATATCCATGGGTCATGCATATAAATTCTTTGGCTTCACCCTGTCCTATGTTATTCTTAACTTCCTCCAATTTTTGTACCTACCAATTATGCTTCTTAATCCATGACTTAAACCATTTCCCCATTTCTCCCCCTGGCCCCTCCCTGCTGATAACCTTACAAATAATCTCTTCTGGTTGTTTGCTTAGTTTGTTTTTGTTTTTAATTTTTTAGGTCCTATTGTTGATAGTTGTGAGTTTGTTGTCATTTTAATGCTCATAGTTTTCATCCTCTTTTTCTTAAGTAAGTCCCTTTAACATTTCATATAATAAGGGCTTAGTGATGATGAACTTCTTTAGCTTTACCTTATCTGGGAAGCACTTTATTTGCCCTTCCATTCTAAATGATGCCTTTGTTGGATAGAGTAATCTTGGTTGTAGGTCTTTGCTTTTCATAACTTTGAATACTTCTTGCCAGTCCCTTCTTGCCTGCAAAGTTTCTTTTGAGAAATCAGCTTATCATCTTATAGGAACCCCTTTGTAGGTAACTCTTCTCTTGCTGCTTTTAATTCTCTATCTTTACCTTTGGTGTTTTCATTATAATATGCTTTGGTGTGGTCCTCTCTGGGTCTAGCTTGTTTGGGACTCTCTGTGCTTCCTGGACTTGTATGTCTATTTCCTTCACCAAATTTGGGGAGTTTTCCTTTATTATTTTTTGAATATTTTTTATTCATTATTTTTAGAGAGAAGGGCAGGGAAGGAGGAAGAAAGGGAGAGAAACATCAATGTGTGGTTGCCTTTCATCTGCCTCCAGCTACAGACCTGGCTGGAAACCTAGCTTTGCAACCTGGTTATGTGCCCTGACCGGGAATTGAACCCGCAACCTTTGGGTTCGCAGGCCACCAATCTACTGAGCCACCAGCCAGGGCTCCTTCATTATTTTTTCACATAAGTTTTCAATTTCTTATTCTTTCTCTTTTCCTGGCACCCCTAAGCTTCGGATATTGACACATTTAAAATTGTCCCAGAGGATCCTAAGCCTCTCCTCATTTGTTTTCAATTCTTATTTCTATATTCTGTATGGTTGACTATTTATTTCTTCGTTATGTTCCAAATCATTGATTTGAACCCTGATTTCCTTCCCTTCACCATTGGTTTCATGTAGACTTTCCTTAATTTCACTTAGCATAGCCTTCACTTCTCCCTTCAGTGTTTGCCATACTCAAGCAAAGCTTTCAGTTCTGTGAGCATCTTTATCACCAGTGTTTTAAACTTCATGTCTGCTAGATTGGCTATCTCCTCTTTACTGTGTTCTCTCACTGGAACCTCCATCTGTTCCCACTTTTGGGCCATACTTCTCTGTCTCCTCAACTTGATGGACTCTTGTGTTTGCCTCTGTGTCTTAGGTAGAGCTGTTACACCTGTTACGTCGGGAGAGGCAGAGCCATAGGTATTTGTCAGGGGGGGTGACTCATTTCACCACATTGTAGCAGAAGGGTCTGAGAGGGAACAATGTTGCTGTCTCTCCCCTTTTCCAGGCACTTCTCCCACTTCTTGTATGGGGCTGTTACCCTGGCCATGGTTCCCAGAGTGGGTGGATCTGCAGATGTTTTAGGACTGTGGGGACCCTCTAAACAAAGGGACTCTGCTGAGAGACTGGCAGTTTCTTCCTTTACCCCAACCCCTGATGGTTTTCACAGTCAGAAGCAATGAGGCTTTATTTTCCCTGGTGCTTGAATTGTGAGCTTCACAGTTTGGTCTGGTGCTGGGAACATGCCCCAGGTGTACCTCTCTGTTTTTTAAATATGTGACTGTGCTTCCTACCAGCTGGCTACAGACACTGTCACCACCACTGCCTCCACACCATGTCCTTTCCTCCCTGGCTCTGCCTCTCTTATCTGTCTGGAAGGGTATTTCTTCTTTATATCTTTGTTTGTTGGACTTCATTGTAGCTTGATTTTCTAGAACTTGTTGTCTCTAGTTTTGAGGTAGTTGTGTTCCTTCTTCGTTGTAAAGGCAGATACAACGTGCCTATCTATGCCTCCATCTTGGCTGGAAGTCCTGCTGTTTTGTGTGTGTGTGTGTGCCAGTTTTCTAGTTATAAATATATAACCTCAAGTTCTGCAAATGTTTTCCTAATTAGGAACACAAAAGTGCAGCTGTCTCTGTCAGCATGGTAGTTGTTCTCTTTTCATACCTGGCCCCATCTTGTCTCCTCTGTTCCCTCCACTTCACCTGCATGGAGTTCCTGTTTCTTTGGGTACTACCTCTGTGCCTTAGTACATGTGATATGTACCAAAGAGCCAAGAGCTCTCCTCATGCCACATGAGAGCGCCCTGGTTCATGAAGAGTAGGTCTTTTTGGTTGCTTATCCTGGAGGAAGTAGTTCTTGAACCTTTCTCCGCTGTGCTTCATGGTGAGAGATGGCACAGCTCCCAGTTCAAGATAAAGCAGTCATACTGCAAATGAAACACAGCACTCACTGTGTTCTACTTGTGTTTAGCAGAGATAAACTTAACTGCACTCCCAGTACTGAGTCATTTGACTTCTATCAGCAGCTTTAATTGCTAAAGTGCAAGGGGGTTTTTATTTTGTTTCGTTGTTGTTGTTGTTCTTGTTTTTTGTTATTTTGTTTTTTGATCAAGAAAGGATCATTCTTGTTAGCAATCTACAGCATCTTATTTCAAGATGAAAAGCCTTTACAGAATTACCAATTACTGATGCCAAGGCTTTTACAAAGCTTTTTGGCTATTGACAACTCAAATAAAAAGTATGATTTATTAGCCTATGATGTCTAACACTGAGTGATGTTGTTGGTCCTACTGATTTGTGAAATTGCTTAACATAAGTTGCCTTTTTATGCAGCTTATGCATAAGCCCCAAGTTACTCTAAATGTAGAGTCCACATTATGTGATATGTATGGGATAGGAAAAAAGAAAAGTGCAGGGAGAAAGATGCCTTCTAAAATCCATCTTGGTGGTACCTCTTATAGTACTTTGGCTGATAAGTCAGTGGAGGAAAGATTAATAACAAGGCTTGTCGCTATCAGTACCTACTTGTCGATTCTCTGTAACAGGGCTGTCTGTTCAGCATGGAAATTATTGATTAAATAAAAATTGCTATTAGATTGTGATGTGATCCATAATCACAAACAATGGTAGACATTTCTCTTTTAGATCCTTGGTCATGCATCAAGTTGTTTCTTTTCTTTTCCATGGCTGTAATTTATATTACAGTGACATTTGAGCTCATTAGGTTTATCCTTTCTGCTTGGAGGCAGGGAAGCATGGGCAAGAGCAATGCAGACTGGCTAGGAGTGGGGTAGGAGATTAAAGGTCAGATGCTTGGCCACTTCATTCACTTCACTACCACAGTATTATTTTAAACTTTTCTTTTAAAAAAATGTAGTGAAGTGCACATAACAAAATTTACAATTTTACTTTATTTATTTTTACCAAGGTATAATTGATAAGTAAAATTGTATGTGTTTAAAGTATACAATGTGATAATTTGATTACACATTGTGAAATGATTAATACCATCAAGATAATTAACATGTCTATTACCTTACCTTTTTTGGTATATGCGGTAAGAACACTTAAGAACCTTTAGCAAATTTCAAGTATATTATACAGTGTGATTAACTATAGTCAGTATGCTGTACACAGATTCTCAGAACTTACTCAATTTATACCTGAAAGTTTGTACCCTTTGACCAAAATTACCCTGTGTTCTTAGCCCCCAAGGCCCTGCAACCACCACGCTACACTGTTTCTATGAGTTCAACCTTTCCTTCTCTTCCCTCGCCACCTCTCCTCTCCCCTTTTCCTTCCGTCCTTCCTCCCTTTCTTCTTTCTTTTCTTTTCTTTCTTTTTAAAGATTTTATTTATTATTTTTAGAGAGAGGGGAAGGGAGAGAGGCAGAGAGGGACCTGCCTCCAGCTATGGATCTGGCTGGAGACCTGGCTTGCAACCTCATTATGTGCCCTGGCTGGGAATGGAATTAAGTAATGCTATAATGGACATGGGAATGCAGATACCTCTTTGAGATACTTATTTCCTTCAGATATATACCCAGAAGTGGGATTGCTGGATCATATGGTAGTTGTATTTTTAATCTGTAGAGGAACATCCATAATGGCTATACCATTTTACACTCACACAAACAGTACACAAGTGTTCCCTTTTCTCCTTATCTAGCCAACATTTATTATTATTATTTTTATAATTGTTACCCTTGTAGGTGTAAGATGATATCTGATAGGTTTTTGACTTGAATTTCCCTGATGATTAGTGATATTGAGCATCTTTCTTTGTACCTGTTGGCCATTTGTATGGCTTCTTTGGAAAAAAAAGTTTATTCAGATCCTTTGCCCATCATTAAATCAGGTGATGTTTTTTGTTTTTGTTTTGTTTGCATTTCTCTTATATGAATTCCTTACATAATTTGTAGAATATCCCCTTATCAGATATGTGATTTGAAAATATTTTCTCCCATTCTATAATTACCTTTTAATTTTGTTGATGGTTTCCTTTGCTGTGAAGAAGCACTTCTGTTTGATGTAGTCTCACTTAATTTTTCTTTTGTTCTCTGTGCTTTTTGTACCATATTAAAAAAATTATTGCCAAGACCAATTGTCAAGGAGCTTCTTCTTTATACTTAGTTCAAGTAATTTTACAGTTTCATGTCTTTAATTCATTTTGAGTTAATATTTTCTGTATCTTTGTGAAATGCATTGAAGTTTTGATAGGGATTGCTCTGAATCCCTTTAGGTCACATTGAGTAATAGGGACCTCTTAATAATATTAATTCTTTTTATCCAAGTACATGGGCTATGTTTCAATTTGGTTGTGTTTTCAACATTTTTCATCAGTATCATCATTTTCAGTGTATAGGTCTTTTACCTCTTTGGTTAAATTTATTCCTAGGTATTTTATTTTATGTTTTATTTTATTTTAGAGACAGAAAAAGTTTTATTATTATTTTAAAATATATTTTATGGGTTATGCCATTACAGTAGTTCTAACCTTCCCCATTTGCCCCCTTCACCTAGTATCCCATTTCCCTCCAACAATCTCCACCTTCTCTTCAGCATTTCCCCTCATAGTTTGTGTCCATGGGTAGTTTTTTGGCTTTTCTATTTCCTGTACTATTCTTAACATCTCCTTGTCGATTTTGTACCTACCAATTATACTTCTTAATCCCTGTACCTTTTCCCATTCTCCCTCTTCCTCCTGCCCACAGTTAACTCTCCAAATGATCTTCATATCTATGATTCTGTTTTTGCTTTAGGTGTTTGCTTAATGAGTTCTGATTTTTAGATTCAGTTGTTGATAGTTGTGATTTTTTTGTCATTTTAATGTTCATAAGTTTGATCTTTTTCTTAAATAAGTCCCTTTAACATTTCATATAATAAGGGCCTGATGATAATGAACTCTTTTAGCTTTACCTTGTCTGGAAGGCACTTTATCTGCCCTTCCATTCTAAATGATAGCTTTGCTGGATAGAGTATTCCTGGTTGTAAGGCCTTGCTTTTCATCACTTTGAATATGTCTTGCCAGTCCCTTCTTATCTGCAGAGTTTCTTTTGAGAAATCAGCTGATAGTCTTATGGGAACTTCTTTGTAGGTAACTCTACCTTTTTCTTGCTACTTTTAAGATTCTTTTTTTATCTTTGACTTTTAGTAATTTATGATGAGTCTTTGTGTGGTCCTCTTTGGGTCCAGCTTGCTTGGGACTCTCTCTGCTTCCTGGACTTGCACATCTTTTTCCTTCACCAAATTAAAGAATTTTTCTTTCATTATTGTTTCAAATAGGTTTTCCATTTCTTGTTCTTCCTCTTTTCCTTCTGGTACCCTTATGCTTTGGATGTTGACACTTTTGGAAATGTCCCAGAGTTTTCTTATTCTCCCCTCATTTTTTCGAATTCTTATTTCTTTATTCTGTATTGATTGACTGTTTATTTCTTCCTCTGTTCCAAATCATTGATTTGAACTCCAGGTTCCTTCCTGTTGGTTCCCTGTGGATTTTTCTTTATTTCACTTAGTGTAGCCTTCATTTCTTCTCTTATGCTTCTGACACAGTCAGTCAGTTCTTTCAACATTCTTATCACCAGTGTTTTGAAATCTGCATCTGATAGGTTGGCTATCTCCATTTCACCTAGTTCTTTTACTGAAGTTGTCATATTTCTTTTGTCTCCTCCATTTGGCAACCTCCCTGTGTGTGCTTCTGTGCATTAAGTAGAGCTGCTTTGATTCCCTTGTTTTGGAGCACTTATTATGTTGTATAGGGTAGAGCCTTAGGTAACCACCAGGGTAGGGCAACCCACTTTACCACTTGTAACACTACATTTATGTGGGAGAGTGGTCAATGCTGTTGTCTGGCTTCTAGAGCCTTTCTTGGCACTTGATCTACTTCCAGTCCTTTATGCATTTCCTATATGCATTTGATTCCCACTTATCTGCTGCCCTGGTGGTAGTTTCCAGAATGGGAGGGTTCTTGTAGGACCACATTGTAGGACAATGTGGGCCCTTTAAATGGACTTTCCCAAGAGAGAGCAATTTCTTCCTCCACCCCAACCCCCATTAGTTTTTATAAGCAGAAGTTATGAAGCATATTTTCCTGTTGTTGGAACCCTGGGCTTTGTGGTTTGGCCTGGGCCAGGGATTGCTTGCTCCCCTGGTGTCCCTCCCAATTTTTATTCACCACATGTAAATGTGGGACTACCCATTATGCTAGCAATCGCTGCTGCCTCTTCACCACTACATTATGTCCTCTGCCCCAGCTCCTTATCTCTGCCCCCTCCTACCCGTCTGGAAGAAATTGGCTTCTTTAAATCTTTGGTTGTTGGATTTCCATACAGTTTGATTTTCTGGCAGTCTTGGGTGTTTTGTTTATTTGTTTGTTTTGAGGTTAGTTGTGACCCTTCTTACGGTTGAGCAAAGAGGTGAATTATGTTCACCCACACCTCCATCTTGACCAGAACTATTCCTAAGTATTTTATTTTTGATGCTATTATAAATTGGATTGCTTTTAAAATTTCTCTTTCAGATAGTTCATTGTTGGTGTGTTGAAACAGAACTAATTCTTTCATATTGACATTGTATCCTGAAACTTTACTGAATTTGTTTATTAGGTCTAACAGTTTTTTGTATATACATAATTATATCAACTGCAAACAGATCTTTTTTTTCTTTCCTTTCAATTTGGATGCCTTTTATTTCTTTCCTTGCCTAATTGGTCTGGCTAGGACTTCCAGTACTATATTGAATAGAAATGGCAAAAGTGAGCACACTCATTTGACCATTTTAAAGTGTTGATAAGTTAGTGCTGTTCAGCACAGTGACAGTTCTGTGTAAAATTCATCACTCAAGAACATTTTTATCATTCCAAAAGGAGACTGGCTTTACTTTTTAAGTAATCACTTTATTTTCTTTTCCACAACCCCTGAAAAACACTAATCTGCTTTCTTTTTCTGTGGATTATTTGCCTATTCTGGACATTTCATATAAATGAAATCATATAATAAATGACCTTTTGTGTCTGGCTTTTTTCATTTAGCATAGTACTTTCAAGGTTCATTCACGTTGAAGCATGTCTCATTGCTTCATTCCTTTTTATGGACAGAAATGGAATGCTTCATTTTATGACTACACCACATTTTGTTTATCCTTTGATATGTTGATGGAATTTTAACTGTTTCTACCTGTTGGCTATTGTGTTATTATGAACTTTTATGTGCAATTTTTGTTTCAACACTTATTTAAAATATTTTTAGAGGTAACTTTTTAATCCATATTTTACAAACTCAGGGTGCAAAATGGGTCCCACAGCTTTTTCTAGAGTAATAACTGCTTTTCACCACTTGGCTGCCTATGAAAATTTAAAACAACTCAAATGCTCTACAAAACTAGTCATATCCAGCCATGCTGTTCTGGCCACTGTAGCTAGCCCCATAACAGCCACTCACAGACTGGCTCTCAAGGCCTCTGTAAGTAGACTGAGCAGACACCCCGATCCTTGCATCATCTGGCTGCTATTTGCCTCATTGCTAGCTCCTATCATGGAATGGAGCCAAATGGGATCACATTGCCCGTGGACCCTGAGGGCAAGATTACAGAGGAAGCCTTTGTGCAGTTTGCTTTGCAGGAGTTAGCTGAAAAGGCTCTAGGGAGGCACAAGGAGAGAATAGGACATAGGTATATTGAAGTGCTCAATAACAGTCAGGAAGAGGTTAAGTCATAATCAGACTCTCATCTGAAGTTTATGTCTGTACAGTGGCCAGGGCCCTGTGACTGCCTAGGGTATATTGGCATTGTCAAGCAGGCAAACTTGGATAGGATGAGGCCTGGTGCTTATAGTACAGGCTGTGGGAGCTATGAGGAATACAGTGGCCTCAGGAATGGCTGGCTATGGCTTTACCACTGATCTGTTTAGAAGAGCTCTCTCTGGGATGTATGACCACAGATATGGAGATGGTGAATACACTGTCCAGAGTACCACTGTTCACTGTCCACATGAGAGGGCTGCCATACAAAACCACAGAAAATGACATTTACAGCTTCTTCTCCCCTCAACCCTGTACGACTCCATACTGAGATTGGCCCTGATGGAAGGGCTACAAGCGAAACTGATGTTGAGTTTAACACTCATGAAGAAGCTGTGGCAGCCCTGGCTGGTAGCTCAATGGATAAGGAGCCAGCCTGCGAACCCAAAGGTTGCAGGTTTGATTCCCCAGCCAGGGCACATAATGAGGTTGCAAGCCAGGTCTCCAGCAAGGTCCATGGCTAGAGGCAAGTGAAAGGCAACTATACATTGATGTTTCTCTTCCTTTCTACCTCTCTCCCTTCCCCACTCTCTAAAAATAATAAATAAAAAATCTTAAAAAAAAAAAAGAAGCTGTGGCAGCTATGTCCAAAGACATGGCCAACATGCAATTGCAACATGCAACACACAATTCTTTTGTGTATTTTTCTAGGTATGGGATTTCAGGGTCATATGGTAAATCTACATTTAATTTATTTGAGAAACTGCCAAACCTATGGCATGTTCTTAGCTGCCTTGTATAGGCTCTGCTTGGTCTGATGGCCTTATCTCTAACCCCATTTCCACCTTTGAAGTACCCACTACCTGCCTTCCCCAGAAACCTCACCTCCTTCCTTTGACTGCAGCACAGGGCGCCTCTCTACAGAGTGCCTTGTGGCACTGCCATTATTAGGCACAGAGACCTCATTTAGCAAGTAGCTTCATACATCCATTATTACCATATTTTTCCCAAATGAGGTAAGACTGTTTTGGATAAATGCACTGAATGAATATTAAAAGCATTAGGTCAGGTGGGCTCAAATGAGTAAAAATAAAACAGATTAATAGGTTGATTAAGTTTTATTTCTGAATGGTGAATCATGAATGGGGATGCAGTTCAGCATGAATGAACATATCAAGTTTGTGGATATTCATTGTGATCACATCTATTGTAGAATCTTAAATATGACCTAATCTGCCTTTAAAAAAAAAAGTACAGTGTAGTCATAAAAGATTAGGAAACTTACTTAAGGCCACTAAATTCATTAGTGTGTTGCTTTGCTACTTACTGATTCACACATACACAAATCACCTTACTTTAAATGGTTTGATGCCTGTATTGAAGGCTTGACCATTAGACTTCCTTGGCTATTAAATTTATACATTTTACCATCTCCCGCTTTACTCATCTCACTCCTTTCTCTAACACACAGTCTTACTCTGTCTCCCTTTCTATCCATTTCACTCTTAAAAGTCAAATCTGCTTCAGGTTTGCTTTTTCCTGACATATGCACTGCAATTTGGATACCTTTGTAACTCTTTATCACAAACTTCAGACCCCTTCCTCAAAACAGAGGTGAGAATCAGATGCTGATCTAGGACTTAGGCTAAAACTCACATACTTATCTAGAACATGCATTTTGCTTTAGAGGATATGTAGTATTGATAACATTAAACATGGAGGAAACAGCATAGGGGGATGGTAGACTGGGTCCCCACTCTCATCTGCCACTCCTGCTGTTATTTTCTAGTTTCATTTTAAGCTTCAGTCCTTCACAAGGAGAGATTCAAAAATGAGACATTTCTGTAGGGTAGAAATAGCCAGCCAGGATAGTGCACAAATCTGACCAAATATGCAAACCTCCTGATGGGCCTGGTTAAACAGCATGAGACTCTTTAGGGGAAAATCCTGTAAGAGAATTAGGGGTCACCAAAGAAAGCCATTCTGATTGAGCCATTTTTAAGTTCCCAAAGAAAGCACGAAGTCTGAAAAGTACAGGTCTTGATGGAATTCTTTGATTGCTAGATTTTAAATCATATGTATAGAAGATGGAAAGAAAGCACACAGTATGAAGATGAGAAAGAGGTATGACACAGGTTTACTAGTCCAATCCCCATCTAGTGCACTGGCAGGCGAACATGCTGGTGACCATAGAAAAGCAATGGTAGGAGCTGGGAAAGGGGAGGCTCATTTCCCGGAACTGAATGTGTAGCAATGACTCAGATGAGGCATTCAGAACAGGAAGAAAGCAGGCAAAGGAAAAAGAGTGCCTGTCAACAGGTATGAGGATGAAGATCACAATTGGCAAAGGGGATGAGAGGCTAGTTGAGTGGTAACATCTTTCCAGCAGATAAGCTTCCCCTATCCCAGACTACTGAGGTTCCTTATAAATATAGCCATGAACCAGTATCAGGAAGTTTTGAACAATCGTAAATAATGGGTGAGTACTAGAAGATTAAAGATGGTGATTGCCATTCTGCACTTTCAAAGGGGACAAGGAATATGAGTATTAATTGGTGGAGGCTGTAGAGTTGATTTTAGAGAGAAGTGTGTATATATATATATTTTTTTGTTTTTGTTTTGTTTTGTTTTGTTTTGTTTTTTGTTTTTTGTTTTTTTTTCAATGTATGATTGCTTTTCACCTGCCTCCAGCCACAGACCTGACTGGAGACCTGGTTTGCAACCTTGTTATGTGCCCTGGCTGGGGAATCAAATCCGCGACCTTTGGGTTCGCAGACCGGCACCTTATCCACTATGCTACCAGCCAGGGCCGAGAAGTGTATATTTTTTTGTTACAAAATTATCTTATTTAAAGATGAAATAATATTTTCTGATATCCTCTGGTTTCACTAGGAAGAATGTCATGCTACACCAGGACAATATTTTTTGAAATATCGTTAGACTGGTGGATGAGGAAAATGCCATAAATATGTTTTGAGACTTAAGCAAAACATTTAATGAGCAACTTTGGCCAAGATAGGTGGTGGTTGTGTTAAACAGCAGTTAGGAGATACAGTAATTGGAAAAAAAAAAGTTAAGGGATGGCCGGATATCAGTTAAGAGAGCTGTTTCTAGAAGCAGGCTGCTTTGGCTTGGCCTCAGGCCCTGTTTTGCTTAACAATTTAGTGTTTGTTTCCTGGATAAAGTCACAGAGTGCAATTACCATCAAAGTTTATGAGGAATTTTGAAATCCAATTAATAACTAAATCAGGGACCTCAAGGATCTTGAGAAATCAAAATACCAAAATAGCTCCAAGGAGGTTAAAAATTATGATAATAACATAAGACCTTTAATTAACTATAAATTCACTTTTAGTAGGCACTGTGATTTGCCACCAAAACTAGCTAATGGGATTCTCAGTTGCAGAAACAGAAGTCATTATAGTATTGTAAGAATCATGTTCAAACTGTCTCTGGAAAATACCACTTAGCCCAGCACTCCGTGTGCTAAAGATGTACTGATCCATCAGCATTGGATCAAGTGAAAAAGATCCAAAAACACCTATGACTGATAGAAGCAGGGAAGCTAAAATGCTACCCCAGGAAAGAGGGAGTTTCTGAACTGAAATGTTAGGTATTTATATTGGACACCACTTCAGAGCATCAGAAGGTTTGCAACTACATAGACTCTTAGTATCTCTCAAACTTGAGAGAAATTCTTTTATACTACAAATGTTTTTTATGTGCTATGTTCAGAGCAGGGCCAGATTGACATTTGTTCTTAACTAAGAATAATTAATTAAATTATCGGTTTTATAGTTCTGTAACAGTTCTAACAGTCTAATTAGTCCAAGATTTTTCTTTCCTTATTTTAAAATTTTTTACTCTAAAACATATTATTAATTAATAAAATAAATTAGAACTGACACACCATTTAAAAGTGATCCTCTGCGATCCTCAGATAGCAACTTAGGATAAGAACTTGAGTGCTTTGAGGCCAGAGCGGTTCATTGTTTGCTAGAGCTAATTGTTAATCCAGGAACTTCTTGGAGTTTTGTTTTTTCTCTCATTTTATTTTGGTGTGATCAGTCCTGCTGTGATTAATACATATGAAAATTTTCTTTTGAAATCAGTGTGTTGCTGAGGACTTTTCAGTCACATAATTTCAGCTAAAACTGTTAGTGCTTAGCTAATTGAGAGGTGAATAATCACACTTATTGAATGCTAGAAAAGGAATTTTTTCCTTAAAAATGCTTCAGTTCTCTGAGTTTGGACTGTGGCTATGTGGTCAAAGTCTTTTACAGTTTGAAGGATATAAAACAGCCTGATTATTCAGTATTTGCATATTTTTTTTCAGATTAGAATCTTTATTAGAGTAGTCTCCATATTGTTTTTGTTTATTTCAAACACATAAAAGGTTACATAATATAAATTTTCTGCTCTTTCTCACCCTCTTTGTTGTGTAGCAACACATGGCTCTTGTTGGATTCTCCTTTTCTTTGTTTTTTTTTTGTTTGTTTGTTTTCTTTATTAACCTTATTATATTGAAAATTTATTTCACTCCATTCTCCATGTTCTGGATAGAGCTAGGGACAGTAGCATGGTTTGTCTTCAGAAGAAGGAGCACCAAGAAGGGTCTTGTGTAGGCACTGGAAACTGGCTCAAGAGTCTGTTGGACTAGGAGTCCCAGAACTCCAGGATCTACAGTGCCCAGAAGGGGGCTTGGCGTCCATGCCTGATCCTCCTGTGGGGGAGGTACACAACTGGAAGAAGCTGGAACAAGAGTATGATCTACAGACCAGCTGCCATTTCACAGACTGTCACTGGTATGCAGTGAGATGAGAAGGCTGTGCCAAATGTAAATCAAAGTAACTTGTCCTTCAACAAGAAAATCTTGCTTCCAGAAAAGAAAAGTATGTGCTTAGTTGGTTTACCATCAGACACTAATGTGTTTTCCTATCAGTGATTGGTGTTTTGCATAGCACTCCTAGAAACACTGCCCAGGCATGGCCGTTCTTAGCAGAGTCCACCCACAGAACTGTTTTGTGATCTTGGCTTCTATTGGCCCCTCAGGTTCTTTCCAGGGTAAGGGTCTGCGAAGTATCCTGTATTTCCCCTTGTTGGATGCCTTACATCTTTCCTGGTAAAACTATAAAAAGGAAGAATTTTTTTCCTTCCCTCATCGAATCTTCCCTGGAAGCTCCTGGGTCTTTGCTTGCTGGTGATGAGACCAGGTGTCATCACAATGACCCTGAAGACTTGCCTGTATCAGTCACTGCCTGTCCTGAGCTTTCCCTTAGAGCAGATAGGGGACTTGAGAACCTGCATTCTGAACAAGCCCTGGGATTAATGCCTGTGCTTGCGGAAAGCTGAGAACCTCTGCCCTAGCTGACTCCCTGGAGCAGAGTGCACGTTGGGCTGGTGCCTGGGGATGGGAGAACTGTGTCGTCAAGTTTTCTGGCCTAGAGCTCCCATCCTTTATACATTTCCTAAAGCATGGGGAATCTGGATTCTAGTTAAGTATATTTTATCTGTGTAATTTGCTAAGCTCATTTTGTTAACTTTGAGAAATAAGGGGTAAAAGAACTGTAGTTGATCCTTGACAGTGGAGGTGGAGTTAGGGGTACAAAACTCCATGTAGTTGAAAATCCATATATAACCTGACTCCCTCCAAATTTAAGTATCCTTACTTCCATGGGGGATTGATTCCAGGACCACACTCAGAAACTAAAATCTGAGATGCTCCACTTCCCTGAGTAAAATAATATAAAACAATGCATACAGTAGGCCCTCTGCCTCTGTGGACTCTCAACCATTAGATCAAGAACAGTTCAGTTATTTATTGAAAAAAAAAAAAAAAGATCTGCATCTAGGTGGAATCTCAGAGTTCAGACCAGTGTTCAAGGGGTAACTGGAAATTTTTATTTTAAGATTTTATTATTTTTAGGGAGAGAGGCAGAGAGGGAGAGAGACATCAATGTATGGCTGCCTTTCACCTGCCTCCAGCTTAGCTGGAGACCTGGCTTGCAACCTGGTTATGTGCCATGGCTGGGAATTGAACCAGCGCAACGTTTGGGTTCGAAGGCCAGCACCTTATCCACTGTGTCACAAGCCAGGGCTGAACTGGAGATTCTTAATAGTAGAAATATGCATCATTTCTACTATTTCAACTTGGAAGCCATGTTGAACTCTGGGCTTTGAGAAGTGATGTGAGTTATCTACCCCTCTTTCCAAAACTGTCAAATTCCTCACCCTTTTCTCCTTTCCTTCCTCAATTCTCCTGCTGGAGCTCCAGCTGACTTTGGACTTCAGAGACTAGAGGTAATCAAAAGAAGGAGAAATTGAACAGAAAGCTGGAGAGGTAGTAAAATAAATGTCCTTTGCCTTCATGCTCTTTTCCCCCTCCACACCCTGGGCAGGGTTAGTGAGGTTGCAGCAGAGCCCAGGTGAAAGATGTCTGAATAACAGACAAAGGAGGCGCAAGATGGTGAGCAAATAGGCTTTTTCTACTTTTTCTAGGGCCAGGAGTCAGCTATTTCCTGCTAAGTATGCAAAAGGGCAGCACTACCCTCACTCCAAAGGCCCAGCCTGTGGTTCCAGTAGAAGTTGAAAGTGTTTCTCCTGGGATAATTTCTTGGTCCCTGAGTGTATGTCACAGAAATAACCAGGATAGTGAAGACACATGAAGGTGCCCCACTAAGGGCTTGTTAATACAGTAAATAATTACAGAGGATGATGAGGGCTTAGGCCTCTAGCATTTTATTGTGTTTTCAAAGCTCCTTAGCTTTACTCTTCCCTCCATCACACTCATGATTTTTTCAAACCTGTAATTTGGCTCTTGGGATTAAGTGCTTTGTTTATCCTCATAAAATGCTATAAAGCTGCTGGATCCTATAGATGCATGTAAACTCAAACAGTAAGTTGGTTCCAACATGCTGGAAGTGTTTTCAAATTTTTTAATTGCAATGCAGTATAAAATTTAAGAGAGGTTTGGGGAGGGTAATTGAACATATGTAATTAATGTAGTGTATAACGGCTCTTCCTATTAATTTTCACAGCCAAAATACTGTTTTCCTGCCATATCCTTTCCAGCCCTGTGGGCCTCTTTACTGTCACTTAGACACCAAAGTCTGACCCGCCACAAGACCTTTACACTTACCATTTTCACTGCTCTGATCGATCTCCTCATAGAATCCACCAAATTACTAATTTTACCATGTAAGTCACCTTGCTTATTGTTTTATATGTCTATTTCATTTTTAATATTTATTATTTTTAGAGAGAGGGGAAGGAAAAGAGCCAGAGAGGGAGAGAGACATCAATGTATGGTTGTCTTTTACCTGCCTCTAGCTACACACCTAGCTGGAGATCTGGCTTGCAACCTGGTTATGTGCCCTGGCTGGAAATCGAACCTGTGACCTTTGGGTTCACAGGCTGGTGCCAACCCACTGAATCACACCAGCCAGGGTATATGTTTACTTTTATAACAGTCTTTTCAACAATTCTTTACACTTCAATCAGTGTGTTCAGTTGATTTCAGTGCATTGTCCTCTGGTGTAGTGGCTTTTCTTTGAGACTTTTTCCCCTTGTTTTTGTCAACAGGAAAAACTTTTAAAACTACCTTCCTGTATTAGTAACAATTTAAATGAGTCAGATAGCTTGGAGAAGAAATTTTATTTGCTTTTATATCCATATAATTCAACATTTTTCAAATATAGTCTGCAAAGTACAATATTTTAGGATATTGTTTCATGCCCAGTGAAAAGCTACATCGAACAAAGTCAATCATTTCTTGCTGCAGGGTTTATCTAAGACTTTATGCTAGTATATCTTGTGGCTCTTCACCTTTAATCCTATTTTTGACTAGTGTGTAGAAAAACTGTGGTAATCTGTATTTTTTTTTTTTTTAAAGGATACTTCTATATTTTTCTTCTTTCTTTTCTTTTATAATCTGGAAATTTTTTAATGATGCCAAATATATCTAGGTCATTTTCATTAAGTTCAGGCCCAGTTTATGCTAAGAATGTTTACTTTGCTATTGTTCATTTTCTCTCTACTTTCTGTATTCTACCTTGATTTCACTTGGTTTGGTTTCTCTGGTTCTTAGTGGGCTCCCTGCTGCCTCCATTACAGACTTTGCTTTTCTAGAGGAGCCTCCTTTCCCCTCAGACTACTGGTCTGGTTTCTCCACCCAGGTATTTTTGTTTGTTTGTTTGTTACTTTTTTCCTCCTAGGCTTCATGGTTTCTCTTATCCTATTTGGCAATAGCAAGCATATATTTTCAATTTTTCCTGATTATTTTTCAGTTCATAATTTGCAAATTGTTTATATTCTGAGTGTTTAGTAGTATTTCTGCTTTTCCACTGCAGGAGTTCATGGATCTCCTGTAATGGTGGTTGTTTTTGGCAACTGTCTATATATAAGGTGTGCTATTACTTCCCTGTGGTGGTGGAAGATTTCCTGTCTCAACCCACACAGTTTTTAAGTTATTTTTTTCGTTGGTTTGTTTTTCTGGTTTATTTTATATTATTTTGAAAATTTTAAATTATAATCATTCATGTAATTAAAAAGACAGAAGTTGTAAAAGGCATATATTGAAAAGTTTTCTTTGCCTCCCAATTCTCAGCTCCTTCTACAAGTAACAATTTTTCTTAATTTCTTTATTTTACACTATAGATACATAAGCAAACACAAATATAAATGATTATTCTCCATGTTTTTCTCTCTTATCAATATGAAAGAGTGTACTTGGCTCAACCCTAACTTTCATGCTTGGCAGGCATCCACCTCTGCAGAACTGAGATGGAATGTTCCTTCTGTTTAGGTGAGAGACCACTGTTAGTTCTCCTTCAGGGAGTATAGCATATCATGGTTCTAGTGCTGATCAGCAATGAGGCACAGCCCAGGATGCACTCAGTGTGTTGCTGACCACCTCCTTATGATTCTGTAGAGCTACATGACTCACAGTGTATCCTAGGATAAAATAGACAGTGCTTACTCATTTAGAGACTTTGTGGCATTTTGGAATTGTCACCAATTTGACATCCAAGGGTATGATCATTGGCTGCTCTTATTGTCATAGTGTAGACCAAGTCAGATGTTGTCAAATTTAAGGGTCATTATGCTAGTATAATAGGACCTGGGACCCCTTTTCCATCAGCAACAGATGGGGTAGAGGACAGATGGTCCTTCACCATAGAGAGTTTGAGAACCACTCTGGATGACTTGAAAATAATTGTGGTTTATGGGAGGGGATAGTTACCTAATTTTGTGGTCAGCACAGCCCCAACAGAATACAGTAAAATTAATCAAAACTTTTCTTTGCCTTTTTGGTCAGTGATGAGTTCTGTGTCAGAAGATGTAGCAGAAGGCCCACACCACTTAATTCAAGTCAGAAACATGGCAGGCCATGGTCTGAGTTTTTAGTGCTATAGTTGTTTTGTGTACAATAAAGGAAGCAAGCATTCTAGGTCATTTTCTGTGTGTTAATTCAGATGTTTTTTTTTTTTTTTCCTTAATAGTTTTGCCATCTGAAGATAGACTTGTATTGATGGTGACTTCCTATCATAAAAGGATATTCTATGAGAAGTCAAGAAAATGTTATCCTACTTTCTTATAGTAAAAAACTTCACTTGTTTTCATAATCTATTTACATACTAAGTCAAACTTCAGCTTTTCAAGTAACCACATATTAAATGTGAAAAACTTTGGAAATCCTTAAATTAGATTTAAATCTATGTCTATGTACTTATCATACTCCATAAAGGGTGAAAAGCCATATGGGAGGAAATACAGAAATAAATGAACATCGACATGGACTTAGGTGAAAAAATACTTTTAGGCCAAAGAAAAAAAACAAAATACTTGAAGATTTATTTCATATTCACCTCATAGCTTTAGTTAACCAAAAAAATGGGTAATTTGGTGAGTAATGTAGAGGTAAAAATATCCATAGCTTGAACATTGAGTTGGCTCTCTCAGTGTAATTTGTATGGAGCCAATATTATGTTAGCACCATTCACAGCCTCCACGAATACAGTTAAGTACTCTATTGAAATGCTATAACTCATTATTTTACATTTTTGCTAAAAGTAATGCATTTTGCCCTTCATAGTCTGATAAGAGGTGTTAAAAGGTAGAAATTGAATTTATTTTTGAGTCATTAAAAAAAAGGGGAAAATTATATGACTGACAGCTGTGTAGTAGACCCATTAATACTTTATTGCCAATTTGTTGATATAACCCATGTCCTGCCATAGTGAGAAAGTTGGTTGGAGCATATCGGGAGCATCCTTTGAATGTTTTTTTGCACGTTTTCTGGACACTTCAGATGAGATATAGTAAAAGCTATTTTTAAAAACATGTATAAAGAAAATACAATATTCTCTGTCACATGCTTAGAATTGAGCCTGCAGTGTGCACACCTTAGAAGAGGTGCCATACATTGATTATTTCAGCCATCTCAGTTTACTTTAAAAAATAAATGAAGTCATTTATTGGTCCCTCTAAGTCCCTAATGACCACTTCCATCATTTACCACCTCTTTCCAAGCATTACCCTAGGATGACCTGGTGGTGCCAGCTTAATGACAACATCAGAAAGAAAAGGAATTCCTGATCCTTGCCCAAAAAAAAGGTCTGTGCAGCAGGCATATGGCATATAGGAGGCCTTCCGTTAGAAACACTGCAAGAAAAACATCAGTCTGAGATTTAGATTGAGAAGTTTTTTAGTACATCTAGGGGGTGAACAGCCTACTCCATCAGTGGTGAAATATGAGGGAGCTGAGGTGATTGGATCACGTTATGGATTCATGTTTGGCTGGCATCATTTCCTGAGCACCTGCTGTGTGAAAATCATGGGGAAGGACTTGGGGCACTATGATGAATAGGATACAGTCGTTCTACTTGGGAACCAGTCCAGAAGGAGCAGAATATGTGCTCAAGGTAAACAAACCCATCTTGAATGCCAAGTAGAAGGAATTTTAGCGTTCGATGAGTTGGGGCACACTTCATGTCCAGCCAAGGCACCAGCTCTTCCCTTCTTTCCTTTCTTTTAAAATTTTGGTTATATTGTGTACTTTCTTCTCTTTTGCTTATCTAATCATACAAATGCAGAGAGCAGCCATGGCTGGGATATTCTGTGTCTGGAATAAGGGTCGGCTCTGCCAGGATTTGTCAATAGCATCCACTTTAATAAAATGTGAACATTGACAACTCATTGGTCACAGGCAAGTCTAGTGTAAAAATGTCAGCCTGCAGGTTTGGCAGTTCAGTCACCACATAGCAGCTTTTAAGGATGTTATAAAATTCTTTCCATAAATAATGTTAAAGGTAGGGGGGTTGAACTTCTCACAATGTCATGTTTCTTTATTAACCTTCCAAACAGTAATGCAAGATGCTATTATTTCCTAGGACATGGCTTAGTTATATTGTATATGAAAACAACAGTGAGGGAAAACAAAACCTAAACCCATTTAAAAAATATCTTATATAGCTATAAGAGGGAAATGATTCACACCTACACCATTCACAGCTGTGATTAAGGGAGTGTCCCTCCTAACAGCTTTTCAATATGAAGGAATAAAAATCCCAGTCCTTCTGCCCATCATTTCATGGCCCTATGGACTTGCACAGGAAATCAGGGAAGACTTGTAAAACATTACATTCACAGAGCCCAGGTTCACCTTACCACATTTATATGTACAGATGCATTGACTTAAATCGGAACAAGATGTGATCTAACTGAGAAAGAATCCTTATAATATTATGTTTCCTCCCCCCAAAAATTTTCTCAAAACATGTATAAAACCCTAAAGACAAAAAGTAGAATATTGTAGAAAGCCTTTAGGGCTGAAAAGCAAGCTACATTGACTTTCCTTGTATCATATTATATACACATATTATAATGATGTCAACAATTAAAAGTAATATTATGCTGCATTATGAACTGATTTTATGTTTAGGATTAGATAAGTCTCCCCCAAACCCCCATGACTTCCTTTTATGTCCTAAACGCAAATCCTTTTTCTTGGGTCAAAAATGTAATAAGGTAATAAGGTAGGTTTTCCTCTCTCTGGGATATTGTGTCTGTCTCACTGTGTTTAAATTGATGCAGAAAGCTTTACTGAACAAAATACAATATTTTCTTTGTGCATGAGCCAGTCGTTGACTAACCCATGGGGGATTTTCTGTGTTGAACATTTTAAAGGTACAGATTGGCTATGTTCAAACTGGTGATGCTCAGTGAAATCCAGTAGGAAAGTGGATTGGCCATGGCTCTCTCATGTGGTCTTGAAGGAAAAATCATTGTTCTCATTAATGATTTTAAAATATTAAATTAAATCAGGAGAATTACCCAGCTCATTTTACAATAATAGTTCAAGGCAAAAATAAAGAGGAATTGCAGTTTGTGTAAATGTATTTACATATAATTGAAAGAAACTTAACTACCAAAAACAACTGTTGTACATTTCCATCAAATGTATGAAAAGTTAACACATCCTTTCTGCGAATTGAACCATTGACCCTAGTATTCAAACATAGCAAATTTACTATTTGCAGTAAAGGAGAATGTTCTCTCTGATTTGATATCTCCTTCCAGACAACCAATTGCCAGAGGTCAAGGCCATTTCCAACCAAGAATAACTTATTTAACCCTTGAAATTTTGGTTATTGGTTTTGATAGTAGGACCCTAGAATGCTTGTAAAAGTATAAGTAGTACACTCTGCCTGCATGTGTACTTGTGTGTGCCTGCAAGAATGCACAGGTTTCCCTTCCTTTCTTCTTTTGGGGTGCAGGTCATCCTCTCTTTTCTGTGTACTTCCTAGAGTACTTAATTAAAAGAAAGTGAGATATTCCCTCTCTGGTTAGCTTTTTGGCAACTGGCTTTTTATTTCTGTCAATTGAGTTGATTCTCTTCTTCTTCTTCATCTTCTTCTTTCTCAATCTTGAATTTGCCACTTTTCCCCCTTAGTTCCATCTATGTATTAGGTAGAAAGTTTAGGTCTGGATTCTGTTCTTAGCTATGTCACAAAGTCATAGTACACTATTAGGTAAGTTTCTGAACCTCTCTGAGTATCAGGAAAACCTCCTGTAGGAGCTGAAGGATGAGAAGGAATTATCCAAGTGGAAAGGCATCAAGCAAGCAGGCCAGGTGCAAGAGCTGACACAGTAAAAGATACAGTGCATACAGCCTGCATGCCAAGTCCACAGGAACAAATGAGAGAAAACAACAAAGCAAGAATGATTGTTAATGCTGGCTGCCACACTCCCATGACCATGTACAATGGATTTATACTTCTTCATGAAAAGGACTTAGGTGAAGATAGCCTGGAACCATGTTGTCCACCATGACTCTTTCTTAAAATACTGTCTTGATACTTGTGTGTGGTTGATGTAACGTCAGCCTTGCTCAGAGAAATCGTACCTAGAGACTGCTGTGGAATTAAGCCATGAGTATATTGGGGGAAGAAAAAGGGGAACAGGGAAAATGGGAAGTGGCAAGGGAAGTGACTTTTAAGAGAAATCAGCTTCATCTTTACTTTAGGAGTCAGGGTATTTATACTTTCTATTACACATTTAGTGTGGGTTTAATTAGCTTCATCAACACATCTGTAGGAGCTGGGTAACTTAATCATCATATCCATAGTAGCAGGCTAGCTTAATCAACATATCTTGTTGCACTTCTGACAAAAGTCCAGGTATGTATTCTAGCTGCCTCTATATCCTGACAGTTGAGTGACCTGAAAAATGTACAAAGGTCATTTTGCAGGTAATTTAGAGAATAAGCAAATAGTACAGTTTTACTTTAAATATCTAGGTGGCAAAATTTGGACTAAACATTGAATTTCAATTAGCTTTAGTCTATGTTTTCTTTCTTTTTTTTTTCTTGGCAAGAACATTCACTGTTTTCCCCCTCTATGGAATGTTAAAAACTTTTAGCTAGTTTCTATGCTGTTATAATCATAGGACATTAATACTTACATTCATAGGCAATGTGGAGACAATTATGAGAGCCACCTATATGTTGACATGTGCTTTAAAGGTTGTTCCAGATTGGAAGAAAGCCAAAATCTCCCACAGTGCAGTTTGGGGATGCTGGTAGGGTGAGGCTAGGTGGACTAGCCTTTGTCCTTCTTGCACCAAGAAAATAGGAGGGGCCTTACCCATAGGATAGTGACAAAAAGGCTTACAGTACTATGCAAAATTCTGTCAGTAGTCAGAACTCTTCACTGTACACAGAGTCATCCCTGGCAGTGGGAAGATCTGGCCCATTGAAACTAAGGGCCCTCTCTAAAGGGTCCTGTTACAAGGTGAAATGGAACTTTTTAAAATTTGCATCATTACTCAATATATACTGGCCACATTTTTCTAGGAAACCGTACTCATAAAATAGAATCAAGCTCTCTAATTAAAAACATTTTAGGAATAAATTAACACTTCGTGAAAAATGAAATTCTACTTTGGTAGAGAGGTGAAAGGCAAACAAACAAGCAGAAATGGCTCAAATTTAGGAAAAGTTACCCTACTTCATGAATGATTTCACCATGTGTGAAGAAATGCGCTTAACGTGAGATGGGCCAGCTTCCTAGTTCTCTTTTGGAAGGGTTACAGGTCATTTTGTGCACACAGACTCCCTTTTATCTTTTTAAATTGCCAACTTTAAACTTGTGTTTCTTTGTAAAGTGCCTTCCTTATTTCTTCAGTTGAAACTCTATAGGAACAACCTTACTTCATGGTTTTTGTCTGTACTTTAGTCATGGTAG
This sequence comes from Noctilio leporinus, assembly GCA_004026585.1. NCBI lineage: Eukaryota > Metazoa > Chordata > Mammalia > Chiroptera > Noctilionidae > Noctilio > Noctilio leporinus. The sequence goes on from PVIW01002445.1 coordinate 198,385, forward strand.
GGAGCAAAATTTCCATTACATTAATGAGATTTCCACAAGCAGATTAAAAAGGAAATATGCCCTTTATTCTTCTGTTACTTAACAACCTTGCATTAGGAGGAAATCTGTAGAACCAACCTATTGACAAAAACAGTAGCCGGAGGCAATATTTTAGTGAGATAGAGTGTAGCTTAATCACAAAGGTAACCTGGTCATTTTTTCTCTTTTATCTGAAGCTTTACTGAGTTATTTCATGAGAAATCTATATAGTAAAACATAAAATTACTTGCTTTCTACAGCTAATAAAACATGAAAGTTCAGATTATCACTTAAATGCCAGAGCCCTTACCTCAGAGTTAATATCAGCCAACATTGTTACAGTAGGCAAAAATAAATTTTAAAATTTCTTTCCATTAATAATGAATAGGAACCAACTAAGATAACTATGAATTATGTTATTACTAGCTCAAAACCTCAGCCTACAATTGAAAGATAAAAGGGTAGCTTTGCCTTGTTGACTCTAAAGTATATGTGATGCTAGGGTTTATCCAGTTGTTGGGAATGGAGGTGTCATAGGAAATTGCTTCTGTTTCCTGTGGCTTCAGATTCTCAAGTCACAAACATAAGGCAAACTGCAGATTGTGAGTATGTTGAGGCCTAGGACCACAATACCTCTAAATGGTATTTCTGATAATACATTCTTACAGCAATATTTATTGAACATCTACTACACTTGGTATTGTTCCAGGCACTTGGGATATATTATCTAACACAACTGATAAAAATCTTCGCTTGTGTGGAATTCATATTCTTGTGCACGAGAGTAGATAGTAAATCATAAATAATTTCTGTACATAATTTAAAGCATGTTAAAGGTGATCAGAGCCATGGGGAAATACAGAGAAGTGGAGTAAGGGGGAGTGGAACTTTATAGTACAGGTAGGTTGTACTATAAGTGGGGTGATCAGTCTTGTTAAGGAGGACACATTTGAAGGGCTTGAATAGGATAAAATCACCTTGAGTTAGCATCCTAGATGTAACCCAGGTGTCTCCACTTGAGTATCTAGTTATCCAGCCTCCGGGTGGCATTTTCTCTTAAGACACTGGCTCTGCTCTTTATCTGGTATTCCGTGGGAAGCCAATGTGGATGGTAAATTAAAGGAAGGAATAATAGGTGGTATTGAAGTTTCTAGCTTGAAAGAATCTGAAGTAATGGCATTGGAAATTTGAGAAAGGGTGCCCCTTGGTCTCTGGTCCTTGAGTTAACATGCATCCCATCCCATCTTGCTGGGCACTCAGTCCCTGGTGATTGCATTATTCTGTCAGCCCAGACCAAAAGATGCAGGGAGCAATCTTCTCCAACTCTGCAACTGTTCTCAATGCAAATCTGTTACACAGGACTGAATTTGAGACAACTTAGGGGGTCTGGGTGCTTTAGGGCATTCAACACCCTGCATTGTTTGCCCTACCCCACCTCTGGAGTATTCATCCTACTTACAGCTCCTATCCTATAGCATGTATAGGATTTCTGGTACACATACTGCCTCTTCTGTACTTGGTATTGATTATTGACTAGCATATCACACTCTTTCTTGACTGAGGTGGACCTCTAGCTCTTGTCCTTCCTTCTGGGGAACACCTTTCTCTGTCTGGATCCCTCTCTTCCTTCTGGAATCAGCTCATTGACGTGCTTACAGTATTCTCTGGCTAAATTCATGCTTTTATTAGTACCTATTCCATTTAATTATAACTACTTATTTCTCATTTACTCCATTTAGACTATATATTTTTTTCTCTTCTTTTATTTATTTTTATTTTTTATTATTTTTTAATTTTTTAGAGAGAAGGGCAGGGAGGGAGGAAGAAAGGGAGAGAAACATCAATGTATGGTTTCACCTGCCTCCAGCTACAGACCTGCCTGGAGACCTGGCTTGCAACCTGGGTATGTGCCCTAGCTAGGAATCAAACCAACGACCTTTGAGTTGATAGGCCAACATCAGTCCACTGAACCACACCAGCCAGTGCTCTCCATTTAGAATATTATCTTAGACACAGTGCCTATGCCTTATATGTGTTTTGCCCACAGTAAACAAATGAATGAATTCTGTATCCTGATATCTGGTTAATGTTTTTTTTTATAAACTCTATACTTTCTGCTAACATAGAGAAAACTACACCTGATATGGAGCAGTTAAGATATGCTTATATCATATAAGAAGTTTTGTTTTTATACCTGTGTATATACAGCAATAAAGTATTATAGTGTTTAGATGGGGGTGGGGTAGGAGTAAGCATGTGAATTAGTTAAGAGTTGATTTAAAAAATGATAGAGCTAATCATTCTATAGGTTGAAGAGCTTGCTAAAGTAAGGATGTACAAGGGTTTCCTTTTCATGTTTTTAGTAAGACAACCCTGAAAAGGCCCTGGGCAATGGTCATGCTAGTTTTCCATGATGTGGGGACATGAAGGAAGGAAGGGATTCCTGCATTCTTCTGGATAGCTCACTTTTTAATTGCAAAAGTGTCCATGATGTGAAAACTAATTTTCAAACAATATTCCCTTCTGCATTTCAATAGCTAAACTGAGATAAGATCCAATAGATATGTCTTATTCAGTCCTGGCTCTTCAGTGTTTATCAGAGTATCTCTCATATTATAAATGAGCATTGAGTTAATGTGAATGAATGAGTCAACTCAGTGGGACTGTGGGCAGATTTCCAAGTGGATAATTTTGCCTGCTTGCCTGCTCTGTCTTTTCTTCCAATAGGTTTTGAGATTTGCCTGTGTCTATGTCATCAGCAGCCTCCCATTCCCTTTGCATGCTTACTCATACACACATGCTCACTAATCTCTTTGCTGAAGAAGACAGTGCTTTTAATGCAGGACACACTCTCCCTTTGCAATGGATGAGCAGAAGACCTTCAGGTAAAGTTATGGCCAAGGTTGGGACCAGGTAGCACCACAATAAATTTTTCTATCCCATATCTTCAAAGGATTCCATTTTTTAAAAGTTGACTTTTCTCCAATGATTAAAAATGCATTATAATTTTAAATCCAGATACATATTTGTTATTATTTCAAGAAATATTATAGTCATCAAAACTTATAAACTATATATAGTTTTTAGAGATGAGTTGTCGTAATGTTCAGAATCAGAATTGAGTAATGTGGGAGATGCCCGATTGCTTTATAAGGGTAGTGAATTAAAAGTGCAGGCCCTGGCTGGTGGCACAATGGATAAGGTGCCAGCCTGCAAATCCAAAGGTCGCTGGTTTGATTCCCAGCCAGGGCATACATAACCAGATTGTAAGCCAGGTTTCCGGCCAGCTCTAACTGGAGGCAGGTAAAAGGCAACCATACATTGACGTCTCTCTCCCTGTCTCTCTCCCTCTCTGCCTCTTTCCCTTCCCCTCTCTCTAAAAATAATTAAAATATTTTTTAAAAATAAAATGAAAGTGCAAGTTGTGCTGTTATATTATTGTACCTATTCATCCCTCCTTTCAAATATTATAACAAAAGAAAGCATGATTTTGACAGTAGGTTGAAGAGTGTGAATGCTGTGCAGATACTAGTTGGAAATAGTATACATTAACCCTTTTTTTCTTTATGTCAGAAATTCAAACCTACAAGATGGGAGGATTTTAATCCTCTGGGATGTCATTTGGCTTCTGAAATCTTTAATTTGTCAATAAATACCATTCCTTTAGATGGTAATGCTTTCTAAATATAGTAGACATGTAGAAATAATCCAAACATATAAGTGACCAGTTCCTGTGATCCTTGGGAGACTTTGAATGTTATGGTCACCTTTATGGACACTCTAGCCTTGTCCTTCTCAGGCTTGGAGCCTACTGAGGTATAAGAGTATGGGGCTTTAACTGTCTGTCCTTTGAATCTAGAGCTATGACCATAAAACTAGTATTTACTATGCTTGGTGGATTTGCTTATTTGAAAAAATGAAATAGAACATGTCTTTTTGAAGACTGGCTTTCTAAATTATAGCATTCTATGATTTTACAATTAATAAAATTTATCTTGCCTATCTGAATATGATATCTTACTATTATTTCTAAAATGGATACTAATAACTTCTTATTTAAGATCTTAATATTTTTTATAACTAGGTCCCCAGTTTGAGTAAGAGGTTTTTTTTGCCATTTATTTTGGTTTATTTACTCATTTTGGTAAAGCAAAAGTTGGTATTTAAAAGAATAAGATAAAAAATTATGCCATTTCCTGAAAGCAAACAGAGATGACATCAGAAAATGGTTACCTATTCACTTGACCCAGAAAACCCCATGAAGTCATGCAACTCAAGAGGTTTGAATCTTTGATCTTTGTGTTTACTTAAAGAACATGTGTGAGACTGCCCAGGCTATCAGAGGGTATGCACCTTTGAAAAGCCACCAAGTATCTGAAAGATGTCAGTTTAAAGAAGCAGCGAGTCCCATTCCATCATTACAATGGGGGAGTTGGTAGGTGTGCCCAGGCCAAACAGTGGGTGTTTGCCCAAACACCCAGCTACCCAGGGTGGGTAGCCCAAAAAGAGTACTGAGTTCTTGCTGCACATGCTTAAAAATGCAGAGAGTAATGCTGAACTTAAGGATTTAGATGTAGATTCTCTGGTCATTGAGCACATCCAAGTGAACAAAACTCCCAAGATGTGGTGTAGAATTTACAGAGCTCATGGGCAGATTGACCAGTGCATGAGCCCTCCTTGCCATATTAGATGATCCTTACTGATAAGGAGCAGATTGTTCCTAAACCAGAAGAGGAGTTGCACAGAAGAAAAAAATATCCCAGAAGAAACTGAAGAAACAAAAGCTTATGGTTCAGGAGTAAATTCAGCATAAAATAAATACTAATAAAAGTTATAAACAAAACAAACAAACAAAAAAAAAAAACATTAGTATGTCCAGTTACTTGTAGAAACAAAATAAACAAAGTCTTGAAATTCTTGGAGGGTATGATTAAACCCCTTTACATCTATATTTTAAATCTCAATGTGATTTAAACACTGGCCTTTTCAGGAAAGAAACACTGAGAAGTTCTGAAACAAAAGTCACCTTAATACACTGTAAGAGAAAATTCTTAGAAGAGAAGAGTTATACTTAATGTTTTAGTAAACTTAGCATTCAGAGAGTAAAACAGTAAGAGAACAGTTTTATAGTTCTTCAAAGGAATTATAAGCTCTTAAATCACTTTCAAGGATGAGTATATCATTTTTTTTCCATAAGTGATGTAAATAGCCCTGGCTGGTGGCACAGTGGATAAGGTGCCAGCCTACGAACCTGAAGGTCGCTGGTTCAATTCCCAACCAGGATACATAACCAGGTTGCAAACCAGGTCTCCAGCCAGGTCTGTAGCTAGAGGCAGGTGAAAAACAACCATACAATTCGTTGGTATCTTTCTCCTTCTCTGCCTCTCTCCCTTCCCCTCTCTCTAAAAACAATAAATAAAATCTTTTAAAAAACACTGATATTAACTTTTATATATATATATATTTTTAATTATTTTCAAAAACTAAAATTTTCTTTAAGTTTCAAGTCATCTTAATATTAAGCAGTATACTGTTAATATGTATATGTGACTTTGAACCAGTAACACATGCACTTCTTCATGGGAGAAGGTATCAGCTAAATAAATTACATCACAAATTATATAATGTTTATATCTAGTTATTTTCTAATTCAGGATAATAACCAAAGCAAAAATACAGATTCTAAATTAACTGAATTTGAATTTTCCATGAGTTTAGGAAACAACTAGTTTTTTGAACCATGTGCTATTTTGTATTAACTTACTTGAATTAAAATTAATGTATAATGCTTTACTTTTTCTTTTGTTTCCAACTCTGTACAAAGTTCAGTTTTCTTCAAAATATGAGGAAGATATATATATATGTATATATATATATATATATATATATATATATATATACAGAGAAGTTATCATTTATGTGAGGTTCCTAGATTGTTAACTTTTGAGTACAGTGTGAAATCCCCCAGGAAATATTGTGTCATAAAAGTATGTTCTGCATTAACTCATTCTATCTGAATATTGTGTGTGTGTACATATGTGTGTGTGTGTGCATGTGTGTGTGTGTGAGAGAGAGAGAGAGAGAGAGAGAGAGAGAGAATAGAAGTTAGGATAAAGGTGCATGTAGCCTTTTGCTTCTGTGGGAAGTCATTTGATAGGCCCAACCTGTAGACTATCTGAAAGATAGATGCAGTCCTTGGGAATGTCAGCTATAACCAGGCAGTTCTTGCAGCACTTTTCCTATTTACCCCCAGGGTCTCCATTTACCAGTGCTCCTCACTGATATGGGAGAAACTCCCAGAAACTCTGTTTTTCTTGCTGATGCAGTAAAGAATTACAGGTTAACAATCTGTTAGCATTCAAGCAGGGTTTATCAGTGATCTGTTCTCATGGAAGAAATCAGTCCTAGCTAAGGTGGGGTTGAAAGACATAGGTAAAGCAGGGTAAGAATGGTCAAGGGCCAGGGTGGCAAGTGCCTGAGCTGGGGTTGCCTGAGAAGGGGGCAGCCAGAGAGAGTGTCCTTTGTTTGGAAGACTGATATAGTTGGTGGGATGGAGGTGAAGAATTTATATATTGACTGACGGTTAAAGGTGATGCCAGCTTTCCTAAGAGGGCACGACTACCCAAACTTATATATGTGGGGGTCTATTAGCCCAAATGCTTATCTTGCTCCGTACTACTTTTGTTTGTCTTGTTGTAAAACAGATACGTAACAGGAGGCAGTTAATTAAACTTGGGGTAGTTATCCAAAGTCATTTACAAATTCTTTCTGTAAGCATTTAGGAACTCCCTTGTAAAACAGATAGGTTATTTTATGAGCTTCTTCCATTGGGCACTTCCATTCCTGTTTTTCAGGCCTTGGGATGAATACACAATTTCAAAAGCTTTCTTTCCCAGATAGTGGAAATAACACAGAATTTCAAGGATTGCTCTCTCCCATGCTAGCAGGGTGTTCCCTGTGATGTTGGAACACCTGGCAGTATTACTGGACTGGACTCAGGATTGCTGAGTTAGTGGGTGAGACATGTCTCCCTCCTCCTCCCTGCCTTGATTTGCTATCTATCCTGCCTAGCATCACCACCTACCTTTCCATGGTTTCTTTTATTTTGGAGTGGCAAAGGGTCACATCTTTATTAAGATAGAGGTTATTTTTTAAGAGATTTTAATTTTTTTCTTATATATATAATTTTTTTTTTAATTTTATTGTTGGTGTATTACATCCATCCCCTTTTTGCTCCCCTCTGTTCCCCTCCCCACCCACCCATTCCCCCCAAGGTCAATCCCATCTGTTGTCCATGTCCATGGTTCCTTTGTACTAGGTTCTTGTCTAAACTGCTCTCCTTCCTTGCCTCTTCCTCCCAAGATAGAGTTTTTATACCATGTGATTCAGCCATTTGAAGTATACAACAGTTCGGTGTGTTCTGATTGATTCACAGGGTTGTACAACCATCATTCTGATCCACTTTATATTTTCATTACCTAAGAAAGAAAGCCCACCTCCCAATCTCTACAAGCATTGGCCATCACATAATCTGTTGTACTTCTTTTCTGTATAGATTTTCCTGTTCTGAGCATTCATATAAATGGAATTGTGTGATAGTTGTCTTTTTTGTGACCAGCTTCTTTCACTTCTCATGATATTGTCAAGGTTCATGCAGGTTTCAGCACATATCAATATGTCAGTCCTTTCTTTTGTACATTTTTGTTGATAAATGTGACAGTGCAGTTCCATTACAGTAGAACATATGTTCCACTTACTTACATGGGGGTGAGGGAAGTATTGTATTTTAAGTTAGTTAATTTCCATTCTATACTGTGAAGCCCTTTGTCCAGACAAAACATTTACCCTGAAAGAACTTTGCCTATCTTACACATAAAAGAAAATGATTTTGTCACAGATTTGTATTTAGAAATACAATTTAAATAACTAGTGATAGTTTACATTTATTTCTCCTTAAAAAGCATATTTTTAATTTCACCTCAATTCTTAGTATTTGCAAGTTAGAAATGGGCAAATATTTTTGAGAAAATAATGCAATATTGTACCCAAACTCTTGAGTCCTTTTGTTTTCTGTCATAAATTTTTAGCTGTATCAGAACATTGAAAGAAACTTGGATATATTTGTTGGGTAACATGAATTGGAACAGTTGTTTATTGAGGTCTGTGGCATCAGTGAAGATTCCTCTTATAGCAAGCTGTTCCAGCGTTTTAAACACTTACAGAAAGATTGTTGGGTGCCATTAAACCATTTAAATTATTATTGTTTTTTAAAGATTGTATTTGTTATTTTTAGAGAGAGTAGAAGGGAGAGAGGGAGAAAGACATCAATTTATGGTTGCCTTTCACCTGCCTCCAGCTACAGACCTGGCTGGAGACCTGGCTTGCAACCTGGTTATGTGCCCTGGCTGGGGAATCAAACCAGTGACCTTTGGGTTTGCAGGCCAGCGCCTTATCCACTGAACCACCAGCCAGGACCCATTTAAATTATTTTATTTATCTAAAATTAAAGTGCATGTTGAGATAGTAGGCCTATTTTAGCTCTGATAGTCTGTGATTTCTGCTTTTTCTGCTTCTACCTAGTGAATCCTTTAGGAATCCAATCATGGCCTGTCCCTAATAGAATCTATGTCATGACAGTTGTAACACTTCAAAAATAGTACATGCATCGAATAATAGATAAAACAAGAAAGCATATGCCTCATTTCAGATGGAAAGTTTTAAGGGATTCTTGTAGAGAGTTTTAGGCAAAACATTTCAATCTTTCAAATTTTTAACATAAATTTTAATTGATTCTAAATTATTTTTCTTTCTCCTTTTCAGCAATATCTCTGGACTACTAAATGCAGACAGAGATAGTAATAGATTATAGAGTCTGGCAGCAAATTGAAACTTGAGCTCCCTTATTTGTTTATATTCTATCCTATATCAAAATAGAAGGCTTTTTTAATGTACTCCTCAGCAAATTTTTAGAAGTTTCAAATTATTGAATTCTGTTTAACATATAAATTAACTCAGTTTTGTTTATGAGCTAACCTGATGGAAATGTTTAAAGATTTATGAAGTGTCAAACATTTCCATTTTGATATTCTGAGGATATAGTTTCCTTTTTATAACAAATCATGGCCAAATAGTAGCATGTTAGTGGGTCAAGATACAGAAGAAGGTAACAAAGGGATGAATCAGAAATAAAAACTGATCATCCAATAGCAGCTCTAGGCTTCAGCAAACCTGCAGCCCATATACAGTTCCATTGTCTTGGGTATTCATATATGAGATATGCTACTTTCCAAGTCTTTATTATCTTTTATATTAAAGTGGTAATACTGTATGTATGTGGGTGTACTTGTCTAGACATGTGGACATGGGTATTTGAGTATGCAGAGAGATCATATTTGAGCACTATTTATGCTCTTTGCTTTTACATGTACCTTGTGCTATGAAAAAGTTAGTCAACATACTTTGTAGAAACCTCAAACTGGTGAAAATGTTTGGTAAAAAATAATTTGAATAGATACTAACAGAAAGACTAATGTATAAGGTACATGCTCAGGGAGCCATATGGAAATCAAAATTGTGTTTTCCGTCCTCGCTGTTTTTGGATATGATCAACAGTAATATTGTCATTGCAGAGGTGGATGGAATTTACCTTCTTGACTTTAAGATGCTGGGTAATACAAAGAGTGAACCACTTAAAACAACAAGGCATTTGTTGATTAGTTGTCACCTTGCTGAATGAGGTTGAATGGGAATGTATAAATCTTCCCCACAAATCTTTGAGCCATGCTGTTCCTTCTCCTCTGGATATGCCACCTTAAGTGGTGGATGCTTACCCACCTAGAAAACTATGCTTTCTGATTGGAAATCAGTAGGGAATCTGGGGAAGGAGAGGGAGACAGAAGAAATCAGAAGTGTGCTTCCATGGTTCACAACCAGCATGAACAACAGCTGCATTTGGAGAGCTGGAAACATTTGGCATCTATGGGTTTCATCTAAAGGGTTAGGAATCAGGAAAAACTGGCAGCTTTGAGCTCAGAATGAAATAATGAGCATGAAGAAAGGACCCTGAAAACTCAGTGGAGTCCATTGAGGGCTTCCCTTTTGCTGCTGGTGAAAGAAAGGCATCCCTGTCCCATTTATTTTCAGTTCTTTCTTCCTGCAGCACTTCAGCCTCCATGGTTGCCTCTGAGTGCTGGCCTTCCTGGAGAGAATTCCTTAAAAGAAAGAAGCACCTTCAGCTTCCTCCACTGCCAGATCAGCAGAGTGATTTCTCCTGTCTTTCTCCTTGCTCCATAGGTAGTGGAAGAGCCAGGAATACTGGGTCTAGGCTCAACCAGCTACAAACATAATTGCAGTTGTGAAATCTCAGTTTTGTTAGTTTGCTATGGGCTCCTAGATTACGAGTTTGTTTTATCAGCCATCAGTTTCCTTAGGCAAAGGCTTACAATCTCTGTTGGAAAATGGAAGAAATGGATCCATCAGCAGGTTCAGTAGTGAGACTCAGCTTTTCCTTAGGGGATTGCCTGGTCCTGGTGCCCCTGTGCTGTTTATCCAGGCAAGGAGAATTCAGAGCCGGCTTGCTGAGGGAGTTGGCATACAACACCATAATTTACACCATCTATCTCTTTCTGGCTCTTGGGCCTCTGGCAAATTGCATGTCTTTGTGTTGAATTAGTCTGGAATTTAATCATGCATTTATTTTCCCTCCAATTAAATTATTTATACATTTGATTAACGTTTTCACTGCTAGAAAGTCAAATTTTCAATGCAACCACAAATGAAAACATGCCCATTGAATTTCAGGCCAGCTTCACATGGGATCAGTCTTGCTATTGAATATTAAGAACTTACTGTGTGTTAGCCTTCTTAGCTACCTAGAATTTTGGTAAGCAAAGAATGCATGTTTTGTCCACCCAGTGCCAGGAACACTATGCATAAAGGGGTAAGTCTGTCTGGACTAACCTGTCCCTTGTTTCAGCCACGATTCTGACTATTATTCCTTCCTACTGCTTTTTATTTCCTCTGGCACCAAAACATATCTCCTCCTAAATTTACTCTCTCAGGCTTGAGTGCCACCTTGACTGAGAAAAGTCACGGGCTCTGCGAACCCACAAAGGAAGGTTTGAAGTCATCTGGTTGAGGGTGAGCAAGCTAATGGCCTACAGACCCACTGCTTGTTTTTGCATAGCTCATGAGCTAAGAATGGTTTTTATAGTTTTAATAATTTGGGGGGAAAGTTTGTTTTTAAAGAGAATTTAATGACACATGAAACTTTCATTATCCATAGGTGGGTAGCTGTGCCCATCACTTACATAGTGAATATGGCTGCTTTCCTGAAATAATGGCAGAAGTAAGAAGCTGCAACAGGGACCTTTTGGCCCAAAAAGCCTAAACAGTATTTATTGCCTAACTTTTTTTTTTAAGATGTTATTTATTATTTTTCAGAGAGAGGGAAAGGGAGAGAGGAAGAGAGGGAGAGGAAATATCAATGTATGGTTGCCTTTCACCTCCCTCTAGCTATGCACCTTGCTGGAGACCTGGCTTGCAAACTAGTTATGTTGCCCTGGCTGGGAATCGAACCAGTGACCTTTGGGTTCGCAGGCCGGCGCCTTATCCACTGTGCCACCAGCCAGGGCTATTACCTGACTTTTTACAGAAAATGTTTGCTGACACCTGATCTACTTCATCACCCTAATTCAGCAATTTTCAACCTTTCTCATCTCATGGCACACATAAACTAATTACTAAAATTCAGTGGCACACATACAAAATATATTACTAAAATTCAGTGGCACACATACAAAATATATTTTTTTGCCATCCTGACAAAAATAGATAGGTGTATTTTTGATTCATTAATGCCAGATGGCTATTGTTATGTTGGCTGTCATATTTTTTTTTTAATTTGTCACTCCTTAAGGGAAAGTAGATCAGCACCCCTGACTAAATAGTCAGGTACTGCATATTATCAAAATTTTTGCAGCCCCACCGGTTGAAAAATTGATGCCCTAATTTTACAAGGAAGAAAATGAAGTCCCAAATAGGTGACTTGAACTGTCTAAACAAACACAAGTCATCAAGAATTGGTCTGGCTGCATCTTCTTTTGCCCACCTTGCTCTTCCCACTGGAGTAAAAGTCTGCCCTGCATGGGCCCTCACTGCAGAGACCACAGCCGCTTTGCAAAGAAAATGTATATAAAGTCTATGATTTTTTAGAATATTAATTTTCACTTGAAATCCAGCTCCAGGGAGTATTTCAAGCTTAAAATATATTTCAACAACCTAAATAGATTGAAAAATGTCACTGTATTTCTTTATAGTAATTAATTAATGTCCTTTGCTCAGTGTTTGGATATGAAGACAAGCAAGATGGACCTGCTGCCTACAGGATAGGTTGTAGAAATTCATTTCAAGAAAAATAACTTGTGACCTCCATTTAAGTTGGCACTCAAGCAGTTTCAAAAAATATCAAAAAGTCTGTTAGATAGAACTCAGAGCTCCTCTAAGGGGCAGAAAGAAAGAATTCCCAAGATGCTAACATTTCTGAAAGGGAGGTTTATTCCACTGTCCAGTGCAGGTCCTTTCCTGTCCAAGTTGTATAGAGACAACACTGCGAATTTTACTTACTGATTGGCATGGGATTCCTACCACTGAAATTTTCAGACATTGTCTCAGCTTACTAGCAGATCCTCAACACACTTGTAAGCATCTTCTACCACCTATCTGTCACCAATAGTTACTAAAGCCCATCTAGTTTAACCTTCCAACTTCGTGACCCCTTCAGAGATTTCCCTCCCTATACCAACCAGGCATACACTCGGGGCTGGGGGTGTTTGTTCCTGCCCTGCTCCCATATTTTCCCTCTCCTCCTAGAGTATAGGTCCTCCAGTGTGTTGCTGAGAAGAACAGACAAGAGTCTCTTGCTTCATTGCCTACTATGGTGCCTCTCCTGCTGGTCACCCAGTTCTCCTGAGTAATGCCAGTTAACCTTAATGCCCTCCAACTCTAGGGCTGGCGTCCAGGTGCTGGCTTTTCTGGTGGGGTGTATGCAAGCTCTCTCCAGGAGCATATCCTGGAGTCTAGCTGCTGGATACCTGACCCTGCACATTACATTTTAGGTGGGGCAAGCTTGGCTACTATGGTGGTATCTACCAGTCTCTTGGAAGCCCAGGCCTCATACTGAACCAAGCAATGGCAGTGCTGGAACCTCTTGTGTCTTCCTGGCCCATTCCCTCGTGCCATGTGTGTTCTTCACCCAGGTTGTCAAAGGCACCAAGTTCTGTTCTTCGTAGGTGCTTCTGTTTCATCTCTCTACAGTGGTGTCCTGTCTTCCCACTCTAATCCTTACCTTCACCCCTATTGGGTCTCTACTCATCCTTCCAGTCTGACTTAAAATGCCACTTCACTGGAGGAGCTGACCTTAATGCTCCACATGGATTTTGGACCCCCTGTTAATTGTATAAAATCTTATTTCTTATTTCCCTTCATGACACTGATCATAACTAATTGTATAGTAACTTAGGTCATCATCAGTTTCCCTTAGTAGACTGTAAATTTCCTTAGGGCAGGACTCATGATGGTCTGATCCCCCAGCACCAGGCATGGTGTGGAGTTAAAGTCTACATAAGCATAAATATGTGAGTGGCAAGTGCAATTATATTGTATTCCTTATATCCTACTCAGCAAAATTGGGTTCACATTTAGATATCTAATTCTTTTGAATTCTTGATAGTATGTTATTGTAAAGTAATATGATACCTATGTTAAAATCTTAATGTATAGATACGAGGTAAAATGAGTTGAAAATATAAGCAAGAGCATCAAGTATAATTTTTGTGCAGTGAAGGTTAGTTTGCTGCATGAGTCAATAAGTTCACCAAATATTTTCTGAGGCCCTTCCAAGTACCAGGGACACTTTTCAATTGCTGAAATTTGAAACTAAAAAGTGAATCCTGGCCTCAAAGAGTCGGCTCAGCCACAAATTCTAATTCATTTTTCCAGTTTTAACTTTGCCTGTCTCCCTCCTCCCTTTTTCTTTCCATTTCCTTTCACGTGTATCAGTTCAAGGAGCTTTATTTCCAGTAACTTGGGAAAAAAACTGAACCGAGAGCAATTTTTATGGAGTGATTTTGTATGACCATTAATTTTTTTCTACCTGGAAAGGAGAATTCATAGAACCCCTCTTTAAATGCCAGACATCAGCACACATGTGGGACAATCCTGGGTGATATGAATAGAATGCAAAAGTATAGTTGAAGCATAAGTTTAAACATTGAATGTTGTCTTCTGTCCTTCCAGCACATTTGTTATCTTCATGTACTTACGTGCACCAGCATAACTTTTAACAAATACTAGTACTTAGGTCAGTTCACTTTTTATAGGAAACCCCACTTGCTTGTCTTCGGTTTGCTACACTGTCGTGAACCTGAGTGAATTTGAGTGGTTTCTTTGTCATCTTCAGAGCTTTTGAAAAGATCCTGGCTGTTTCCTTGTGCACTGCACTGTATCACCTACTGTCTTCTGTTCCCTGGGCTTTTTGGGAGGTAATTGAGGAAAAGAGAGTGAATAGTTAATTGATTTTTCTCTGCCCCCATTCAGTTTTCAACTCCAGAGACAGACACACTGTTTCCCTGCAGCACTCGGCCACCTAGAGGAGTAACTGGGAAAGGCAGGCTGCGATAGTGGAGTCATAGGCTCCGGCTCCCAAATACCACTCATTAACTTTTGCTGGAGCCAGGGCAGGAAAGTAATTAAATGTTCTGTCTCTACCACGCAGCTCATGAGACGGAAGGGGAACTTTCTCTTGTTGTGCAAAGTTTTTAGTAATGTATTTCTATGTATGTTTGGGAAAATGTTTAAAAAAACCTTACATTAAGGCAAATGAAAATGTGGGGTGATCAGAGAATAACCTCAACAAGATCAACCTAGTACACAAATTTCGTTATAATTGGACATTTCAGTTATACTGAAATTAATTTATATTTGATCTAAATTAAGAGGCTTCTCTTCCTTGGGTGCTGCTCTTGGTTTTTGTGTCTCCAAGGCACTTAATGTATGAATCCAAGGAACTCTATTTAAAAAAAAATGCTAAAACTTTGAATTGTTTAGGAGTTCAAAGAATTTCATCTCTACTTTAAAGACCAAATTAGTAGAATTATAGGGCTGGAAAGAACCTTAGAACTGGGCAAATCCCAGTTTTTTTTTTTGTTTTTTTTTTTTGGTACAGGTAGACAGCCAAGATCCTGAGAGATGAAACATTTTGTTGACAGTCACCTGGTTCTCATGTCCAATATCTAAGATAATTTCTTTGTGTCTCTTATTCAAGAAGAAATTCCACCAATTGGAAATAAAGTGTAGTTTGAATAAGTGCTTTGTTTGTGTTTTGTTTTGCTTTTTTTGCTCCTTCTTACAGAATTAACTGATTGTGTTCTTTTTCTGCAATTAGCCATGGCTCTAACCCAAGGCCTAGAATCCATGATAGCTGGAGAGCTCCTCTGTGAGCATTTAGCCTTGGCCCCCACTTGGCAGATGAGAAATAACGGAGGACCAGAGAAGACACCTGTGGCTCACTCTGTTTCACAACTCCACTCTTCAGATGCCCTATGTAGTACTTTTCTGGTATATCAGGCTTCCTCCAAATAGTGTCACTTCTGTTAGGAAGTATACATACACAATTAGAACAAATTTACTTAAGAACTATTCTAACTAGAACAAAATAGTCTGTAATATAGTCAAGTTATCATGTAGTTTTTAAAGCCTTTTTCACATTTCCAACTTTTGCCTTTAGAAATTAGTAAATATATATTTCTTATTTTTCTTTCTTGTTTTCAAACCCCAGCATATAAATAATGACCATATTCATGGAGAAAAGAAGGAATTTGTATGCCGGTGGCTAGATTGCTCAAGAGAGCAGAAACCCTTCAAAGCCCAGTATATGCTGGTAGTGCATATGAGAAGACACACAGGAGAGAAACCTCACAAATGCACTGTGAGTATACAGGTGGCTCACACTGTCAATGTGGAGGTCACCTCACACCTGTGAGTGTCAGGATTCATATGGGTCCTTTGTCATACTCTCAAGGTTTATGTGATAATTTCAACTTAGGAGTGGCATGGCTGGGTGGCTAGAGCTATATGTTAAAATATGAGAGTTTGTGAGACTAGTTTCTATAATGGAAGGGAAGCGAGAAATGGAGAAAGAATGTTGACAGCTGAACTTCGGAATGTGATGGACATTTTCTAGACCTGCACTGTCCAATGTGGTAGCCACAAGCCACAAGCCACATGCACCTCCTGAGCGTTTTGAAATGTGATTCGGGTAACGAGGGAACTAATTTTTAAATTTAATTTATTTTTAGAAAATTTAAATACAAACAATCCTGTGTGGCTAGCAGGTACCACACACACACTCTCACAGCTCTGCAGAGTGGCAGGTAGGGAGGTGGCAACTGGTGCATGCTGGCTGGCACTGGGAATGAGCACACAGCCACCATGCTGGCTGCAGTACTAATGTCCATGTGTCAGAAGACTTGGAAGGCACAGGAAGGAACCTGCTTTGATGTAAAAAGCTTAGGTTGCTTTTTTTTTTTTTTTTTTTTTTTTTTTAATATAACCTATATGGCTTTAGAGTGTTTTCTTGCCTTCCCAGTCTGTTCTCATGGCCCAGCATAGAAGGTCTGTCTTGAAAGCATAATCCACACAAACTTTTAATTATATTGACATTGGCTCAGTACTTTCAGGACTGGCCTAGTATACCTATCCACAGGTAGGCTGGTACTCCTAGGAGGCTAAGCTTTCTTTAACTGAGGTGCATGCCAGGCACACTGGACATTGCTCAGCCTTGATACTTTACACTTTAAGGCCTTTTATAAACATGATCAAATTCCATGTCTTTGTATGGACACAGAGGCATATAATGAACTTTGTGCTGAATCTGAAATCATTGGGAATTTGAGGAGATCAATGAAAGATAATGAAACCCATCGTCCACACTGAGTGATCTCTTCAAAATAAAACCTCCCAGACTTGCTAGCACTGAAAATGCTTTCTCTTGAACTACACTGAGCCCCATCTGAATCCCAATAAATGTAGAGTTTGGTGGACTTTTGTTCCTTGGTTTTGAAAAGCTGCTGACCCTCACAATGTCAATTTTCCATCAGTTTTAAGGGAATGATAAGAAAAAGCTGTTATTGTGTGAAATAATCCAGATTTACCTGTTATCTTCAGTTTGAAGGTTGCACAAAGGCTTACTCGAGACTAGAAAACTTGAAAACACACTTGAGATCTCACACTGGAGAGAAACCGTATGTCTGTGAGCATGAAGGTTGCAACAAGGCTTTCTCAAATGCTTCTGATCGTGCCAAGCACCAAAACAGAACACATTCCAACGAGGTAAGGCTCCTCGATGAGACACACTTGGGGCCCAGAGGTTGTAGGTAGAAGTAATGAACCTTTCTGGAGACTACGTAGAGAGGTAAGCCTGTTCCTTCTCTTTCCTCTTAACCATTCCCAGCATGAGTGAACACTGATGCTACAGGTGAAGGCTTGGGGTCTTTGAGGTAAAGCTGAAAACTGAGCATGGTTTGGAGAATAATGCAGATGAAGAAGAACTGTTAACCCCTGGCAAACAGGTTTCACTTTGTTCAGAACTGCCCTCTACTGGTCAAATAGTAGTAGCATTTAACTTGGAATTCTGTCCATTTGCTGGGCCCAGAATCATGTGAATCCATGAAAAGGATGACTCTGTGAGCATCAAGGAGAGATTCAGAAGCAACATGTTGACAGCTGAGAGCTTTCCATTGAAAAGGTCACTTTCATTTGCTTTCTTTAGGTGGTATCTTCAGACATGTTGTATTTTTTTTTAAAGGACTTTGACAGAGCAACCAATGTTGGCTAAATATATGATTTTCAGCCATTCTAAATTCCAATGGATCTTTGAAATGGTTCTCAGAAATTGAGAATGGTTTCTAGTCAGTTATTTAGGATAACATATTGAGTAAAGCTTCATGGGTAGTTGGTGGTCCTGTTGTGATGCAGCTATTTTTAGGTTGTTATCCCCTCAAACTTTCAGAGAAGCATAAGAATAAAAATGATTTTAATTTTGCTTACATATTAATGCATGCCTACCTGTAGACCTCTGTGAAGATCTAGCTCAAATTCTGGCTCCTCTGTGAACCTTCTCTTGAATGAATCCAGAAATTAACAGGACTCCCACAGTTTTGTTAGAAATAGGAGAGTTAACTAGCATTTATTAATATGAAACATAGCTCTATCTCACAAAGTATGTCATCATCATTTTGCTTGAAATAGGCAAGAGAAGGAAAGGAGCATTTGGACCTTGGTATGGCTGTCTTCTGGCCTCACAAGGTGTCATCAAGCTCATTCATGATCTTCCAGATGGAGGGTTGAGAGAATTTAGTTAAAAACAGAGTATTGATGGAAAAAGATGGTGACAGAGTAGATGGCAGTGCTGACGGCATTCTCAAGTGCCAGAGCAGCTGGAGGATAGGGTAGGGAGTGTGAGATGTCTGCAGGTCCCTGCAAGTTGGAGCGGTAAGCATCCGGACTCAGGGGTGCATAGCCCAGAGGCTGCAGAGACCTATAGGAAAGCAGGTGAGACAGTTCTGAACCGGCCGGCCAGTGGCCCAGGTTGGCTCTGGGCAATGGTGGCTTTTCCTAGAGGGGTGACTGACTGGAGACAGCTTCAGGCTCTCCATTGAATAGAAATCTGATCAGTGAACTGTGGACAGTGAGCACAAACTCGGGGAAGTTGAGGAATTGAACTCCTTCAAGGAGGGACTGTGTGAGAGCCATGCTCCATGCTCCAGAGGCTGAGAGTCAGGAAGAGCCTCCCAGGGCCAGAGGTGGAGGAGGAAAGACCCACGGGGAGCAGGAGTGGGGGAGCAGGGAAGTGCACTGGCTGGGGTGGCGTGAGGGCCAAAAACTGCCACTGCACCACCCGGAGAGAGGGTAGCTCGGAGCCCCAGCAAGAAGAGCAGCCCAACCCTGCACACCCACACCTTCCCACAGGCTCCCATTGAAACCACAGCTAAAAACTGCACACCAAGGAACTTGCTGCTGGCACAACCAGCACACCAATTGCAGGTAGCAAAAACCTCTTCAAAGAGCTGGACAGGGAGGGCCTCCAGATGAGCTGTGGGCCCCATGTGGAGCCAGGTGCTCTTCACAGACATGGGCTGAAAAAACCTCCTCATAGGAGCTGGAGCAGGAGGACTAGCTATCACTGGCACAAAGCTTCGGGCAACCCCCACTTGGAGCCAGGCACCTTACATGGGGAAACCTTAAGGAGTCTGAGTGGGAAGAGTGGCCATCAACACCACAAAAACTTCCTGCAGTTCTTTACACAGAACCAGTGGGAGAAGGGAGGGCCTCAAAACACCAGCAGTGCGGAAACTCAGCTAGGCTACTAGAGGCTCAGCCTACCTAGGGTGCAGCACTCAGAATCATCCCTGACTGGAACAGCAATAGGTCCTGCCACTCCAAGGCCTCACAGCCTGACTGTAGACTGCAGAGACTTGATCAAAAAAAAGAGGCAGACTCAGGAAATGGCTCTCTGCTCATCTCAAGCACCTGAGTTACATTGAGAGCTACAAGAACTATTAATCCCTAACATATCCTTTTCAGAAGTTACTGCCAACCCTCACAATTAGTGCATTTTAAGTAAATATTGTTTATATCATAGTGTATCCCAATTTCCATATTTTTACTCCTCCCTACTCTCAATTCATTTAACTACCCAAGATCATCCTCCTACTGTTGTTTTAAAGTCTACTCACTATCCTGCTACAACTCATTCCCAGTCCTCAATCTGAGTATTCCTCCCCTCCCCAGTCTCTTAAAATTTTTTGGGGGAAAACTGGACAGCAACATGCAAAAAGATAAAACTCGACCACCAACTTACACCATACACCAAAATAAACTCAAGATGGATAAAGGATTTAAACATAAGCAGTGCCACCATAAAGGTCCTGGAGAAAAATATAGGCAGTAAACTTTTGGATATCCTACGCAGAAATATTTTTACTGATACTTCACCAAAGGCAAAGGAAATAAAAGAACGAATCAACAAATGGGACTATATCAAATTGAAAAGTTTCTGTTCAGCTAAAGAAAATACCAGCAAAATTCAAAGGAAACCAACTGTATGGGAAAACATAATTGCCAATGATACCTCAGACAAGGGTCTGATCTACAAAATATATAAAGAACTAATGCGACTCAACACCAGGGAGACAGACAGCCCAATTAAGAAATGGGCAAAGGACCTGAACAGACAACTCACTGAGGAAGATATACAAAGGGCCCAGAGGCATATGAAAGAATGCTCAACATCACTAGTCATCAGAGAGATGCAAATTAAAACTGCAATAAGATACCACCTCACACCTGTCAGAATGGCAATCATCAGCAAATCAACAAACAACAAGTGTTGGCGAGGATGCGGGACAAAGGGAACCCTCATACACTGTTGGTGGGAATGTAGGCTGGTGCAACCACTGTGGAAAACAGTATGGGGTTTCCTTAAAAAACTAAAAATGGAACTGCCTTTTGATCCAGCAATTCCACAACTTGGACTATACCCAAAGAATCCTGAAACACCAATTCATAAGAACCTATGCACACCTATGTTCATAGCGGCACTATTTACAATAGCCAGGTGCTGGAAACAGCCTAAGTGCCCATCAGTGGATGGTTGGATCAAAAAACTTTGGTACATTTACACAATGGAATTCTATATAGCAGAAAGAAAGAAGGAACTTGTACCCTTTGCAACAACATGGATGGAACTGGAGAGTATTATGCTT
>PVIW01002446.1:0-52317 GCA_004026585.1 Noctilio leporinus
TCAGCAGAGAGATCCAGGCTGGAGATGTACATACACTCAGGAGTCACACATGTAGGTGACATTTAAAATCCTGACACTAGATGAAATTATGTAGAGTGGGGGTGTAGATAAACAGGTCTGAGTTCTAGGACTCTGCAAACTTCAAGAGTCAGTGACTTCAAGAAAGCCCAGCAAAAAAAGACTGAGAAGGAGTGTCCAGAGGGGAGAGACAACCGAGAGAGCGCAGTGGCCAGAGCCAAAGGAGACTGTCCCAAGAGAGCAGTGACAGGTGTGTCAGATGCTGCTAACGGGCTGAGTAAGATGGGAGCTGAAACTTCTCTACTGGAATTAAGGACCAGAAAGTCCTTGTTCACCTTAACAAGAGAAGCTTCAATGGGCGAAAGTGGGATTGGACCAGGTTCCAGGGGGAAGGAAGAAAAGGGAGTGAGGACAGTAGGTATAGAGCCCTCCAGAGTTTTGTTTCAAAGGGAAACAGAATTGAGATTGTTTTGATTTTCATTGGGGTGTGTGTGTGTGTGTGTGTGTGTGTTGTTGTTGTTGTTGTTTTCTTTTTTGCTTATTTTGGAATAGAAAACATCAGTACGTGTTTGCTGACCAGGAAAAGAGTTTTTGGAGAGATGCTCTTGGATAGATGAGAGATGAAGTTAAATGCACAGATGTAGTGAGCCCGGCCGTCCACTCACAGGAACTGAAAGGAAGCCCACACTTACAGGTGTGGTGTGAGATGGGGTCGCAGCAGCAGGTTGTCTTCTGTTCGCCATGAAATTCGCAACGAGTCATCAGCCGAGACTGGGGGGCACATGGAGGGAGGTGCTAGATGTTTGAGGAAAAGAGGCTGTGGTGTTATCTAGGACAGTCGGAGAGTCAACGATGTGGAGCAGTGTTTCTCAAAGTGTGGCCCCGGGACCCACTGCGTCAGTGTCACCTGAGAACCTGTCAGAGATGCAGAATCTCAGGTCCCACTCTGCAGCTCCTGGATCTGACACTCTGGCACCGAGCCCCGCCATCTGCCCTCTAACAACCGCCAGGCAAGTGTGGGGCACACTTAGGCTCGAGAAGGGTTAGTTTAGGGAGTTATGCTGTGCTGCAAGGTGGTCGTGAATTTGGCGTGAAACCAGTAGGTGGGTCTCATCCAAGCCCTTTCCTGGTCATGCACTCCCCACTCTAATGATTTCATCAGGAGCTGACCTATAACCATATTCCAGCTAAAGTGGCAGGAGAAGTCTGCAGTGAGATCTTCTCAATCTTAAAAATAAGCTCAATGAAGACAGTTCCTTCATGCTGCTGGGTTTTGCAGTGTCAGGATGTGGCAGCTAATGTCTGACCCATGATGATAACAGCCTGGGCCTGGCTGACAGGCGAGGAGGGCAGAGTGGAAAGACAGAAGGAACCTGAATTGCTGACAGTGCTTTTGAGCCACCGGACTCACGCAGTGTCCCCATCTGTGGACTCACTGTTACATGAGGCAGCATGCACACACCGTCCTTATCCATGAGGGGGCAAAACTGGTGACAGCCACTTCCCGTGACTGTTAGAAAGACCAAGGGAAGAGCCTGTCTTTGGAAATAGCTTCTACCGTTGTAAAGCACCCTACCAAGGCAAGTGGCCAATGTAATTTCCATTCGTGCATTTCTGTTTTGATTGGAATAATACATGTTTTGCTCAGACATAATTGTCCAGAAAGTGAGGTATAGTGACAGTGAAGACACCAATGCATTTGGGACATCCTCAGGGTCCTCCAACGTTAAGTGGTCTGTCCCAGGGTGAACCCTTTATTTCTGGCTACCAGCCTGGCCCCGGGCCTCACAGAGGCCCTGGTGTCAGCCCAGCCACTCCCTCTCTGCCCCTCCGCCCGGCAAACAGGCCCGGAAGGCAGGAAAAGAAGCACATTCCAGGGCCCAACACACGGCTTCCTCCCACCCCATAAGTCTTTTACCTTAAACTTCACAGCTCCTTTCAACTCTCCCCATGAGATGACAAAGGTCATTCTGGGTGGCCCCCTGCCATAGCAAGTGTGACTGGCAATGTGGGCTCTCGGTTTTTGAGTGCAGCAAAGAAAGAATTCAGAGCCAAGAACCCTAGTGAGAGTGGAAAGTTTATTTAGCGTGCAAAACAAAAGTATACTCAAAGAGAAGATTAGAGCAGGCTGCTCAGAGAGCTGCCTTGGTCATTTAGTGTTAGTTTGTTTGTCTAACAATCTTTTCCATGGATTTATGGGCCATTCATGCACCTTCTATGAAGCATCTGCCCAAGTCTTCTGCCATTTTTAATTGGTTGTTTGTAAGTTATTGTTGATGTGTAAGCATTTGCTATGCAGTCTGGATACAAGTTCTTCGTTAGATATATGTGTCGTGAGCACTTTTCCCTAGTCCATGGTTTGCCTATTTATTTTCTTGATGATATCTTTTCAGGAATTGAAACTTTAATTTTTGATTATATCCAACTTATATTTTTTTAATGGTTAGTTCTTTTTCTAGTATTCTAAGGGCTCTTTGCCCATTCCAAGGTCATGAAGTTATGCTTCATCCTTACAGCTTTGGGCCTATGTGTGTGACATTTAGGTCTATGTGTATAATTCATTTTGTTTGTGTTTTGCTTTTGTGTTTTATTTCTTATTGATTTGATAGGGGTGACATTGGTTAGTAAAATTACATAGGTTTCAGTGACAGAGTCTATAATACATCATCTATATCTTGTGTTGTGTTTTACCACTCCAAGTCAAGTTACCTTGGCCTTTTAGAGAGAAAGTCACAGAGGCAGAAGAAGTGTGCAGGCTGAGCTGCGTGGTCTCGGGAAGCAAGCTACAGAGAAGGGCCCTTAGAACTTAGGAGGAAGAAGGCAAAGATACGTATCTGAACAATAAGGTGCTGGCATGCTCTGGAGATAGAACACGGACTGGGTCCTTTGTCTTAGGGGCTTTTATCTATTTTCTAAAGGCAGAAAATTTAGGGGAGATTTCAGGGAAAAGATCTCAGGAGGATATTCATCAACTTTCCAGGCGTGTCCTCTAACATGCTGATTCATCAAAATGGGTTATAGGGTCAGAGTAAGGGTCAGGGTTGGTACTGATTGGTCAGTACTAGGGTAGGGGGTCATTGGTTATCACATCTGGCCCTGGCACCAGCCATGGAGTCACTTCATCTGGTTTTGCTGCTTTTCTGGCCCTGGAGCTGAAACACAACTGAGGCCTGGGTGTTATCTCTAGTTTGACCAAAACTCTGTCTCTGTGGTCAACAGATCGGAATCTTTGTACCTAAGATTATTTGATCTTGATCAGAACCTCATTGTCCTGAGGGCTTAGTGCTGAAGGGAGTGGTCATGTGTGGTCATACTGTACCACACAAGCACCCCCACTCCCTTGTCCCAACAATCTTCCTCCCTTGATGCATACACCCTTCTCCCTCCGTATTGAGCCCTCATATGATTATACCAGAATTCATTTCCCCAGCAGGGTTACTCACATGATCTATTTCTCTTCTTCTTCCTTGCCTTGACAATTAGTTCTCTGGGTCTTCTGCTGCCCCTGCCATCCAGCAGCAAGAGAAGTTTCTTTTACTTCCTTAGTTATTTTTAAGTCTCACTTTCAAAACTCAAGTTAGCCTTACCCAGGACCTTGTGCCCAGCTCCTCAAACCCATCAGAACAGCACAGTGAGTGCACTGGGTATTTAAAGAAGTGGAACCCCTGGGCCTTGCCTGAGGGACTTTTTAGTTCTGCACCAAACAGGTCCACACTCCAACTACTGGCATTTTATCATTCACTGCTTTGTTGTTACCACTTTGCACTTGGTGCTGAATGCTTCTGGCTCCACTCTGCCCCCTGTGAGAAGCCTCTGACCAAAGGTAACATCAGAGATACTTGGTGAGTCCACCCAGGGAAGGAGACAGTGAGAGGGAGAGACCAGATTGCAGGCAGTGCCCACCATAAAACAGCAATAGTACAACAATAAAACAATCCACTACAGGAACAGGGGACACAGCTATACACTGAGGGCAGGTGTCCCATGGGCTGTTGGAGACTTGGCCCAAGGGACTCCCACCTATCATGACTGGCTCTCCCCACACCTGTTTGCAAAGAGCCAGTCAGAACAGGCTGGTGCAGGGTGGCAGCTGGATGTGAGAGCCAGCCCACGCCCAGCCCTGGGAGGCACCACTGGACATGCCTCAGGGACCAGCATGCACCCCTCAGAATTGTGCCCTCAGTGAGATCACGAATGACTAGGACCATCTGCAGGGGCCACATTACCTCACCCTATGATCCCTACACAAAATGAGGGTCCCTAGATGGACCTGGTGTCTCTGGGAACACAGAGGACTAGGTGTTCAGCCTGTGTGCTCTTCTTCTGGACCTTGGCCCCCACAAAGACAGAGGTGGTGCTTCAGTCACCATCAGTGTTCCTGGGAAGGAGCCCAGAGTCTGGCACAGGCCACTCTCATTGAAAGTTCGTTGACTTGAAGGCCAAGACCAGAAGTGGGCAAACTTTTTTCTATAAAGGGCCCAATAGGAAATATTTTAGGCTTTGTGGGCCACGCAGTCTCCAGCGCAGCTTGGTTCCAAATGTGAAGGCAGCTTCAGACAATATGTAAACCAAGAAGTAGGCCATGTTCTGAGAAAACTTTATTTTATGGACATTGACATTTGAGTTCCATATCACTTAACATGTCATGAGATATTCTTCTTTTGGTTTTTTAAAACCATTTAAAAATGTAAAAACCATTCTTAGCTTATGGGCTGTGCAAAAATAGTTAAGAGGCCAGATGTGGCCCATGGGTCATAGCTTACTGCTCCCTGCTCTAAAGTTAAAAAAAAAAAAAGACTGTTTTTTGTTTCGAATGGAAGTGGATATAGATCTTGTCACTTAACTTCCATTGGAGTGTGCGATGCACCAACAGTTGGATCACCGCACTCCTCCCTGCTTTGTGCATTCACACATGCACTTATGCACACACACACTGCTTTCCCACAGTTGGCCATTGTTCTGTATACCAGGGTGTGAGATGGGCAATCTCTAGGTTGCTATGATAATTGCAGATATGCTTTTAGGACTGCTGCTACTTCCATGTAAAAGAGGGATGATTTCTCTTTCTCCCTTCCCCACCTACCATCACTCCAGTGCATATTAGGCTTGGTTGGGAGACCATAACGTGGTGTGAAGCTGGGAGAGATGCTGGGAAGCCAGCAGTAACAACAGGTGATCAAGAGAACGAATTTTAATGTTAGCACTGCTGCTTCTTGAAGTTTGACATTTTTAGTATATTTTATCAGGCTCTTTCACATGCCTTATAGTTCATTTATACTTTACAAGCCCATAAGGTCTAGTTCACCTGAGAAACTATAATTCAGAAAGCTTAGGGAATGTGCTCATTGTCACACAGCCCTTGAGTGACAGAGCCAAGATTCATATCCAGGTATTTTATTCAACGTTTATTTGTTCATTTATTCAGCAAATAAGTCTTGAGGGCATCACATGTCATATAATGTGCTGTGTGGGAGGAATAAGATCTGGTTCTTATCCTCAGGGTATCACCGTTGAGATGTGGTTCTCAAGCCTGCCTTGTCATCGACTCCCCTGAACAGTCTCTATAATGACAATTCCCAGGCCTAGTTTTCGTGAATCTACAATTAGGGCAACCGCTGGATGGGGCAAGCACCCTCCCCCATCTCTGCCCGCTCAGACAACCAGACTGAGATAGGTGGGCTCCAGATCTCAGGAGATGCTTCTATCCAGCTGGGGCTCAATTCTAGAATAGGATTTAGTGTCAGGGCCTTTAGGGAATCTCCAACCTACCTGCACACATTTGAATCACTCTTTGCAGAGGTGGAATGCCAGCTCCAAGTTGCTTGTGCTTTGTTGGAGTCTGTCTGGCACCACATTGCAGTCAAATTAGAAGGGCTTGGCAGTTGAAGCAAGAGGCCCTAGGTTATGTGACCCTAACATAGCCACCTAACCAATTTGAACTTCCATTTTCTCATCGGAGGGGACATTGGGGACCATAAGAGTCATGCCCCATCTACCTCCCTGGGTGCAAACATTCTAAAAGAATGGGCACTGGACGGTGTGGAAGTGTCATCACCTTAGGGAGTCCCGCTGTCTTCCCTGATTTAGGTTTGCTCCTTGGCCAGTCCTGGAGCGACTTGTGCTATCCTAGGTCAGGTAGGCCAAGATTTTGTCCCTGGCTTCCGGCATTGCCTCCTGAGAGACCCAGTGTATTCTAAAGTGTTAATTGACCAGACAGACCTTTTCCCTCCGCACAGTCAGTGAATTCAAACATTGAAATCACACTGAACTACTTAAAATGTCACAGAATTCATTCCTGGGTGTTTTTTGTTGACGTGATACTGGGGGGCCACTTTCTGACCTTTATTCAAGCTTGCAATGTGTCCTTGTAGGTCTGTCTGGCTGTCTCCCCCTCCCCTTCCACTTTTAGTTTTGTACCCACCAGCTAAGTTCCATGGGTGTGATGCTCACCTTTCTGGTTCTCCGGGTCGCTCCTGTCCCCGCCCCCAACAAGGCTCCGCCCACCGCCTCCTGGTTGGCTCCGCCTTCTCCACCTCCAAGGAAGACACGCCCCTTTGCCCAGTCAAGGGGGTCTGGTTGGGGGGCTTCTGTCTCTTTTCCATGGTTTCTTACCTCGGTTGGATATGGTTTCTATTTAGTACTTAGATTTTAAATAGTTGATTCCTTCAAATAGGCTTTGGAATTATTTATTTTGCATCTGATGATTCTGTCCTCTGATCTAAAATATTAAATCCCTCTCTGTTTGGGGATTTACAGCCTGGCTGCTCTAGGTCCATAAAGCTTTTCCATTAAAGATCCCTCCTCTGCCAATATTTATTTCTAGAGTCACTGTTTGCCCAGAAGCTACTGGCTGCTGCATCTTCTGGGAAATGAAATTTATGTTTGCTGGCACGGACAGGAATGACCTCACTAATGCACTGTCTGCATGGCCTGGCGGCACAGATGAACGCGTCTACCTCTTCCTCTCCTGCCCCTGCTCCATCCCACCCACCACTTACATTGACAGTATCATTACGTAATGAATGGAATCTCTTAAAATTGACACCCCTCTTACAATTAGTATTGAGGGGCCGGGGTCAGTGGTGGTGGACGGATGGGCAGGAAGGGGTCTGCTCAAAGGACAAGGACCATGCCTTCCCTTGCAGCTAGTCACCCTCATAAACTGTGTGATGGGCCCTGGCTGGTGTGGCTCAGTGGATTGAGAGATTGAGCGGTGACATGTGAACCAAAGGATTGGTCGTTCAATTCCCAGCCAGGGCACATGTCTGGGTTACCGGTTTGGTCCCCAGTTGGGGCACCTAGGAGAAGCAACTGATCAATGTTTCTCTCTCACCATGATGTTTCTCTCCCTCTCTTTCTTCCTTTTCCTCTCTCTAAAAATACGTAAACTTTAAAAAAAAAATGTGTGACAGAAATTTTGCTGTCCATCATTGACAGGGGAGCTGAGGGACAGAGATTCAGAGTTCTGCTAGTCTCAAGCGGAACGGGCTCTACGTCCTCTAGGCTTGCTGTCCTCTACTTCCATGATCTCCTGGTGTGGTGGCATGGATGTCAATGAGCAGCAAGGGGAGCTCTCAGCCATAGCCCCTCTCCTACCTGCCCTGCCTGAAAGTCACCCCCATGAGAACTGGCGCAGGAGAGAGAGGCAGAAAATGCCCGGGCAGCAGTTTGCTGGGTACCTGTAGCCTCTTCCACTCTGTTCTCTCTTCCCTGTGTTAGCCAGCTTCCTCCTGGCACCTCAGCCTATTTTCTCCAAGGAGTTGTCGCTGTCATCTCCACTTCTTTGCCCCCCATTCAGTCTTTCTCCCCTCTTCCTCTCCTCCCCACTTCACCTGAGTTGACCAACGGACGCCCACTGTCCAGCTCAATGGACAGATCTGGTCCAGGGCTGACATCACGGGTGTGGGACGAACGCAGCGGCACAGGGTCCCCCGCACTCCGAAGGGCCCCACGCCTGGTTCAGTGCTCCACTGTTGCTGTCTTGAGAGTCTCGATGCATTTTGAACAGGCACTTCTAAATGGTTCTTCTCCACTAGGCTCTCAGATTATGCAGCTGGTCCTGCTTGGGCCTTCTAAAACAGTAACCTCTGAGAAAAGAAAATTTACGTTTTGCCACTGATTTAGCCATAGGAAACTCATCACCCTTTTCTGACCTGACGCTGCTGTCTCTCAAAGTACCATCTTGTACTGTGTGTCAGCACTGGAGAAATCTTGAATAAGTGAAATACAAAACTGTTTGCAAATTTTATGTTATTTTGAAACTGCTTCTTCAGGGTTGGGGCCATCTGGCTGTGAGAGTTCTCTACTGCCTGGGCTGTCAGTGTGCTGGTCTTTCAAGGTTTCTTTCCCTACCCAGTACCCCCTTTTTGCTGAGGTTTCTGTGGGGTCTGTTAGGTACTCACCCTGCCGCTTATTGGCTTCAAGTATATTCTGCTTTGGGGACCGATGGGGAGAAAGAGAAACCAATAGTGCAACTGTTTTGGTACTGAAAATGACAAGTGCCTTTAAACTAAAGAACAGGTTTCTCCCCACCTCCTCTTTCCAAAGTAGCTTCTGTAACAGATGCTGTTCATGTGTACCCACCAGGCATTCTATTCTCCCTGTTCCCTCCAATAGAATTCCATTTGTTCAGTGACCATTGGAGATTCCTTGTCTCAGGGACTGGCCCTTCCTTAGCCACAGAGAATGAATCAGATTGGTTAAAACAGTGATGGAATCTCAAAACTTTTGGCCAGGAATTGATCTAAAGGTGACCATATGACCTAGACCTCATCAAAGAGAAGAGTGAAAGTTTATTCTAGGAAAGCCTCTGGTGTTCCTGAGAAAAAATGGGCACATATAACTGGCTTGCTCCTTACTCTTTTGCTCACCTCCCCCCTTCTGCCATGGATGTGGACACAATACCTGGAGGTGTGGCAGCCACTTTGTAACACGAGAAGGAAAGCCAGCACACTGCAAACAGCAGAGAGAAAGAGTCAAAGGAACTGGGCCTTGGACAGCATTGTTGAGTCACTGCACCTGTCTTCGAATACCTTCCTCTGAACTGCCTATCATGCACCAAATTAACCAATATCAAAGCTTTCATTTTTTATCATTGCTTTGACCTTTTTTTTTTTTTTTTTTTTTTAACTTTCAATGAACAGTGTCGTCACTGCTACATCTGAGCAGCATTTAACGTAACAATGTCTATTGCCTCCACTGAAAACATTCTTTCTTTGGCATTCATGACATCATGTCACTGGATTTTCTGAGCACTTCTTGTATTCCTCTTCTTAGCTCAGTCGTTGACTGTGAGGTTGAATAGGATTTAGTGGTTTAGCCTTTTATTCATCGCTAGATATTTACTCCTGTGTGTTGGGCTTTATACTAAGGGTGACAAATGCAGACATTCTGACAGGTGAGGCCCCTGCTCTCATGGCATGTACTCTGGTCCTAGTCCCCTCCCCAACCACTGTCCACACTTCTGGGCAATCTCATGTGTTGCCTCAGCCTTGCCACATGCAGCTGTTTCATTCCGCTGCAGGACTTCATGTTGACTTACCTAATTAATCAACAGCCAGCAGATTCACTTTGGTGAGTCAGTCATGAAATCATCTTTATTCCACATTCCTGGCCAAGACCTGAAGAGTCAACATAAAAGAGCTGGCTACTTTTTCTCCTGCAACGCTCAGGCATGTTAGGGGATTCTATAGTAGTAAATCCCCTTGACAGAACCTTGCTACATATGACAGTTTTCTTTCATTTCCTGTAAAATATACGGAAAATTTCTATCAGGCTCAACAGTTAATTGTACTGTCAGTACCAGCAGCCTCTCACACACAATCAGTGATCTAGGCCGAGAGAGGCTCTAGGAAGTGAAAATGCATCAAATTCCCCCAGACCACTCATGAAGGAAGACAGCTACTATTTCAATAGCATTTTTTTCTTGAAATGTATTTAGTTTGGGAAAAGTTGAAACTGAAAAAGCTTAAAATAGAATGGCAACCCATTAATTCCATTTAGGAGAGTGTTAAGGCTTTTGACCCCAGGATAGACTCCAAATAACAGAAGATAATTGATTTATAGATATGCTTATTGTTTATTTATGATAAAAAGTTGAGGAAAACTTCACTTATTGTTATCCATGTAATTTACTACTTCTTACATTAAAGAAGAGACACAATGTGATCATCTTGATAGACACTTAAAAAGCACTTTTTAAACTTTAGTGACCATTTCTAATAAATATTTTAGCAAGTCAGGAATAAAAGAAAAGCCATTAATTTATAAAAGATATATGAAAACCCACAACAAGCATTATAGTGAACAAGAAAACTGGAAAAGTCTTCCCTTCAGAATTTGGTAAAACACCGTATAAATATTTTAGAGCTGAGACTACAGTTAGGTGAATGATGAACTTATTGAGTGGCCAAAAATCATTTGTTTTTTCCGTAAGATGGCTCTAGTAGTGTTTAGTTGTCTTTAACTTCATTCAAAATAATGGTGTTAGGTTATATTGTGACAGCTGTCATACTAGTGTGCATTTTAAAAAAATTATCAAAATTGGTGAATTTTTGTGTAGCTGTTTTAATATTGAAAATGGAAAAAGATACACATTTTCAACATAATATGCTTTATTATTTCAAGAAAGGTAAAAATGCAACTGAGATGCATAAAAAGATTTGTGCAGTGTGCGGAGAAGGGGCTGTGGCTGATTGAATGTGTCAAAAGTGGTTTGCAAAGCTTTATGCTGGAATTTTTCTCACTGGACAATGATGTTTCATGGTCAGGTGGACCAGATGGAGTTGATAGCAATCAAATTGAGATATTAATTGAGAACAATCAATGTTATACCACATGGGAGATAGTCAACATACTCAAAATATCCAAATCAAGAAAGTTATTGGTACCCCTGGCTGGTAGCACAGTGGGTAAGGCACCAGCCTGTAAACCCAAAGGTCGCTGGTTCGATTCCCAGCCAGGGCACATACCCAGGTTGCAAGGCAGGTCTCCAGCCAGGTCCATGGCTGGAGGCAGGTGAAAGGCAACCATACATTGATGTTTCCCTCTCTCCCTGCCTCTCTCCCTTCCCCTCTCTCTAGAAATAATAATAAATAAAATCTTTTTTTAAAAAAAGAAAATTATTGGTAAAAATGAGAATGTGTTTTACAAGGAAAAAACAAAACATATGGGCTTTTTGGCCATCCAAATACTTGAGATGCAAACTGTAAGAATATGTCAACAAACTCAATAATTCATAAAATAAATGACATTATAGTGCCATGTTTTTTAAAAATCAAAATTAATGCAGCCCTGGCTGGTGGCACAGTGAATAAGGCGCTGGCCTGTGAACCCAAATGTCACAGGTTCGATTCCCCAGCCAGGGCACATGACAAGGTTGCAAATCAGGTCTCCAGTCAGGTCTGTGGCTGGAGGCAGGTGAAAAGCAACCATACATTGATGCCTCTCTCCCTCTCTGCCTCTCTCCCTTCCCCTCTTTCTAAAAATAATTAAATAAAGTCTTTAAAAAATTAATGCAAACATCTTGAAGGACAAAATATACAAACTTCAACTATAGACAGACTCATGATTTTTCCTGATTCTTTTTCCTTTTGCCTTATGCTCTAAGATGGCTCTAATATTTATTAAAACATTCTTTATCTTGAATACTGAATTTTTTGGTAGCTTCCCAAATTGTGTGCCCAGAGCAAGTGCCTCCCCTCCCTCTGGAGCTTACTGAGATGTAATGTAAATGAACTTCACTCTAGTCCTCCCTGGTGGCTTATGCAGGACAAGCCCACCAGTAGAGCCTTGGCCCCAGCCTGCCCGTCTCCCTCCACCCTGTCATCCTTCAACCCAACAGCTGAAAAGGGCCTAGAGTAGAGGTTTGTTTTCAGCAAATACTTGGTAGGCACCTTCCACGTATCAGTGCTAGAAATACAATGATGCACACACCACTGGCCTGGTGGAGTTTACAGGTGGTTAATGGAGAGCAACAATTCAACAGGCAATAACAATAAAGTGTGGTAGGTGCCAGGGCATGGCAGGGGCTCCCAGGCGCTGTGAGAGCACCTGGCGGGCCTCCTGGGACACAAGGTCCAGTCCCAAGCCTGAAGCTTGATTGGGAGCTGAAGGGGCAAGGAGGGGCGATGGAGAAAGAGGTGATGTCCTGGCTGGAGATACCAACTTATGAAAAGGCTTATTTGAGAATGGGAGAGAATGACTGACTGTTCAGCGGGAGTCTCGAGGTCTCAAGAGAGTGGTGTGGTGAAAAAAGAAGGGAAGCTGGAGAGGTAGATGCGAGGCATTGTGAAGGGCATTGTAAACCACGTTTAGGAGTTTGGTGTTATTCCTAAGAGCCATGAGGAGCGTTTGAAGCAGCAGGAAACCTGGGCAGAGTTAGTATCTTAGAAAGGCCACCACAGTTCTGCCATGAGGAATGTAAGAAAGTAAAACTGTATCCGGAAGAGCAGTGAGGAGGCTGCTTCAGTAACCGCTATGGACTGAATGTGTCCCCCTCACCCCAAATTCAGATATTGAAACCTAATCCCCAATGTGAAGGTGGTTGGAGGTGGAGGTCATGAGTGTGGTACCCTCATGATTAGGATGGGAACCCTTGTAAAGGAACCACCCGGAGAGCTTCCTTCCTTCTCCTGCCATGGCAGGATTTGGGGGAAAGGCCTTCCAGGAACCAGGATGTGGGCCCCACCATGCTGTCAATCTGCCTGCAGCTTGATCTTGGACTTCCCAAATTTTGGAACTGTGAGAACAAATCTCCATTCTTTATAAGCCACACTGTCCAGGGTATTTTTAAAATAGCAGTTGGATTGGGCTAAGCAATCTAGGGGGGAAGTGTGGGTGGTCTGGATTTAGGAGGTGACAAGAGGGAGTGGATGCATTTTAGAAATACGAGTAGGTATAATCAACAGGACTTGGTAATTGATTGATTAAAAGTAGGAGGTGACAGGAAAGAATCAAGGATGACATCCAGATTTGTGTCTTGAGCAATGGATTTTTTCTAATATAGTGGTCTCAATATCCAGCAACCTTGATAACCTTTCCTTTTAGCTATTGATTTTCTCTATAGAGAGACAATTATATTGACTGCGAATAAGGATGGTTTTGTCCTTTCACTTCATTTGTATTGCCAGGGTGTCCGTCAAAGCTCATTTGGGAAAAGAGGAGCAGCTGTTTGTTTCCAGCCGAGGTTTAATTGAGAACGGGTGGGCAAATGAGAGGATGGAAAGTCAGGGGAGTTGCTGTCATCCATGAGGTTCACTCTGGGATCCCACAAATTAAAAAGTTGCTGGTGCCACCCAGGCTAGAAAATTGCAAAGAAACAGCCGCTGATGATCAGAGGTGTCCGATGTCATTGAAGAGGGTAGCAGGCAGGGGTGCCTGGGGAACTTTGTAAATCCTCGTGCCTGCCGAAGGCCAAGCGTCTACTAGCTGCTGCCAGAGACAGGATGACACAGCTTGTTTCCAGCTCTCCTTCAGCTCCAAATCTTTATCAAGTGCAATTCATTGACTAAATGTTAATGGTGTTAACCTGAAGATTGGGGAGCACGGGATGATAGTTCTCAAGCTTCCAGTCCCTGTAATACAGGGCACAGAAAGAAAAGCTGATTGCAAAAAGAAACCAAGAAAAAGCAATATCTGGCACAGTTTGGCCTTCGTCTGTTGGGGTCTCTCCTTTTGTATATAAGGCACCCAAACTACTCTCGAAATGAGCTAAATTCTCCAAGTTCTTCACTCATCATTTTTGGCCATGGCCACTATATTCTAGATGATGCATAGAACGCCATGCAATTTACCAAATATAAGTCCATGCTGTTGCATTGTCCTACCACTCAATAGGACTTTTTCTCTGCCTGTGACTACTTTCTGTTCCTCCATGACCCACTGGTCCAGCCCACACTTACATCTTGCAGGACTGACCCAGATCTCCTCCATTTCTCAATAGTTTCCCTGCTTTTGGTTCCCAGTTCTAAGGGGCAACTTGCCCCAGTGAATTTCAACTTTTAGTCAAAGTCTTGATCTTCCCCAGTAGACATAGCTTCTTAAGATAAGAAACCAATTTTTGCGTCTCTGTCCCAAGGACCTGCCACAGTGCTTGGAACATAATGTGCTCATTGAAGATTTATTGTGTATTTGAAGGGCTGGGCCTCCATGGTCACTCAGGGTAAGCACTGAGGTTGCATGAAGCGCCTCTACCTTCAGGAACAGGTGTGTGGTTTGTTCCTGAAGCGGGCATGTGACCAGTGATAGAATCTTAGAAGGACAAAACTCCACATTCATAAATCCCTTATGAATGCTAACTTCAGATTCTAAATTCTTATCTTCTATTTACGTTGACTTTTTTCTTTCTTCTCCAAGGTCCTAGCATTTGTTCTTGCTCCAGAAGCTTGCAACATTGCTTCTCATTAAGAGATAATTCCCAGGCAACATTCTGGTTCTCCCATCATAACAAATTAATGCAATAACTGCTTAAGCTGCTGGGGGAAATATGGGTCATTACACGCTGCTGATAGCAACATTGACAGTGACATTGAAGCAGGACAGAGAACATCTTCATAAATAATTACTTATACAAAATCAGAGCATCCTAGAGTTTGAAGTGTCCTTAGGGAGCTAGTCCTTTGTTTATACAAAGATGGAGATTTAGAATGTCCCATAATTCCTTAGCAGGTGAAAAATTGGTCAGTAAGCCTGTCTCTTCCTTCTTTAGGTTAGGGGAGCCCTCTTCAACCAAAACCCTGAGACCTCCCAGAGCCCATTACAGTGTTAGAGGCAATAATGAGTGACTAGCCATAGTATTTTGCATGGGTGAATGGATGTCCAACTTATTACATTCCTCAAGCCCATGTTGTTTGGTTCCTGACAGGAGCATTTGCTAAGTAACCTGGAAAATCTGCTTTTCATTGTGGCAGATAGTGTATATTGATGTAGACTCAGCATCCTTTCCTAACCTAATTTCTCTTGCCCATCTTGCTTATACAGCCCAAGGGAGCTAAGTACTTTCCCAGCCTCATGCACTAGAAAAGACCAGATGTCAGTTGGCCGGGGACATGTAAGCAGAAGCCTGCAGGAGTTTTCTGTGTATGTTTTGCTCTCCTGCCAGAAGGGACAGAAGAGGCAGGGGCCATCCCTGCCCTGCTCCTTTTCCTGCCTGGATGGTGAGGGTGTTGGCTGTACCTACATCATCCTGTCAGGAAAATCACAGAGATGTTGGTGATCCTGTTATTGTGGAACTGCCAAACCATCATCAGCATCTACCTCCGGACTTCTTCTGTGAGAGAAACAAACCCCTCTTTGTTGAAGCCACCGAGTTCCTATTCCTTGCTTCTAATTGCTTTGCTAATATTTGCTCTATACTAGTGGCAGAAATCTTTCAAGGTCATTGCCCAAACCAGGAAGAACAGGTCTGTGTCTATCAAATACAACTGATTTGGCCACTGATGTGGCCAAAAATCTTTATGTTTAGTTTTGTAACATTTACTTGTCATTGAGTGCAAGAAGGTTGTGTCAATGGATGCACACAATTTGAGAACAAGAAAAACCAGTGACAGTGGCAGTCCTAGCCTCGCATTCGACATACTTTAAAATTTTGTTTGAGTGGCACAGTCTTGAGAGAATTCTAGTCATACAGGTGAGGGGTCACAAATCTACAAACTTGTTCGCCCAATGATTTCAGGTCACAGAGTATGAAAGGGATGTAAAGGCAATTCCCCTTCAAAGTAACAGCATGTGAGATCTACTATCATTCCTTGGTTGGCAAATGTCCAGGATCGAGGAAGGGAGTCAGTGACCAGTTGGTTCAACCAAGTAAATCTTCGTTGTTCAAAGCCAAATGTGATGAAATGAGTCCAGAGTTCAGGTTCTGACCAATTATCTAGCATTAACCCAGAAGCTTTGCCTCACAACGGGACTCATTCACCCTTTAAAAGTAAGAGAATAGCATTCAGATCTTCCAATAGGTGCTAAAACTTGCCTAATGTGACCATTGTTGTGCCCCAACCATTGTCCAAGTGTTATTTTAAAATGAATTATTATACCCTGGTCACACACAGGGCCTGAGCAGAAGTACATCCTACCTGGCATTGAATTTCACAAGGCCCATGCATGCTGTAGTTGATACTCACACGAACCATATTATGTGAACAGATATGGGAAGGTCTACATAAAAAAGAACAATACCGTAAGATCCAGTTCAGAGCCGCAACATTCTGAACCAGGGAACATTTGCAAAAATATTTATGGCAGCAGCTGTATACACAGAAGCACATAGAAATGAAAAAAACATTTTAATGTGCCGGTTGCCTCTAGTATGTGAGTACTTGGTGTGTGAAACATTTAACTATTAACTTAAAAAATTATAAAACAAAATTCTAAATGAATTTGAATCAAATATTTGTAGGTTCCTAAAGCATCTCTGTATAACTATAGAGGCCCATTAGTCAGAGTTTAAAAGTTACCTATGTTATTCCCTAAGTTCCTTCTAAAATTTGCAATTTGGGGTTATATGTTTATGAGTTAACTCATGAGACCTACTCAGCTCCTTCTATTTTGGTCATTCATCCAGTTACATTAGAATTTTTATTCACTAAAAGGTTAGCCTATCTCAAAAATAGCAACATGGTCTTACTTTAGGTTATTTCACGGTGAGTCACTGTTAATTCAAAATGGCTTAAACAAGGAGGGCATTTGCTATTTCACATAACATGGAGTTTAGGAGGAGGGCAGTTTCTCGGTTGCTTAACTCAATAGTTCATCAACCTCATCAAGGACCTCAAATTTTTCTGTATTTTCTGCTCAGCCTTCCTCGCCATGTCAGCCGTTTTCCCTCCTTGCTGCAATATGACTGCCATAGCTCCAGCGATCATATCTGTGCACAACCATGTTCAGAGGTAGAAAATAGACCTCTATTTTTTTTTTTGTGATTCTTTTAAAAGCTAAAGGACCTTTCCTGGAAGAGTTACCCTCCAATCTCATTGACCAGAATTGAATTACATGTTCCTTCTTGAGGCAATTCCTAGCAAGGGGAATAAAATTACTATGATTATCAAAACGGATGTGTTGGGCCTGAGAGTAGAGCCAATTCAGCAAAGTCTACAGCACACCAGGGAGGGAGCCTATGGGGTTTCTGGGTGGGAAACCGATAACATCTGCTAATGAGGCTAGAAGATAGTTACCCAAAGAGAACCAGCAATGCTTTTTCCTGCCTGTCTGAGTGGGACTGGGAGGCAAAGGCATGCACAATAGTTAAGAGAGAGCTAGGTTGTATCTACACAAAGCCAAACATGCTGATTAAAGTGAAGATCCGGTGTGTTAGCCTAATCATAAAAGGGTCTTCCCGAGTCAGAGACAAGCAAGTGTTTATCTGAGATCAATAAGAAGCTATTCAGCAAGGGCTGGTACAGGCAGTTGTCTGATTAGGAGACAAAAGCCAGGGTATTTATGAGAAGGAAGGAAAGCATTTCTGTTGGTGCAGATAACAGAACGTAGCCATTTTCATTCTAATCAATGTTTTAAATTTTCAGCCTAATGGTCATCAGACCAGCAGTCCCAATAATTACTTTTTTGTTATCTTTGTAAACAGGTTTTGGGGAGACGCAACTGTGCTTAGGTCTGGTCCATGGGTTTTTTGCCCGGTTTTAACATTGCAAGGTGTCAGGCCTGCATGGCAGAGCTCTGGCGTCGCAGCTCCGATTCCATTTTAAAGTGGCTCCGTTGAACATTGCGGTTTAGAAATGGATCTGAATGTTTTATGCCTCCTCATGCCAAGTATGTGAAATAAGTAGAAAAGGCTCGGTTTGGAGGTGTTTCTGGCGTGCTAACAATGAAATTCGGTTTGTTGCGCACTCGTGTGTAGAGAGGGCAGGCATTGGCGCCAGGGAAGCGTCGGGCAGGAGGGCGTGGCCTTTGCTAAGGTGCCATTAATGTCCTGAGGACCGAGGACACGGTCCTGAATCTGCCCCGACACTGCACCGGGTCCCCAGGAAGAGAGCACATAGGCACCTTCCGGCAAATGCTGCAAATAACTGTAGGAGATCCCCGGACATGCCGTCACTTGTTCAAGGCACCCAGCTTTAGCCTTCGGACTTGATTGGTTACATCGGGAAAAAGATGGCAAAAACAAAACAAACAAACGAAAAAACAGCAAAGCCAGGATGTCTGATGGACATTTGCCAGCTGTACGACTTATTTGAATCATTTTCAAGACCTCCATTTTACCTCCATAAAAACGGAACTAGGAGAATTTTTTCTCAAGAACTGCGTGGATAACATGTAAGATGGTTTTGAATGACACAGCACTTGGGTTAAAAATGGAATTGACGATAATTCCAAAGAGCACAGTGGCTCTTACTTCCCAACTGAATATGCTGATTTCAAAATAGCGCCCCTCACAAGGACACACCTCAAAAATGTTTTGAGGTTTCAAAGAGAGGAGGGTTCCTTCCCCTGAAGCAAATGCTGTTCTTAGACTCATGGTTTGAGCTCTGCAGTCCTTTTCAGGCACCAGCTGGGGAAACACCCCTTGCGCACTGACAAACACTATTCCCAGCAGGTGAAGTCAGGGCAGGCTGATGTGGCGGGGAGGCCAAGGACAGAGCCAGGATGGAAGGGTCTTCTAGAAGCTTCTTCCCCTGCCTGTCCCAGACCAACACCCACCCCAGGGACTCTCCCTGAGCTCACCACGGGCACTCTCCCAGTCTTTACATGGTCACCTCTGTGATGCACTCAGTCCAAGTCCCTTGTGCCCTTCAAGGCAACTGCAGCTCCCTCACCATGGCCGCCACCCTTTTCATCTCATACTCTTTTCTGTCCCGACCTCCTCTCAGTGTGAGAGGCCCTCTGTCTTCTCCTGTTTTTCAGATTTTCATAACAGCCTTTCCTTTCCATTCCCAATAGCCATGGCAGCCACCCCTTAACACTGAACAGCAAAATGTACACTTTAGTTTCCCCAGGGACCCATCAACAAAGAGTTACCAAGGAGGGCAGATGGTCAGGGGCACTTAGGTCTGGGACCCACAGCCCTAGCTGCTGTCTCCACAGCGTATGTGGTCAGTGGTGGTGACCTTGACCTGTACGAGCAGACAGCTGACTTGGGGCATTAGGAGATTTTGTTGGGTAACTGTACCCACACATCAGTGAGGGAAGGAAGGAAATGAAAGGGAAAGAGAAAGGGAAGGAAAAGGAAAAGAAAGGGAAAGGAAGGGAAGTCCATCTCAGATATGACAAAGTGATAATGAGGCTACTGGCAGAACAGCTGTCCCCCAGG
Organism: Noctilio leporinus; assembly: GCA_004026585.1. Lineage (NCBI taxonomy): Eukaryota > Metazoa > Chordata > Mammalia > Chiroptera > Noctilionidae > Noctilio > Noctilio leporinus. The sequence goes on from PVIW01002446.1 coordinate 19,280, forward strand.
CCGGGAGCCCATCTTCCTCTGCTACACACGGGACCCAGGCTGCCTGCTGCTTAGATGGGGCTGCTTTGATGAGCACGGCCACCCTCCATCCCTGGGGGCACAAGGACTTTCAGAGAGGGCAGTTTCTCCGCGTTTGATGAATCCAGGCTTTCACAGCTGTGTTAGAGTGTAGCCTCCTTCCCTGTGATTGAACTTTGCAGGCGGGGTTCATGATAGTTGCATGACTATCAGTACCCTAACCCCACACCTGCCAAAATAAGAGCCTGAACAAGCGGCTCCTCCTGATTCAGGCTTTCCTTTTACTCCGCACGATCCCAGGCCCCTGCCACAGGCACAGACAACAGGAACTGGGGAACTGATGGCAAGTGAACTTTCAGGTTCCCCACCCGTCCAATTGGCGGTTGATGGCTGGGGGACGTTCTGGGGACAAGCAGACCAGCCAGACCGTGCCTTGCACGGCAGTGGTGGGTGGGTTCTCTCCTGGCTTCAGTATCATTGCAGGCCACTGTTTCTGACAAATGGCTGGTCCCCTACTCAGCAGGCCTGCCCAAGCCTTCCTTACTGGGGCCTTGGGAAGGGAGGGAGAGGGAAGACCTGCTGGAAATGGGCATCTGTTCACTCATGGCCAACTCCTCAACGAGCAGTTCCCCAGGAACGCGCTGGCCCCCTGGTTCACGGCTGCGCACATACAGATTGTTGTCCTAACAACCGGGTTCATCTTCTGAATTGTTCTCCAGAGCACTGCACAGTCTTTGCTGGCTCTGGTTGGACCCTTCGCCCAGTGACCCTCTGCTCATCTCTCTCTGTCTGCTTTTGCCCCAGGTCCAGATGAGCTGAAAGAGTTTGACCCTCTACATTGTTCTCCAGGCTTGAACTTCCCAGGCAGCTTTTAATTCTTGGTTGGTTTGTTCGTCTCTATAGATAGCATGCAGATTTTTCTTTTGTCCTTTTGGGGTTGTATGAAGCTTCCTCTCTTCTGTCTCTGCTTCATTGGTACGTGCTTTGATTTAATGTGCCTAGCAAAAGTATTGCTATCACTTTTACTTTACGATGACCCTCCTCAGGGTTTCCAGTTCTTTATTTCTCCCTGCCTCTGAATAATGAGGATGTTTTCAGGTCCATTCAGTCCATGAGGTATGAAAGTGCATTGGCTATGGAGTCACCACTATGCCTGTGTGGGTTTGGATCTCCCCACACCCACTTTCTAGCTGTGTCATGGCTCTCGGTTAACGTTCCTTCAGATAGACACTGGGAGTGAAAGAATCTCTTCTTTACTCTTACAAGGATGTCTTGAGGATAAAAGGAGGTCATGGAAGAAAGACATTCCTAAAAACTAGTATAAAAATCATATACATTCCCACGTAGTGAGCGTTACTCTGTGCTGGGCACTAGGCTAAGCTCCCTTAACTATTTCATTCCATCTTCATGATGATGGGATAGGGTTAGTGGCTTTACTCCACACTTACGGGGGAGGAACGGAAGCTTAGACAGGGTAAGTGACTGGCCCCAGGTCGCACAGCACCAGGGTTTGAATGTCTGTCTGGCTCCAGACTGTGAGATCTTAACATCCTGACACTGTCTAACCCAAAGGTACCAACTGCATGCTCGTGATGTTTACATAACTTTACTCCAGGGAATCAAGTACTTAGGAGGCAATGAAATTTCCAGTATGCTTGATGAGGGGGTTATTCGCTGCACAGTGGGCTGGAGCAGAATCCCTGGCCAACATTCTGCTTGGTTTCCAGAATGAAATTTCACGCCATTGACCGAGTGGACAGCATGATGTACAAGTAATTAGTATCCTTATCTGAAATGAAAGACACAAATTATGACTTTGGGCAAGTCCATCTCTTTGACTTTCTGTATCTTCGTTTGTCAAGATGAGTTGCTTAGACAAAGAAAAACATTAAGGTTTCTGTGAGTTACAATAATTATGATAGTGCCCTGGTGGGTGGCTCAGTGGAAAGGTGCCAGCCTGTGATCCCAAAGGTCGCTGGTTCAATTCCCAGTCAGGGCACATAACCAGGTCTCCAGCCAGGTCCGTACCTCGAGGCCGGTGAAAGGCAACCATACAATGATGTCTCTCTCCCTCTCTGCCTCTCTCCATTCTCCTCTCTCTAAAAAATAATAATAAATAAAAATCACTTATAAAATTCCTTTTAAAAATTAAAATAATAATTATGATAGCTAACATGTATGAAGTGCTTGCTAAGTGCTAGGGCCTTTTCTAAGTAGTGTTTAATTTTATATAGTTTTTACTATGAAAGCTAGGGGATGCACACACCTAACCACTTAGCTATCTTCCCTTTCTACCTTTTAGAAATTATAGTTGTTGCCTTGGATGGATGATTAACCATACCTGATCACTTTATAGACTGCCCCAGTTTTTCCTGCTCCAAATAAAAAGTAGTATATGTTTTTAAATATCCCATCACACTGCCTAGGATATAGTGGTGCTCAATAAATATTTGCTTACCTGATTTTTTTCATCATTAAAAGCATCATATGAAAAAGACAGGAAAACAAACAGAAATAAAGCAAGAAATAGAAACAATGAAGCTGCAAACTGGGAGAAATGATCTGTCTCACCAGAGAATCCTCTAAAGACAAAGCACAGTTTGAGCCCATATAGTGCTTATCTCGCTAAAACAAATGCCAAAGGGGGAAAAAAATCAAATCATCCTGGTTGCAGAAACTTGATTATTGACTTTGGCAATGCTTTTCTCCACCTGTTTGTGCCAATAGAGTTATTAGAATTGAATTGAGAGGCAGATGCATAAGAAGAGCTGGGACAAGATGCTGAGCAGTTGAAATCAATGACTCTTGGAGCTGGTCCCCTGCCAAAGGCTACACCAGCTCCCGGGAGGAATCCACCATTTGTCCAGCAGCCCAGTGCTGTGAGGGCTGCAAGGCAGGCTTCTGGAACAGACTCCCAGGTGGTCGGGGCCTGACGGCTATGAGAAGGGGGAAAAGGGAATCTTCCTAATTACCCAGGACCAGAGAGGCCAGCACCCCCCAGAGTTGAAAACAGTGAGACATTGCTAACCTCACCATCCTCCCCAGACTGTGGAAAGGGAAGAGGAGGCAGAGAAGGAGGATGGGCGAGAACACAGTGTTTTCTACAATCTGTTTGTGACAGGAAGAAAGAGTGGCTTAATAACCCAGAGCCAGATTAATGGAATATTCCTCTCTCCCCTGGCAAAGCTGGTCCTCTGGTGCCATCCCTTGTACAATGGATGGCTGCTGGAGGATCCATGGAGCTAATGAGCAGATCTGTCCCTAAGTGTGCCAAAGCCCATGCTGCTGGAGCTGGAGAGCTGGGAAGCATTTAGATGCTGGCTTAACAAGGGAGCCACTAGCACTCTCTGGAAGCCAGTAGGACCACTCGATCTCTTCTAGCTCTTTTCTCCCTCTCGGTCAATACCTTCCCGCCTTCTTCTCTGTGAGCCTCAAACATCTTCCTCCATTCATGCATTTTCTCCATCACCCATCTCCAACCGTGAAGCGTGAGAGCCACCATTTAAAGTCTGTGTCCAATTCTCTGAGAATGATTGCACCTTTGTAAATTTTATGGGGGCTCCTAGCAGGGGTATGCACTTTGGATTAGTTGAGTTGTGTATCTTCTCTGTGTACAAATTTTCTGAAATGATAATAATAATGGCAAACATGTGTCGAGCACTTGCTCTGTGTCAGGCACCCTTTTAAATGCTTGGAGTTCTTAGCAAATTGTGCAGCTCAAGAGGGACAGACCTAGGAATATGGACACAGGAGGCCCTCCAACAACCCTGCATCATAGCTCAAAGTCCAAAGCTCCATTCATGTGCCTAGAGTTGTTAGTCAGCTTAAGAGCCTCCCCGTCAGACTAATAGTCCCGTATTCCTAGTCATGCTCAGATCTCCCAGTACCACCAGGCAGCTGTGAAGAGCTGATGATAATGTGGGCAAGTGGCGCCAAAAAAACAAACAAAAATAAAAGTAGTGTCTGGGGGACTGGAAACATGCAAAGAGAGCAGAATTTAAACATATGGATATTTTAACAGAGACAAGAGAAGGTACTGCATCCAATGGGTGAGGGGAATGGAATAGAAAAAGGAACATTCAGAGGCCAAAATAGAATTCTTACAAATTAAAAACAGCAGAAATTAAAAACTCGGTGGTAAATCTCCAAGGAAGTACAGCAAAATGTCAAAGAGATAGAGGAATTGGAGAGGAAAGAAAGAAAAATTAGAAAACTAGCCTGAACATCAGTATCTGAAAAGCCGACATTCTAGTGAGTGAGATAACATGAAAGACATAATGGCAAATGAAATTCACCCCCCAAATTTTCCAGAAATAAAAGACAAAAATTGACAGCTTCAAAGAGTACATCAAATATCCAATGAATAAAAATAGTTCCCCACTGAGGTATCTTATTGGAAATTCTCCAAAAATGGGGGAAAATAAAGAGTCTACAACACAGGTGGCAAACTCAAGGCCCATGGCCCAAATCCAACCCTCCACCTTGTTTTATCCAGCCCTGTACCTTTGGCCTAGCACCTTGTTTCTACCCGGCTCACTTCACTGTTGAGGAGTAGTTACATTTATACAATCCTAAAATTGCATTTCACCCTTAGAAGGCAACCACGAGACTGATGTGGCCCCTGGTGAAAATGAGTTTGACACCCCTGGTCTATGAGATTCTAAAGAGAGAAAAAAGTCACATACAAAGAATCAGAAATTAGAATGGTTTTGGACTTCTCAACAGCGTCCCCGGACACAAAGAGAAAATGGGGTGATGCATTCAAAATTCGGAAAGGAAATGCTCTCCAACCTAGAATCCTATACCCAGCCCAATGATCAAACAAGAGCAAAGATAGAAAAAAGACATTTTGCAAAGTCTTGAAAATATATTTCCCATGCAAGGTTTTTCCTAAGAGTGGGAAAAACAGAACAAAAGTTTCAACATAAGAGATAAGTAAAGAGTATTTCCAGGGTGAAGAAAGATCCCAGAATGACATTGTACACCAACCATAGAGGGCAGCAGCCCCGAATGGTACAGCACCAGTCAAAAGATAAACATGGTGGAGATGCCCAGAGATAGTCTATTGTCTCCTCAACCCAAGCACAGAATTCTCAGGTAAGCTTGGCCCTTATTCCTCATCATGTGCTGCTCTCCTCATTGCTTGCTATTTTTACCAGCTTGTTTCTATCCCCACAGAAGTAATCTGTTTTGCTCTATTTCTATGGGAGAAGTAAACCAATGAAGTAGTTCATTCTAAGATGCTTCTAAGATGAACTTAGAAGCAGTATGTAGAGCAGTCCACTTTCCCTGACAATTTTCCTGGAAGAAAACCACAGAATCCAATGTATTCAAGAATAGTAAAGGGACATGGCTGGAAAATGGATGAAACCTCTGCTACAATAACCAGCCATATCTGCTAAGCCTACGATTGGCATGAAACTCTCAGCAGCTTCAAGTGTGAATAGTAACTCAGCGGTTGGGTGTTCACATCCTAGTCTCTCCTGACTTGTGTTCAGCTGAGGATGCTCCATGCTTGGATTCCAAGGTCACACTCACATCCTCAGCCACAGTTTCCAAAGCAGGTCCTCTGTGCTGGTGTGGTAGGTCCAGAGAGAGAGGCTTCTTCCTTGGTTTCTGACGGTGCCAGAATCAGCTCTCCCATCCAGGCCTACCATGAGTGCAATGAGTTTCTCTTGGGGGTCTTTGTGTCCCCTCCTGCCAACCAGTATCATTCAGAACTCTCCACAATTGGGAGAATTACAAATATGTCAGAGCCCAGGACTCCTAGGTTCCAAGAAGTTCCTTGACTGGAAGCCGTTTGGCCCAATTTCTCCCGAGGGGTATTTGAAAGGGCAGGCCTCATCGAACCCAGAAAGTTCCTATCATTTCTTTCCCCCTCTGGGTGCCTATGAGGCTGACATGGTGGGAACATTCGAGGGATCTGAGAACAAAGATCTGCTCTCCTGCGTGGCCTGCTGTTTCCACCCAGGTAGACACAACTGATGTGTTCAATGGCAATGTCTTTGGCGCAAGTTCCACCTAAGTTGGCACCTGCTCAGAGTAGTACAAGCACTTTCAATGAAGTGTAAGACTTGTTAATGTTCTACTCTACATTTTATTTCTTTATATCCATGTCTACGTCTAGACTAAGTTCTTCAAGGGAACAATGGATCACTGATGATTTTTCATGTCCCCTCCCCACTGAGTGGCTGCCTGACACAAAGTAGTTGCTCAGTATACATTTGCAGAGAGAACACATGAATAAATAATTGAGTTAAGGCCGACTCCCATGCACACATCCTATTGTCAGGATCACTGAGCTCTGCCAGCTTCCAGGAAAAATTAGATCCATAATCGACCATTAAAATAAAATCTCATGAATCTGAATGTAAGGTGAGAAAGCCTTTTTAAATTAGTGACACTCGCACACTATGAGCTTATTTATGAAGAAATTCACTTATTTTATATTCAAGGACTTACTTCAATGAGGCCAACAAAGGATTCCAAAATAGAAGTCCTGGCAGATAAAGGCTGGTGTGTTACTTACATAGTAATTAATGTTAGCCTGTCAATCTCTAACTTCTGAAGTGTTGAGGATCCTTGACGGCAGTTGTTCTTTTCCATGCTTTCATCGTTTCTCATAGAACTGCATTGTATTTAAAAATACGGTAGAGCCAGAACACTGGTACGTTGTTTGGGACTAGAAATGGGCACAAACACTGTGGCAGCACCTACTGAAGCTGAACACGTGTTTGTGCCATAAGCCTGCAATTCTATTTTTGGGCAGTGGAATGGGGTCTGTGACCTCCCCCAGTGAACACGTATGTGCCCATGGCAGCACCGTTGCTAAAAGCCCCAAAGTGGGAAAAACCCCAGACTTTACCAACCAATAGAAAACCTAGGGTATGGTTATGCGATGGCACATTCAGAACAGTCAAAAAGATCTGACTTCTGCACACGAAGAAAGACGTATTGTTGAGAGAAAGAAACTGGATACAAAACAACTTGCACCATGTGATTCTATTTCTAAGAAGGCCAAAAGCAGAGAAAACTACATAGTGATAGAGGTCAGAGTGCTGATGACTTCAGGGTAGAATATCCACCCGGTTAGCACCATGAGCTAGTCGTCTAGTGTGCTAGAAATGTTCTGTGTGTTGGAGTAGTGGTTTCATAGGGGTTTACATATATACCAATATATCAAACTGTATACTCTGCGTCCTTTACTGTATGTAAGTTATACCTCAATTTATAAAATACTATGAAATATATATATGGCACCATGGATTACAACACAAATATTTAAGATAGAATTCTTACCCTGGAAGAGATTTGAAATGAATTACAGAAGATAGTACACTCAAATGGCCATAATGTAAAGCAGTGTCTGAAGACGCTAGTTGAGTGGTTCCCGTACACGTCATAGGATTGCAGAGAAGGTGGAACAGGAAAGAGGGAGCATATGACATCTGAGCTCAGCTCTGAGCATCCTTTGCATACCTGCTCCATCCTTTTTCTCTCTTTCTTAAATCTCCTTTGTAGTCTGTTTCTCTAGTGCAGCTAAGTATGTTCAACTCTCCTCAACTGAATTTTCCTCCTTGGTGCATGCTCTAAGCCCTCTCCATCCATTCCTAGCTAAGTTTCTGGAACATTCTACCTGCTGTTGTCATTCACCCCTTGACCCCCTGCCTTCTAGTTTCACCCTGAATCTTCCCCACAGAATTATCTTTCACCTGGTCAGCAATGATGATGACCCAGGTGACAGACCTCATGGCTTTGTTTTAGTCCTTGTATTCCTTGCACTTTGCCTCATTAGATATTGTTCTTCAAAAGTTACCCTCCTTTGTCATCTGATAAGCCATCTCCTCCAACCTCTTAGCCTGCACTCTGTGGTGGGCTTATTGTCCTCTGCCCCCGCACTCTGAAGTGGAACTTCAGGTTTGCTCCTCTGTTCATGCTGGGGCTGTCCCTTGGCAAGCTGTCACCTCTATCTGCTGATGTCCCTGGGACCTCGGGTCTCCAGACCATACCAAACTTGGATCTCTACAACACAGCCTGATGGGTACCTCTGTTTGGCCACCTCATGTGGAAAGCAAGTGCAACATATCACAGACTTAATCGTGATTTTTCTCCATCACATTCCTCCTTTAGCATCTAGTTATCACTCAGTGAATGGTGCCTCGGTCCCCTGAGAGAAAGCAGGAAGCCACCCCTGCCCTCCCCTGCTTTTCTCCCATCGGCCTCTGGCAACCTAGGGAGACCAGCCCGACCTTTTGAATAACCTCAGGACTTTGATTTCATCCCCAGGCATTGCTCTCCTGGATGCTGGCACAGCCACCTTTCTCAAGTCCCTGTTTCTGGTCTTACCTTGTTCTGAGTCACCTGTGATGGCCTCCATTCATTTGGAGTCTGATCTTCGCTCTTTCTAAGACCTCACCCCCAAGGTCTTCATTGTCTAGTCTTCTTTCCCGACTCACCTCCTGCCCCTTCAGCTTTGGAAGCTTGAGCTCCCCCCGCAGAGAGTTCTAGCATTTCCCTGAATGCTCCACACCTTCCTGTCTACGGAAGCCCCTCTCTTTCCCTTCTCACCTCCACCCGAGACCTCCTGGCTGCCCGCCGCATCCTGGCTTCTGCAGATGGAGACAGGCCCCTTGTTCTTGCTCCCGTAACACCCACAGCGTCGGAGCTGTTTGCCTGGTTTTCCCACAGGCTAAACTCTCTGAGGGCAGCCAGCTTATGAATCCTTGCAGCCTGAGCCCGTAGCTCAGCCTTGGTGCTCAAAAAGTGCACTGCGTAATTAAGTGAATGTTCAGTCCTTGGGTACAGAAACTTTTTTGCCCCCAGAGATACACAGCTGAGCAAGTGCATTTCTAGCACTGTCACTGTTTCTATTTCTGAATCTAATTGTTGTTGCACAAAATTGTTGGGGCAGAGACTGCAGTGAAATGGTCCAGCGAACTCCCTTCCAATGCAAATGCTCCCTGCTCTGGTGAAACTGCTGCGGTCGGTCGTAAAGGGCTGTAGACCTTTGGAATTTTAGGCAGGAAAAAAATCTTTGCTGTTTAGTTTGCTGCCTGGGAGATTCTCACCTCACTGCTGAAAAGCCCCTTTCTCCGAAATTGCTACTTCCCGTCCCCCCCGGGTCAGGTTAACGATACTGAAAATCACAAATCTGAGAAAGCCAGGATGAGCTGTGGGCATGTGAGTTGCTGCCCAGGCCCAAGGGGCAGAGTCCTCCTCCTTTAGTCCCTGCAAAGTGCCGGCCGTCCTTCCGGTGGCAAATCCACGGGATCATGAGACACCCCACCCCGAGACCAGCCAACCGCCAAACTTCTCCTGCGGTCCTTGCCACACCCACACGCAACTCCCTCTTGGATAATGAGCTCTGTGACTTTATTACTTGCTGGAAGCAAAATGCATTTCCTTTCATTTAACCTGAAAGTTCTCTTGCCCCAATGTCACCAGTCCCTTCCCAGACCGATGGTGCTGGGACTTGCTCCCCAAGGCCTGTGTGTCCCTTGGGACCTTATGGGCTTCCCGAGCAGCTCCCCCCCCCCTCCCGCCCCCCAGACTTCAGCTTCCGGCCCAGAGTAAATGGAAGGCATCTGGAAGAAATCCCTAGACCTAATCAATACTGAACAATGACTATGGAGCTGAATGGGGATAAGAGCTGCCTTGAAAACAGGACTTGAATTCTAGCAAGGAGTCCAAGATGTGAGAATTAACTGACCATTCGTCACCAAGTACAGTGTTGAGATGACACAAACACGGGTGCTTAGGTTCCCCCAGGTCCATGTGTGCCCAGTTCACATCCAGCTTTTCCACGTTCCAAGAGAGAACCATTCCCTTCCTGCGTGTGTGGGAGCCTCTCTCGGTGGGAGGGCCGGGCCCTGCGGGGCATCTTTCTGAGGACAGTATCCTTCCTCATGTGGGGACAGTGCTTTCCTATTAGGAGGAGAAGGAAGACAAGGGACATGTGAGAGACACAGAGGAAGCCTAGCAAACTCCCAGCTGCTGTTTCAGACCACCCTCTGCTCTAGGTCAAGTCCATCACAGATGTGGCAGCTGAGGCTCACAGAGGCTGGATGACAGGCCATGGATGCTAGAGGCAGTGGGTCTAGACTTCAAAGCCAGGCCACTTGAAGCCTAAAGCCTGTGCTCCGTTAGTGACACCACCCCAGGTCCCCTACCATGTGACCCTCCCACCCCACAGAGGCATGGTTCTTGCCCCTGTCCAGAGCAGCAGGCCTGCGCCCCTCCTGCCTTTTCTGTCACCTCAGCCTCCTAAGGCGGGAGCCCTCCCAGGCCCAAGAGGTGCCCCTAGAGCCTCCGGCTGCCCTTCCCTTCCTTTTCCTCCTCTTATCTCAGGCAGGAAGCACAGGGACAAGATGGCAGGGATGACTCATGGCTAGAAGAATAAAATCTTGAGCAGGGAAGCTGGGAAGTTGGCTAGATGCTCTGACAATGGAAGCATGTCCCCGGAGCCTTCAAAGGGCCTTGCAGGTCACTGCTATAAAACAAAGGCAGAGACAGGACAGCAGTGGGGGAGGGGGCAGTGCAGACAGGAGGGCTGGAGTGGAGGCCACAGCTTGGTCCAGGGTGAACATAAAGAATAAAGGGCATTGGAGGCTTCTCCGGGTCTGTCATTTGTGCTATTTGCAATGTTAGGCAAATCTGTGTTTTTGATGCATCCCTATTCCTTTTTTTTTTTTTTTTTTTTTTTTTTAATCAATTACAATTTATTTTCAGTATTATTTTGTTTTGGTTTCAGGTGTACATCATAGTGGTTAGACAGTCATATACTTTGCAGAATGATCCTCCCCAATACTCCCAGAGTCCACCTCACAAAGTTATTACATATTATTGACTGTATTCCCTAGGCAGTACTTTACCTCCCTGTGACTATTCTGTAATCATCAGTTTGCACTTCTTAACCCCTTCATTTTCTTCACCCGGTCCCCCAACCCTCTTCCCCTCTGACAACCACCAGTCTGCTCTGTGTACCTATGAGTCTGTTTCTATTCTGTTGGTTTGTTTTGTTCTTTAGACTCCACATTGTGCATCTTTATTCTTATCGAGATTAACCTGGCTTTCACGTCTGACGAACTTTCTCCACGTTGTAGACCAGGCACGCAAAGGCCCCCACATCTCAGTGGTTTAACCTGGGATGTGTTTGAGGACACCTGCCCAAGCGCAGACTCCGTCAGGTGTCTGTGTTCTGTCCCCAGCTTAGGATCTCACTTCCACCAAGTAACCTGTGAGATGTGCCCCTCTCTGCTTCCTCTTACCCTTTCCCCAGGCTCACCCAGGCCTTGACCAGTGGCGAAGAGGACAGGAACAAGTGGCGGTTGGCAAGGGGCTGGTGGCCTCACCACACAGACTGCTGTTCAGACAGGCCCGCCAGCCCGTGTTCCTGCTTCTGTGGGTGGCGTGGCAGAAGCACAGCCAGGCCTGAGATGAGGCCAGAGCCTGGGGGATGGGGAGGCCAGAGAATGAGGCCTGGGACTTCAGCTGGAGGACAGCAAACAGCTCAGAGGGCACCTCCTGCTCTAAGTATCTTGCTGTTTGACCATTGCTATGGGCTGAACCCCTCAAAATCATCCGTTGCAGTCTTACCTGCGGTGGGGCTGTGTTTGGAGATAGAGCCTATAAGGAAGTAGTTAAGGCTAAATGAGGTCATAAGGGTGGAGCCCTGATCTTTTAGGATTAGTGTCCTTGTAAGAAGAAATGCCAGCAAGTTTGGGTCCTCTCTCTCCCTGTCATTGAGGGCACAGTGGAAAGGTGGCATCATCTGCAAGCTGGGAAATAGAGGCCTCACAAGGAACTGAATCGGCCAGCCCCTTGATCTTGAACTTCTAGCCTCCAGAACTGTAAGAAATAAATTTCTTTTGTTGAAGCTCCCAGTCTGTGGCATTTTGTCACAGCAGCTGGAGCTGACTGATACAGCACTAAGATGTCAACTGCTAAGAAAGGGACTTTCAGGTTCCCTTTGCTTCTGTTAATGAATTTTCATCTTACTCTGAGCAACCTTTATGCCACAATATCACCTTCAACATGATTGCAAAGGTGCCACTCATGGAGAAATCACTCAGGGGAGGGTTCCACTGCCTCTCAGGCCATGCCTCTGGGGAATCCGGGAAGCCCAACTCAGGCCACAGAAGCGTCATGGAATCCCGTCCCAAGCCTGGTGGCCCTGATGGGAAAATGAGTTGAGCTGAGAAACTGTGGACATTCCAACTATGACAGTGACATTCCCTAGGAACTGATTGGCCTGCCTCACCACCTTCCACAACTATCCAGGCCAATATTAGGCTACCACACTGTCCTCTTCTGCAAAAATCCTGGGAGGTGAAGCATCAAACAAGGATTCCCAGCTTTCAACATGAGCCCTTAGGATAATGCAGTTTTATTCAGGCCTTAAGGAACTTGATGTATGACAAAGCTGGCTTTACAGACTGGGTATGATTTGAAAGGCTCACAAGAATCTGTTAACTAGGCTTTCCTTTCTTTTCCATCAAAGAGAGAAGGCTCTAAAAAAAATTGTATTTCTACTTGAATTCCTCAACCATATTTGCATTCTGTGAACAAAAGGTACGTGTGGATTTGAAACAAGAATTGGGGTTTTGTGAGAACAAGTCTGCTTTAGGCCCCAGAAATGACTAGGTAGACCCATTGCAGCTGCCCAGAGAGAAAGAGGGAGAGGGGGTGGCCATGGGAGACCGTGACACACACAAGGAAACTCAGCCTCCCAGTCTCCAGCTTCTGCTGGGTGGTCGCTCAGTAACCCTTTGCCGTCACTGGAACCCACTGAGTCCAGTCCCAGCACTGACCACATTTCTGACCACAGGTGGTGTGGTGCAAGGCGCCTCCGTTCCATCTGTGCGGGACTCACTCCTACCTCCACTTTTGGCCACCAATTTACTAAAACAAGAGCCTGATTCTATATGCACAGAGCCCCATGGCCCAGTGGCACCCAGCGACCCACCAGGATGTCTTCCGCTCACCTTCTCTGCCAGGAAATGCAGTTGTCGAGTTCCCCTCTCTGCCTCCACGAGAGGGTTGCTGTGAGCTGGCCCTAGGAAACCCTGCTCCCTGTATTCTCCTGGGATCCCTGGCACAAAAAAGAATAAAGCTTGCTTACATGCCGAGGACGTTGCTGAGCTCCAGTGCCCACAAAATTTCCTAGGACTGAGAGCGCAAGTCTGTCATTATGGTATTTGCAGCACCAGAGACGGTATTTAAGACTTCAAAATGATGCTTATTATAACCCTTGCTTGGACTGTCATGCCAAAAGCTCTACATGAATAGTCTTTTTCAAGGGCATTTGCCAGGGAAGGCAGATTGCATTGCATCACATAGGAATTGTTTGGGGCTGGCTTCAGGCTGGAGGCTCCGGGAGGCAGAATCCACACAGGGCTGCGAGTTGCACAACTCGAGGGGCCGCCGTCCTCAGAAACTGTGATGGGAACGAGCATGGGGCAGGGGGAGGTGCAGAGCGAGAGTCCTGTGGCGGCCCTGATACAACCCCCCAACCCAGAGGAAGCAAGCAACCATGGAAGATGCTGAATTCAGAATGAAAGATGAATTCTGGGGAGACTGATCCTCCAGGGCAGACAAGGGCTCTGAGTTCTTCTCGGGGAAAAGGCATCTGCCTGGCACAGAGGACTCCCGGAGAGCAGGGGTCACGTGGGCTGGGAAGAACAGAGCCACTTCCACTCCCACAAAAATGTCTGTTTTCTCAAAACACCACCAACTCAGTCATCCCACCACCTGAATTTCTTTTTTTAATAAAACTCATAATGCAATTGGAGAGATTGCATCTGACATCACTAATAGCACTGTGACTGCCGTGTTGTATCTGTTTTATCTGCTGTTAGTTTGTTCATGGGGGGTGACCTGCACCAAGTCATGGTCTGGGAAGCCTGGCCTGGCAGCCGTGTGGCGATGTGTCAGGAGAAGCAGAACCAGCAGGGACGGGGCTCACGGACGCTGCTCAGCAGACACCAGCCGCTTGCTCTGTGTCAGGTCTATAAAGATGGCTTCTGCCTCTGGCATTTTAGGTCCTCCAAGAAGCAGGCACTAAGATAGGATCTGATATGCAGGAAATTCCCAGGGGACATGCTTAGGAAAGATAAACAAGGAAGAAGCAGGAGCAGCCCTAGCTGGTGGCACAGTGGATAAGGTGCCAGCCTTTGCACCCAAAGGTCGCTGGTTCGATTCCTAGCCAGGGCACATAACCAGGTTGCAAGCCAGGTCTCCAGCCAGGTCTGTGGCTGGAGGCAGGTGAAAGGCAACCATACATTGATGTCTCTCTCCCTCTCTGCCTCTCTCCATTCCTCTCTCTCTGAAAATAATAAATACAATCTTAAAAAAAAAAAGAAGAAGAAGCAGAAGCAGGAGCAGGTGGAGAAAGTGTTCAGACCCCAGCAATGCTCCTCCGAGATCTGGGGAAGGAGTCAGAGGGGAACGGAGTGCATCAGGGTGCAGCACGCTGAGAGGGGCTTAGCCAGGCCAGCAGAGAGCCCCCCAAGCCAAGGCTGTTGGTCAGAAGAGCCCCAAACTGGGTAAGAACAACCGTCTCTAATACCCGCATTGTGCCCTTTGGCTGAGGGGAGAAATGTGAACACCACTGAGCATCCAAGAGGCAGCCAGCTGGCGGCTGCCAGTCAGCCACATCTCCTGCAGCAGGTTCTTTTGAAGGAGATCTAAATGGAGCAACAACAAAGCCAGCACGGGCTTCCAGAGCTCCCCATTTAGACATATGAACATACGTATTCCAGAAATATCACAGCCATATTCTGTGTCCGTTCCATGTTCCCTCAGCCAGTCTGGGGGATGGGCAGTGCCCACCATAGAGAACACGGCCACTCACATGGGGGAGGCCTTTGATGTGTGAGTGGTCCCATCCACAGGCCCAGTACAGCAGGCAGATGGTAAATAGAATACAACTTTGTATAAAGCACAGTGGCAGGAAGGATGGAATGGACTAACCGCTAGGGGAGAGGTCAGGGCACGGTTCAGGGTAAAGGGGCATGGGGCGGGGTGGAGAACATGTCTGTCACTGGGAACCTGGCTTCCAATCCGGGCTCTGTCACTGATCAGCTGTTGGCCTTGAGACAGCCTCTGAACCTCTTCTAAACCCAGTTTCTTCAGCTGTGAAATGGAAATGGCTAGAGGAGCTGTTTTACAGAATTGCTGGGATGACGCACGCTGAGTGCCTGACCTATGGTACGTGGTCAATAAGTGGTCAGAGTCAGTATTCCTGGAGTTCACATTTCGGACATCCCAGATAGTGGCCATGGCCTGCCCAGAGGTGGGTGCAACGGGACGAAGGGCAGCTGGTCAGGGAGTGGTGGGGGTTTTCCATGGCTGGCTTATACGCAAGGTGCAAAGAAAGGTGAAGAAGAAAACAGGCTGGATAATGGGCCCCGTCAGGCGAAAAGCCTTTTGTGCTGTGTAAGATATTTCAGATTTCACACTAGGTTGTGGGAAACCATTAAAGGACATTACTTAGGGAGGGAAAGGATCAGATTTGCATTTTAAAATATTCTCTCTGGCAGCAGGACATTTACCAGATCGGAGGGAGAGGAGACCAGACAGGGGCAATAGGTTCGGAGGCTTTTGCACTAATCCAAGCCAGAGATCAAAGGACCTGAGAGAAAGGGAAGCAGGTCTGAAAGGTATTTAGGAGGGAAAACTGACAAGTGATGTCCCTGCGGTGACGCAGGTGGGCATGCAGCGATGCAGGTGTCATTGGTGAGGCAGGTGCCATGCGGAAGAGGATGACTGGTCAGTTCTTTGGCTGGAACGAGTAGGTGGGAGCAGGTACAGTGCACCCCAAAGCAACGAGGGTCAGGAGCAGTGATTAAGGTGGGCGGGGGCCCAAGAGGTGGAGTTTGGTGGCGTTGAGTCTGAGGGACCCATCGGACATCGCAGGGGCCTGTCTGGCCAACAGTTGGGTAAATGGATCTGTGTCTCCGATGAGATGTCTGGAGGCACTTGGAGGTATGACCATGTAGTCCAAGTGGGGGTCTGATAAGGACGGTAGTAGGAGGCATAAAGGGAAGGTCAGTGCAAGATCCATCATTGGACCTGTGCGATTTTCCTGGGCATGTCATTGGCATGCCCTTGGAAACACATGACAGAATGTGGGAAACATGCTCAATACCACTTCTGCCTCCTAAAGCCCTTCGAATCCACAGAGATACTGAAAAAATACACAGCTATCTGGGATTGAAAGATTAAAAATCAGCTCAGAATGAAAAAAGCAAAATTGAGCCCTGCAGTTAATTGGGCTGAGAGAACATGGATAAAAGCGGCCGCGAAGGAAACAGGTAACCTTGTTTCTCCCAAGGTCAGGCAGTGGCTGCGAAATGAGTGACAGCCACTTTCTTCCCTGTGGTGCGCCGTGGCTTGGCTCCTGCCGCCTAGGAGTGAGGCCCACGATGACTAAGCTTCCCTTGCTGCAGGACAGTGCTTCACCCCTCTGTCTCCCCTGACCCCACCAGAAAGCAACCCGCCGGAACTGCTCCCTGCTCCCTGAGGCCCCTCAGTCCTGCAGCCAGACCACTCATGCAATTGTGTCCCTCCTCTCTCTTGGCCACCGGTCGTCTGGGGTGGCCTCCCTCGCTTCAGCAAGCCAGGAAATCTGACTGTGTGTGTGTCAGACCGGACCGCAGGCAGTTCCCGGGGTCTTTGGTTGATTCCGTTTGGACACCAATCTGCGCGTCCCAGAGACAGAACTATTGCTAGTGACAGCATGCTCCCCAGCAGGACCCCTGGGGACCAGGGAACGCTTGGCTGGAAAAGAGGAGCAACTTCACCAGAACTCACGTGAGGGCAGGTCTGGCCACACTAGCCTGAGAACTTGTCAGCACCTGCAGCCTTGCCCCCACCCCCCGCCCCCGGTCTACTGTTTCTCTTCTGGGGCCACCCCTTGAAAGGGACAAGGAGAGAGTGATATGTAACTCAGAATAAGCCCCGTGAGGAGTGTGTGTAAGAACTGGAGGGCTCTTCATTCTGGAAGGGAAGATGCAAGACAACCATCTCCTGTCGTCTAGGAAGGCCCACGTTTAAAAGGGGTTAAACTTGCCCACAAAGGCCTAGAAGGACAGAGAGGACCAAGGAGCTTAGGGTTAGGTGGTCGGATTCAAGCTCATGGAGAAGAGTTTTGCGCACCGGCGGAGTGGACCACAGGTGGACTGGACAGCTTTAGGGGGCAGGGGGTGCCCTCAGAGGGGTCTGTCAAAAAGAGGCCGACCTTGCCTTGGCCGGAATGTGATGCCATGAACCATAGCCTCAGAGGGTCTCTAGACTAGAGGACAGTTAAGGCCCTTGCTACCTAGAGTCTGAGTCCTGCAAGCAGAGGCCCTGCTTGGAGCTAAACAGGACTTCTGGTGCCATCTCTGCCCACAGCTTCCTCCGCAGGGTGGGGAGGGGCAGGCAGGGCCAGGGGGCAGTGCAGACTACGAAATCAGCCCAGAACTCTCTGCTAAAGGACGTTCCTTCATTGGAAGCAACTGATACTGTGACCTTGACCATCTGACTAGGACTGCCTAAACCATCTGTGGGTGTGTCGTATTGCAAGAATATTCTAGCCAAGCAGGAATATGAACTAGAATTTATGAAGAGAGGGCTGGTGGGCTTGGGGCAGAAGGAGGGAATGAGAAACACTCCAGAGAGGAAGCTGGCAAGCAGGGCCATGCAGGCAGTCGGGGTCCTGGGTGCAGCGGAAGTCATAGGCAGTTCAAAGTCATCATGTTCTAGAAGTATCACCAGGAGGCTGGGAGAGCTGGCTCTATAAAGACTTGGAATGGAAAAGCCCCTGGGGCCAAGACAAGGAGGAAAAAGAGGACTGTCACTGCCCTGGGGTCTGGCTCTTGTCCCTCTTCTGGCATTGATGGAGCCAAGGATGCCCGTGCCCCTGGATTCCCAGGAGAGGCCAGTTGTCTTTACAGCCAAACACATCCACAGAAATAAGGCCATTCTGTGAGACAAACCAGCAAGGTCCTGTTTTTTGAAGGTCAAATCATTTAAGAGAAGGTTTGAGGAGGGAAGACCATGACCTGTTGGTTTTGAAATAAGTTTTTGTGAAGGTCTAGCTGGTAGCAGACTGGTAATCCTTACCTAAACCAGACTGCAGGTCCCTTTATCAGTTAAGACACTCACCTGCCCTCAGGCCCCTCGCCCACTCCCTACATCCTACTCCCTGGGAGCCAACTCTTTCAATTTTTTAAAAATGATTTTCATGTTTCAGATTTTAGTTATTTATTTTTAGAGAAAGGAAGGGAGGAAGAAAGGGAGAGAAACATCAACGTGTGGTTGCCCCTCACATGCCCCCAATCGGAGACCTGGCCTGCAACCCAGGCATGTGCCCTGACCAGGAATCGAACCAGCGACCCTTTGATTTGCAGGCCAGCCCTCAATCCACTGAGCCACACCAGCCAGGGCCCTACTTTTATTATATGTCTACCTCTCTCTTATCAAAGTGACAAAGACCTGGAATGAGAGAGCACAGCAGCCCTTCATGTAGACAGACTACTACAATAGTTGCTTTAGTCAGGACTTTGACAGCAAATAGAAGGCTCACTCCCTCTGCCAAAATGAGAGGGTATCTGAGGTGAAAAAACAGTGTCCCCGGTCCTCCTACCCATCTTGGCTGCGCTGTAAGATGTGCACGGCCCACGGCTGCTGCGGCAGGAGCCCGTGGCCTGCAGCCAAGTGTTCTCTGTGAGGCGACTGCATCCACAGTCAAGAGGACTCATTCCAGTGTGTTTATGACACCTTTTTGGACCCCTCCCCTTCCGGGAAGAGGGATCATGCACCCCAGGCCCTTCCCTACAGTGAGTGCTGACTCCCAGGCTGCTGCTTTCTGACCAATCGCTGCTCCAGCTGGTGTCATTCTCATTTTTCGAACGCTGTTATTTTTAACCAGTCGTTTCCCTTGAGGAACAGAGTCCTCATCTTTTTCTGTATCCCCAACATTCAGCCCAGTGCCTGGCTTAGAAATGGCTCAAGAAATGCTTGATGAATGAATGGCCGTCAGGCAAAATAACCAAATTTAAGCCCATAATTTGCTCGGTTGGCTCCATCCATCCCAATGTCTATTCCTGGCCCCCTCCAGGCCCCCTGAAAAAGGACATCCAGTTTGAAAGACGGTCTCCATTTCTACGTTGAGGTTTCCATTTACTAAGCTGCTCTTCTTGGGTCCCTCAGCTGTCGTCCCCTTCAACACCAAGCTCCAGGCCCCTGAGCCGTGGGCAAGTCACTTAGCTCGCCTATCAAGGCTCCAAGGGATATGTTGGAAGATAGGTCCTCATCCTCTGAGCTTTGTTAGGACAGAAATTAAAAATGCAGTAAGTCCCCTAAACTGTGTCTCATTAAAGAGAGTGGGGGGTTGGGGGGTGGTTCCTGTCAGGGGGATCATTACAAAACCTGTACTTTGTTAACTGTGGCACCAGGTCCGGGAACCAGCCCCACCACTGTCTGTGTGGCTGCGAACCAGTGTCTTCAACTCTCAGAGCCTCGGTTTCCGCATCTGTAAAAGCAATCAGTAGAAGCCTGCCATGGAATCGGCTCTGAGTAAGTGTGGCCTGCCTTTTACTGCGCTTCCCGTGAGCTGGTAGACACAGACTTCAAAGAGATTTTTCAATGCCACCACGTTTTTTTGTTTGTTTGTTTTAAGATTTTATTTCATTATTTTTAGAAAGAGGGGAAGGGAGAGAGGCAGAGAGGGAGAGAGACATCAATGTATAGTTGCCTTTCACCTGCCTCCAGCTAAGGAGCTGGCTGGAGACCTAGCTTGCAACCTGGTTATGTGCCCTGGCTGGGGAATCGAACCTGCAACCTTTGGGTTCGCAGGCCGGCACCTTACCCACTGTGCTACCAGCCAGGGCCTCAATGCCACCACATTTTTGAGTTCTTCAGAGCTTGGTCAAAGGTGCTTTGAGAGGAGTGGGGGAGGGTAAAAAAACAAGAGAGCACACCTTGACTTACAACCGGAATTTCTCTGCCTGCGTCTGCTCCCTTGGGCTTATACGGAAACTTTAGGGGATAGGAAAAAGCAAGAGTTTCCCCTGCCAGCGTTGATCCCGATCACAAATGGAGGCCAGAATCTCCTCCTCAGCATTCTGGCCAAGGGCTTGTCCGGTCCTTCCTTAAACACTTTAATTCTCTCTGTGAAGCCCCAAACTAATTTGCTTAGCAATTTGCTTACGCTTTAGGATCTTCAGAAGCGCAAACAAATAGCTAACAGTTTTATTGCCTTGTAGAAACCCCGCCAGACCTACTTTAATAAAAAGGGCATTGTTTGGAATTAATTGAAGCTCAATAGTCCTGTAAGAACAGCCCAGTAGTCCATGGGCCCGGAGGTCCTCTGTAGGTTATAAATGTCTCCCGGAAATCCTGGCTACACTGTTCATTTGCTTAGCAAATCCTTTTAGTTATAGTGTATATCTAAACATCATCTTCAGCCTGGACACTTGTGCAAATTACTGCAACTTCTGAATCAATGGGGTTTGAAGTAATAAGAGTTTAGTGCTGCTGTAACGTTTTTTTCCATTCTGCAGCCCTTCGGATGTTTCCAAGCATTTTCATAGCTGATGTCTTACTTTAGCCAGACCCTCTGAGTTCAGGTGCACGTCAAGTAAAATCCTACAGGTCAGCACACTCGGTACACTGCGAAGCTCTGAGAGCGTTTGCCGTGAATAAGTTACTAGACTCCAGGTCTCCTGACTCTGACTCAGCCTGATCGATCTCCTCAGGCCTGGCAGCCTCTCTTTCTGAAGGGCCGGGAGATGACTCGAGTGAGGGCTGCCTGGCCGAAGTTAGAAAACTATCCTGGAGACGTGTGTGGCTCTGTGTCTTCCCAGACCAAGGAGGACCCATGTGCCTTGTAGGTGCACATGGGTACAGAGTGGGTGAGCACGTGCTGTCACAAAGGAGGGGCTGAGGGATCTATCTCTCATCCACACAGAAACCTGCCCTTTGGTTTACAGTTGTGTTTGCCCTTTGCTCTGCCTACCGTCCTCATCCCATTTCCACTTTCAGGTTCATTTCCATCCTTGAAGCCCAGCTCGGCAGCACAAAGGCCACCGCCTCCAGGAGCCTATTCTACTCATCTCAAGTTCAAGTCATCTCTCCTTTTCCTCTGAATGTTTAAAATATTATATATTATTGATTATGTTATTGCAGTTGTCCCAGTTTTTCCCCCTTGGTCTACCTCCACCCAGCACCCCCCTTAGGCAGTCCCCCACCATTGTTCATGTCCGTGGGTCATGTGTATAAATTCTTTGGCTGCTCCATTTCCTACAATGTACTTTACATGCCCATGGCTATTCTGTAACGACCTATTTGTACTTCCTAATCCCCTCACCTCTTCACCCATTCCCCCACACCCCTCCCATATGATAACCATCAAAATGCTCTCCATATTCATCATTCCGTGTCTCTATTCTTGTTTCCTTAGTTTGTTTTCTAGATTCATTTGCTGATAGATATGCATTTATTGCCACTTTATTCATAGTTCGGATCTTCTTCTTAAATGAGTCCCTCTCACATTTCATTTAACAATGATTTGGTGATGATGAACTAACTCCTTTAGTTTTCTCTCATCTGGGAATTTCTCTATCTGCCCTTTGATGCTAAAGGATATCTTTGTCAGGTAGATCAATCTTGGCTGTAGCTCTCTGCTTTTCATGACTTTCAATATTTCTTGCCAGTTCCTTCTAGCCTGCAAAGTTGCTTTTGAGAGATTAGCTGACAGACTTTTGGAAACTCCCCTATAGCTAACTAACAGCTTTTCTCTTGCCACTTTAAGATTTTCTCTTTACCATTAACCTTTGGTATTTTAATTATGATATGTCTTAGAGTGAACCTCTTTGCATCCATCTTGTTTGGGACTCTCTCTGCTTCCTGAACTTGCATGTTTACTTCCTTCACCAAATTAGGAAAGTTTTCTTTCATTATTTTTTCAAAGAGATTTCCAATTTCTTGCTCTTTCTCTTCTCCTTCTGGCACCCTTATGGTGCAAATGTTAGAATGCTTGAAGTCCCACAGGCTGCTTATACTATCCTCATTTTTTAAAATTCTTTTTTCTTCTTGTTGCTATGATTCATTGTTTTGCTTTCTTACATGCCAGATCATTGATTTGAATCTTGGCTTCATCCACTCTATAGTTGTTTCCCTGTAAATTCTTCTTTATTTTAATTAGCATATCCTTCATTTCTAATTGGCTCTTTTTTACGCTGTTGAGGGCCTCACTAAGTTCCTTGAGCATCCTTATAACCAGTGTTTTGAAGTCTGCATCTGACAAGTTGCTTATCTCCATTTTCTTTAGTTCTTTTTCTGGAGTTTTGATCTGTCCTTTCATCGGGTCATGCTTTTTTGTCTCCTCATTTTGGTAGCATTCTTGTGCTTGTTTCTATGTTTTAGGTGGAGCTGCTGTGACTCTGTATCTTGGTAGCTGGGTACTTGAATTGTGCCCTTCATGTGGGCTGAGTACACCCTCCTCCTGTAGTTGAGCCTTGTTTGCTGTTGGCAGGTCAATGGTGGGATTTACCCAGGCCAGTCAGCTGCAAGGACTGGCCATGACCAGGGACCACCCATCTCTGCCCTCTGCAGAGGATCATCTGTGTGGGGGTAGTGTGGGGGTGCTCCTACCTGGTATATAACTGTCCACAGGGTATGCAGGCTTTGGGGCTTCCCAGGTGGTGTAGGTCAATGTCAGCCCCCACTGTATTCCATCTGAGGCCACCCTGCCTGAGCTATAAAGCAGCCTGAGATGCTGCTGCTAGTTCTGGGTCTGGGGCCACTTAGCCAGCGGTCTGGGGCCTGGGGCTTACTGAAGCCAGCAGTTAGTTGCTTGCTTCAGAGGATTTAGGAAGCTGTGAAGCTTGAGTCAAGACCAGCCATTCGTATGGAAAAGTCACAATTAAGTTTGGGTGGGTCCGTAAGTTGGGTGAGACAGAGTTTCAAGGGATCTTCAGGGCAAGGCAAACTATGTTAGCCAGGTTGATGGCGTCTCAGATATGGTACCCAGAAGGCTTTGTGGCTCTGTATGGGGAGGGTTCTGAAAAGGGACAATGGCTTTTGTCCACCTTTCTGTCCCTCAGCTCCTGTCTTGATGCCAGACACTTGTGCCTTTCAAGCTGCTACCCTGGTCCTGGAGCACAGAGGGAATGAGACTGAGTAAATCCATGTGTGGGTTCTTTAAAAGGAACTGCTTGGAACTCCAGAAGTTTATTCTACCAACACTATTCCTGCTGGTTTTTGCAGCTGGTAGTTATGGGGACATGTCTTCCTGGCACTGGAACCCTGGGCTAGGGTGCCTGGTGTGGATCTGGGACTCCTATTCCCTCTCCTGAATCTCTCCTGAATTTTTATCCACCACACATGGATGTGGGACCAGCCCATTCCGCATCTCTAGGCATCCCCTTTTACCAATCTAGATAAATGTGGTTTCTTTAATTCTACAGTTACCAGATTTCCATTCAACTTAATTTCTGACAGTTCTAAGTGATGATTGTGGTTGTACAAGGAAGCGAGCCATGTTTACCTATGCCACCATCTTGACCAGAGATCTCCTCTGAATTTTTTTAAGTTCTTTGTTTCACGTCTCTGATCTGTCTTCCATATTGCCTTGGATTGCTCCAAAGGAACAAGGTATTTCTTTCCCGTCATTTGACAAGCACCGGCCATGCGGTGTTGATCTTACCTAGCACACTGCGTTACATAGGGCAGACTGGGGCAGACACTGCTATGGCCCCAACCGCCCGTTCTTCCTTTCTGTTACCCCGCTCAAGGGTTGTGCCTCCTGGGTTGCTCTACTCAAAAACAAGACGTAATCGTTGCAAGGTAATTTTATTTACTTGCAGCAAGTGAAGGGGACAGGGAATTCATATCCAAAGTTCTGCTTCCCGGTGCAGGGACTTAGCTCTTGCTTATTACATTATTTGGTAAATCACATGTTTTCTTCTTTGCAGTTGGCTACAATGATCAGGTTCGGTTCCTGTCATGCTTATCTTGTTTACAGCAGGTCTGCAAAATACTGTGCTACATTTTCACAGGTAGAATAGCAATTAGTGAGAATGGCCCAGACCTGGAGGTCCTTGTCCTTTCTAGCACTTCCTTGTAGTAAGTCTTGGCTGAATACATGGCTGCCTAGCTAGAGACACATTTCCCAGATTGCTTTGCAGCTAAGCATTTTGTCAAATGGGTAAGAGTGGAAGTGAGGTTCACTTCCACTTCCCTTCCTAACGACAGAGCAGTTGGTCCCTTTTGTGTTCTCTTCTCCCCTTGGTCTGGAAGGCAGATGTGGCAGATAAGAACTGTGTCCTGGGGGTGGCAGGGCACCAAAATGGAAGGAACTTAGGGCCCTAGTGCAGCTCCCCACCACCTGGACTGCTCTCCCCAGGCACTTAGGTGAGAGATAGCTATTATTTTCTTAAGCTTTTCTAGTTTGGGATCTCTATTAAAATTGCCTTGCCTAATTACTAATCAGTGTACAGGTGCTCCATATAATTTTCTATGTGTGAATGAATGGATGCATGGGTAAATAAAAGAATAAGTAAAATGAATGCATGAATAAGTAAGTGATCTGCTGCCAATTACAGTGATGCCTGAAATAACACCTAATTTTTCCAGTGGTGCCTCTGATTTTCCTGATAGAGAGGCAACCAGGGGAGAGTTGGGGGAAGAGAGGAGTAACCTATGCCTCCAGAAGGTGGGTCCCTAGGGAGTCCCATGATGGATATGCTACTGATTCACTTGGTGTATGATGTTAGGCTACGCGCCAGGGACCTGCTATCAGAAAAGTCAGAGCTGTCAGGAGTTCAGGTGAAATAGCTTGAGATGGCAGTGTGCAAGGACTGTATCTGATGGCGACAAAGGATATTCAGTGGACTTATCCTTCTTATGGCAATGTTCTTCAAGCAATCCGAAGTATTTTGTTAGGTGTGTGACCAACGGCCTCTGTAAGGTGAAGTGGCATCATAGAGTCAAGAAAAATACATGCTCTCCATTTCTCCCAGGGTTGTAATGACAGTCACACAGGGTTACATGTGCAAAAGTGCTCTGAACGCTGTTAGCCCAGTAATGGGTGGCTGCTGTTTTATCTGCCTGGCAACTTCCTTCTGTTTTCTGTCTATGTGATTCTAGTTACTTAAAGACTGTCCCCTCTTCTGGGCCAAAACAGTGAGAGAGTGACCAGGCCAAGCCAATCAGAGCTCTTCCCTAGGGAGAGCTGTACCTCTCTGCACCCCCTGGGTCCACCCTGGATGAGGTCAACCTAGAGCTTTCTGCAGCCCTGCATTCCGCAAGGAGGGAGGTGGAGAGACAGGTTCTGATGGTTAGTCTGAGATCAGCTCCAGCTCTATCCTCCAGAATTACATGAACAAACTATGCTTGTTACATGAAAAAGTTCCCTTTTTTCCCTTAAGCTGATTTGAGTTAGCTATCTTTTACCTAAAATCAAAATAATGCTAATAAAATACTATACACAAGCCCTGGCCGGTGGTTCAGTGGATTGGTGCCAGCCTTCGAACACAAAGGCTGCTGGTTTGATTCCCCAGCCAGGGGACATAACCAGGTTACAAGCCAGGTCTCCAGCCAGGTCCTTAGCAGGAGCCAGGTGAAAGGCAACCATATATTAATGTTTCTCTCCCTTTCTTCCTCCCTCCCTGCCTTTCTTTTGAAAATGATGAATAAAATCTTTTTAAAAATTGTTTTAAAAATACTATATACAAATAACATTATCAAGAAACTCAAATGGACATTGAGAATTGGCTTAGAGATTCTATCTAACCAGGGACAAATGTCACCTGAGAGTCTTCAACCAAGAATGGCCATCGTTGGTCTGGAAAAGTCATCCTTTGTGACCACCATGTGGCTTCTAAGGGGCACAGTGGTGCCAGTAGAAGAGGAACCCAACCAGCCAGTTTGCCCAGCCCAGCCCACCCTGGGATGATAGTTTTGCTTGAATATTTTTAAGGATGGGACTGTCACCTTCTCATAAGGCAGACTGCCATGTTGCGGCACACCTCTGACCCTTAGAAATAAAACCAAATCTGGTCCCTTTAGACTTTTCTTTGTCTTTGCTTCACTCTCTAAAGTGACATAGGATTCTGACCCACTTCTCCCCCACACCCTCAATGCTTCTAAGTCTTCAGTAGGTGAACATAGGTAGCATGTGTCCCTGAATCCTTTCTTCTGTGGTCCAGGAAGCAACGTTGTTCAGGTGACAAGACTGTTCAACTCTTCATCTACCTGACTTTTCTCTCTGGATACACACTTACCAGTGTCTGTGTTTAACCATGTATGCAGAACCACATTGCCAATTGCACCCGTATTCTGCTCGAGTGGAACATACCAGAATGCTCACCACCCTTGAGCTGGCTCTGCACATCCTGAAAATGCAAAGCTAAGTTTGTCTTTAAAAAAAAAATCTTCTCAGACTGTTGACTCATACTGAGCTGAAAATAAACTAAAACCACATAATCTTCTCTCTCATGAAGTGCTCTTAACCGATCTTTTACTTCTGTGGCTTACTTTTTGAAACCAAGTGAAAGAAGTTCCATTGATTGTGATTTATTTATTGTGGTTCCATCATTGCATTTTTCTTAAATAACCAATATGCAAATGAACATGTTTTCTATATTGCTCAGAGTTGGGCCATTTCATGTTAGATAAGCTGCCTCTTTGACTTGATTCAAATCAATTCAGATGTTGGCAAGGATTGGGCCAAAGGCAAGAAACCTCTCTACAGAAGGCCAGGAATTTTTTTTACCAGGTAAGGGCCTTCAGCCAACAGTGCATCCGCCCACAGGTACACTGTCCCACCCACCTTTCTCCATCTGGTTTCCGTCATGAGATATTTGTCAGACTCCTGAGCTGACCTAATTAATGCATTCATGATCATTGTCCCTTAGCATGGGAGAAAGGCCTAGACCAACAAATACAGGGCAGGTTCATTTTGGGGTGGGGTGAGAGAGGCAGCAGAATGGGCCCTGCACAGGTCAGAGCAGCATGGGAGCTGAGTGCTGGGGTTGAAGGAGATATAGAGAAACCGAGCACAGTGCTGTCCCAGTCACTGTTAGCCCAGGCAGACCTTATAAGGATGGATATCGGCTAGATTTAAGCATTCGGTAGGCAGTTATCCGATGCTTAATAGTGATGAGATGCTGTCATACAAGCATGGCGCTACAAAGACAGCCCTACGTGCCCAGAACCAGAATCCAACATATCTTCCTTATGAGGATTACAGGCACATTTAAAGACTCCTAAGCCCAAGAGCCCCTGAAGTTGGGCAGGTGGGAAACAGTACTAAATGTCCTTAAGCGCGGGGGTGGGAATCTCGGCTGAGTGCCTCTCCTGGGGAAGGGTATCCAGGACCCAAAATACAGCGAAAGAGCCAAGTTCTGGCAGAGGAGCCAAGGAGCCTGGGCAGCCTGGGGAAGGACTAGGAGACTCTTGGGCCCAGAGGAGCTGGCTAGGGTGTCCATGGGGACTTCTCACCATAGCAATATGGATTAAGGCTTGAGTGTTAATACCTTTCGAACCTTTGTAGGAAGGTAACATTTCAGGCCTGTGTTAATTTCATAGAACTGCTGTAACAAATTACCCCAAACTGGAGAACTCAACACAACGCAAATGTATTCCCTCACAATTCCGGAGCTGGAAGTCTGAAATCTTGGTATTAGCAGAGCCACACATCCTTCCAGGGCTTCCAGGAAGAATCCACTCCATGCCTCTCTCTTAGTTTCTAGGGACTGCTGACACTCCTCGGCAGTCCTTGGCTTGTAGCCACATCTATTCAGTCTCTGCCTCTGTCTTCACATGGCCATCTCCTCATCTTTGTCTCAAAACTGCCTCTTCCCTTCTAATATAAGGACACACTGGTCAACTGATTTAGGGCTCACTGGATCCAGGATCATCTTATTTCAAGATGCTTAACTGAATTATATCTCCAAAGAGACCCTTTTCCCAGCGGAGATAACAGTTGAAAAGAGGGAGCACAGGTGAGAGGACGAGAGTGTGGCTGAGATGGCAGGGGCGCAGGTGAGAGGACAAGGGCAGAGGGCAGAGGGCAGAGGGCAGAGGGCAGAGGGCAGGAATGCAGGTGAGACACCAGAGGCCAGGTGGGAGGGCTGGGGTGGAGGTATGTGCGGGGGCACAAGGCCACAGCCAGGTGGGCAAGATCAGCGCTTAGGAAGCCTGAGGGCTGGAAAGGAGGCCCACCGTGAGTGTGGGGAAGGAGTGGCTCCCTTCAGGGGTGGCTTCTAGTCTTCCTTGCCCTCTTTAAAATCACGTTTGACTTACAAGAGTACTGCGCACTAGTAAAAACAAAAACCTCGAACAACGCAGAATTTTATAAATTGTTACAAAATGATAGAAATTCGCACTTTCCTCCAGCACTAGCGTTGTTAACGATTTGGCCGGTCCCCCACACCTCTGCCTGTGCCCAGCTGAACATAGGGTATATCCCTGTACTGTTTTGATTTAAAACAATGGCTTACC
Organism: Noctilio leporinus; assembly: GCA_004026585.1. Lineage (NCBI taxonomy): Eukaryota > Metazoa > Chordata > Mammalia > Chiroptera > Noctilionidae > Noctilio > Noctilio leporinus. The sequence continues at coordinate 47,789 of PVIW01002446.1, forward strand.
CTCAGAGTTCATTCTGTGACTTGCTTTTCATTGTTGCCTTTTATTCAAAGTCTATTATAACCAACTGTCCACCTCAGTAACCACAGCTCTACCTTGTTGTTTTAAAGACCCACGTAGTATCACACGGCATGATACACCTGTCCCCAATAAGCTGTCCTCGATCTTTCACTATTACAAAAACAAAAACAAAAACAAATATGGACTGTGCAGCTACAGGGCACCAAGTCCAGGCTGTGGGAAAGATGCCCATCCCCATGCCCAAGGAGCCTGCAGGCCAGTGGGCGAAGCCAACACCCAGGCAACGATGGCATCTGTAAATGTAAAATGGTACCTGGGGCTGAGAGGTGGGTGACAGGACATGAAGCAAGGCTTCCACAAGGTATGACACTGGGGCCGCAGCAAGGCAGCCAGGGGAAGGAGAGCCACAGTTCTGTACAGAGAGAACAATTCCTGAAAGTCATGGTGAAGGGAATAGAAACCTGTGGGACTCATGGCAGACCAGATAGCCAGAGTACAAGCGCTCTTCAGGGCTTCCCAGGCTGCTGTGAGGAGCTCATCTTTTATTTGAGGGCCACACACACGAAGGTAGCATTTCGTCATCAGGGCAGTGTGGGGAGATGGATATGACTACTACCTTGATCGTGGTGATGTTTCTGCAATGTCAGGCTTATCAAATTGTACACTTTAAATAGGATACGCATGTTTTTGTGTATCAATTATGCCTCAACAAAACTATGTTTTAAACCCATTAGAGCCTTTTCAGTCGAAGCAGAGGCATAATTTGATACTCAAAATCCTGCCGGACATAAGAAAACGGGGCAGACACTGGAAAAAGGGGAACCAGCGAAGGCAGAATAATGTATACAGTGAGGGAAGAAGAGCTGGTTCATTCATCTTAACTGCCGCATGGTATCCTGCGGGAATATACTGTAATTCATTTATCCATTCACCTGCCTGAAGGATACTTATTGGGTTGGCCAAAAAAGTTCCTTATAGTTTTTTCTGTAAACTAAAAGACACATTTTTTGTTTTCACCATTAATTTTATTGATTTGGATATTTTAAGTATGTTGGCTATCTCCCACTACTGGCTTCTAGTGGGTAGAGGCCGGGGTGCTGCTAAACATCTTCCAATGCATAAGACAGCCCCGTAGCAGAGACTTAACGTGGCAAAAATGTCAATAGTACCAAGAAATTTTGCAAACCGCTTTTGACGTGTTCAGTCAGTCATAGCACCTTCTCCATATACTGCACAACCTTTTTTTTTTTTTTTTTTTTTGTATCTCAGTTGTGTTTTTACCTTTCTAATAAAGACTGGTACACCAAAAATGTTGGGTGTTGTCTTCCATCTTCCATATTAAAATGGCCAGCGGCACAAAAATTCACCAATGATTTTTTTTTTTAGTGCACACTGATGACAGCTGTTATAACACAATCTAACAAAATTGTTTCAAATGAAGTTAAAGACATCTAAGCCCTACTAGAATCATCCTACAGAGAAAACATTAACAAACTTTTGGCCAACCCAATACACTGTTTCCTATCGTTCAATGTTACAAAATTGCCTTCATGAATAGTCTTGTCAGTTTTGCCAGGTACTGGCCTGTGATAGTGTCTCTGATGAAAGACCTGCAGGAGGAATTGCTGAGTCATGGGGCATGAGTGCCTTCAGGTGTTCTAACTGTTGCCACATTTCTCTCTCCCAAGTCGTTGCAAACACAGTCACTGCTCTATGAAAGTTCCCATTGTTCTATGTCCTCATGGGCGTTATCAAACTTTTAGAATTTTAATGGGCATAAAATGGTATCTGTTTTTCCAAATTGCATTTCCAGGATTATTAGAGGGGTTGCAATTTTTTCTTATTTCTCTTGGCCATTGAGGTGGTTCCTCTCTGAATTCTGCACCTTTCCTTTGCTCATCTTTACAGTGGACCATTGGTATTTTTATGAATCAGTAGCTCACCCTATATCTTATATTCTAATTCTTACATTGTAGGCTTTGCCAAAAATCTCCTCCCAATCTGTGGTTTGCCTTGTTACTTTATTTTCTGATGCCCTTTGTTATGTGGTGTATATGTTTCCTAATGCTCCTGGTGAACACACTTGGTGGCTTTAGACAGCAAATTATGACTTAGACAGCCTGGAAGTCAGGAGCCCAAATGGCTTTCACCAGGCCAAAATCAACGTACCCTCAGGGCTTCGTTCCTTCTGCAGGTTCTCGTTTCCCTCATTTTTCCGGCTTCTAGAGCCTACTTGCATTCATTGGCTTCTGGCCTGTTTCTCTACTGTCAAAGCCAGCCACCTAGAATCTTCCAATCTCTCCCCCACTGGGACAATTGTTCGTCCCTCTCATAAGGACTGTGGGCCAGCCCAAGTTACTAAATACCGGTATCCCCTGCTTCTTGAAAGTTTGCCTGATGCCACTTCACTTTGAGGAAAGACCTCCATCTTTTCAGAACCGAAACAAATCTGAACAGGATCTTCACTTTTATGAAAAACTGTAAAAGTGAAAATAATGTTCAGTGTTCTTCTTTTGCAGCCAGCCATTAGAAGAGACAACACGCAACCCAAGCCCTGGACTGGCCCCCAGCGGGCCCCTTCCCTGGAGCCACCCTCAGCACCTCAACACCAGGCCTTCAGGGCTTCCGGGTGAGTAGCTGTGCTTTACCTCCGTGTCCTCTGGGTTTCCATCAGCAACGTGTATCCTAAGGTCTCAGCGCTCCCAAGCGTTTTCTGCTTAGCATAAAACTGGATGTAATTAAGCAGAGTTGGTATGATTTGGTAAGTTATTTCGGGGGTGGGGGGCATCTGAAAATGCTCAGGTTTTTTCCATACAAATAAATGGTAATTGCTTCTTTACGTTGCACCATTTCAGCTTAGGAAGGTTTCATAGGAATGTTCTACCTTCGTGTAGTAGAGGAAACCTGTAGTCCATTTCCACTACTCACCTGCTACACCCTCTTTATTTTACGGCAAGCTTTCATAAGTGCACGGAATTGTTTCTGGGCTCTTTGCTCTGTTCTTTCCATTGTTTGAGGTTTATACCTCAAAAAGTATGGTCCACAGAACAGTAGCTTGTTTGGGACGCCCCATCACAGATCTTCCCAATCAGGATCTACAATGACGCGATCCCCAGGGGATTTCATATATATAATTTATTATATATAATTTATATTTTATCATATATTTATATAATTTATTATATTTTATTATATATATTTAAAGATTTTATTTATTATTTTTAGAGAGAGGGGAAAGGAGAGAGGCAGAGAGGGAGAGAGACATCAATGTATGGTTACCTTTCACCGGCCTCCAGCTATGGACCTGGTTATGTGCCCTGCGAACCAGCGACCAGGCTGGTGTCTTATCCACTGAGCCACCAGCCAGGGCTCCCAGGATTCATGCCCAGGATTTCTATGGGCATGAAACTTTGAGAAGCACTAGTCTATCCTCATGCTACAGCTTTATTTCACATATGGGTATTTATTAAGTCAAGTTCTCCTCTTTGTTCTTTCTCTTGGTGAAGTCATAGTTTAATTTGAGGAGAATTGGGAATTTTATGCTAATCTAAGTTATTCATTAGCTTGTCGGATTTCATTTACGTCAGCATTTATGTTTTCCAGTAAACTCTGGTGATTTTCTCCATAGAGGTTTGGTATATTCTCTTTGTTTTATTCCTAGGAAACTTACAGGTTTTGTTGCTATTGAAAATGCTATTTTAAAATTACCTTTCTAGTCATTATAGGTATATTATAGTGTGTTATTTGCATAGTGACCTGGTAACCTTGCAGAACTTTTTTTTTAAATTAGTGCTAATAGTGTTTCAGTAGATTTCTATAGATTGAGGATAATAATATTGCCTGTGCATGATAATAGCTTTGTAGCTTCCTTTCTTATCTTTTCGATTTTTATTTGCCTCATGTTATTCCACTAGCAAGGATTTCCAGTATAATATTGAGTATAAATAGTGAAGCAGAGACAGTCTTGATTTTGAACTTAAAGGAGATCATTTAAATCTTCAACATTAAATATTTTCAGTTGTTTTTTGATCAACATAGTTGAAATGCTTAAAGAAGTGTTCTTCAATTTTTCACTTGCTAAGATTTTTAAAAATTATAAGTGGGTGTCAAATTTATGGAATACTTTGTATGCATCTACTGAACTGGTTAGTATGCATATAAAAAGGACTGTTAAGGAATTCCCCAAAAATGGCAATTATGTTAGAGTACAGAGCTTCTAAGGGATTTTTATCTCCTTTCCTATCTCTTTGTGTTACATTGCTTCCTTATTTTAAATACTTTCCTCTTCCAAAGACCCACTAGTCATATTAAAGGATCCAAATAAAATATATCTTGTGGGCCAAAAAGTCTGTGTGGACTTTTTTCCGTAAAATAGAAGACACGTTTACCATTTTCACCAATAACTTCATTGATTTGGGTATTTTTAGCATGTAGGCTATCTTGTGCGTGATATAATGTTGATTGATCTCAATTAATGTCTCAATTTGGTTGTTATCAACTTCAACTGGTCT
>PVIW01002446.1:52417-149917 GCA_004026585.1 Noctilio leporinus
TTTTTTTTTTTTTTTTTTTTTTTTTTTTTTTTTTTTTTTTTTTTTTTTTTTTTTTTTTTTTTTTTTTTTTTTTTTTTTTTTTTTTTTTTTTTTTTTTTGTATTTCAATTGCATTTTTACCTTTCCTAAAATAATAAAGTGTAATATGATAAAAATACCTATTTTCTCCTATCTTCAATATTAAAACGGCCACACACAAAAATTCACCAATTTTTATGTTTATTTTAATGCAGATTGATATGATAGCTGTCACAATACAATCTAACAAAATCATTTTGAATGAAGTTAAAGATAACTAAGTGCTACTAGAGCCATTGTATGGAAAACAAACAAACTTGTTGGCCAACCCCCTATTTTGCTGTTCTTTTAAGGGCTCGGAATAAGGGAAGAATGGCCATAAAAATTTGGATCATGTGAGTACTCACATATTTAAAATGTATTTATTGAGCATCTATTATATTCCAGATCTGCTAGAAGCAAGGATTATTTTTAAAAAAAAGAAAAGAAAAGAAATAAGGGGACCAACAAATTGATCTCTCTCTCTTGTTCTCTCTCCCTCTCTTTCTCTCTCAAATGAATAAAAAACAATTTTAAAATCCTAGACTTAGATGACTATTGAGGAGTTATGCATGGGTAAATTGCTTGAGCTCTTTGAGCTTCAATTATTTCCATTTGATGGAAATAATAATAGGTCGATCTAATGGATTTTCCAATTAAGATGCTTTGGCTACAAGTCAATTTAAACAATAAGGAAAGTATATGTCTTCACATGAAAAGTTCTGATCCTTCTTGACTGGTTATCTTAGTAATCAATGACACCATCAAAGACTCAATTACAATCCTTTCCATTTCTTGGTTCTGACATTTTCTGCCTCTTTGTTCTCAGGCTAATTGCCCTCCTAACTATAAAATGATGGGTAAAACTTCTGGCATTCAGAAGATTTTGAGAGGCACCATTCCTTACCTTCCACAGTTGAGACTTCTTTTCATATCTCATTGGCTAGGATTTTATTACATGTCCTGGCTGAAATGAATCACTGTACGAGAAATGGGATCACAGTAATTGGATTAGACCAACTGGGGTACGGTTTTCCTTGAGTTACTGGGAAGAGTAGTTGACACCCAAATGAAATAGGGCTCTGCCAGCCATGAGGAGAAAACCCAGTTGTTCAGTGAACAACAGGAGTCTCCCACAGGAGGCTTTAAAATTTAAATGAGATTGTTTGTGTAAGGCTCTTGGAATGGCACCTGGAGCATAGTCAGCACTCTGATGAATGTTAGCTAAAAATAGTTCTCAAGTATTTCACTATTAAATTATACATTTTGGGTTTTTTATGGTGCTGAATGATTGTTGCAATCAAGGTAACCACAGACTACAAAGGAGGCCCTAACTTGGTGTGGACAGAGGAATGGAAGGGTGAGGAGGAGTCAAGAAAAGCTTCTCAGAAGGAGATGGCCTTGAGCTGACTGTTGAGAGACAGATAGAAATTTCAGATTAACAACAAAAGAATGGTTTGGGCAAGGGGCTCTTGAAAACACCAGAGGGTATGTGTGAGGTGGGGAGGGAGGGGGGTGCCTGGGGAAAAAGAGGCTGAAAAACCCTTTGCAGCTGGCTGTGCCTGGAGGGCAGGGTGATGTCAAGACACTTAAACATCTTAGACAAATTGATCTTAAGTGCTTGTCAAAGTTTATTATCTTGCTAGTAAAGAAACCAGAAAGAACATAGAGCAGGGCTGGCTCAGAGGGGCGTTAGAAACTTGGAGAAAAGAATCTTAACCTAAGTAGCCAGTTTGGGTTTATATTCATTTTTTAATTAGAAACATTAATTAAGTTTATTGGGGTGACATTGGTGAATAACATCGTATAACTTTTAGGTGTCTGGTTCTATGATACATCATCAATGTATTGCAATGTGTGCTCACCACCCAAAACCTACACTCCATCTGTCACCCTGTATTTCACCCTGTTTACCCTCTTCAACCTGTCTCCACCCCCCCCACACACCCCTCTGATAACCACCCATCCTATTGTTTGTGACTAGGTATTTGTTTACTTTGTTTTATTTGTTCATTTGTTGCTTTCTGTTTTATATCTCACAAGTGAAATCATATGGTTCTGGTCCATTTCTGTCTGACTTACTTTGCTCAGCATGATAATCTCAAGATCCAGTCATATTGGCACAAATGGCAATATTTCTTCCTTTCTTAGAGTAGCCAGTTTTTTGGTTTTTGTTTTTTTAAGATTTTATTTATTTTTTAGAGAGGGGGGAAGGGAAGGAGAAAGAGAAAGAGAAACATTGATGTGCAAGAGAAACATCCATTGCTTGCCTCTTGCATGCCCCCAGCTGGGGACGTGGCCCACAACCCAGGCTGGGAATTGAACTGGCGACCTTTTGGTTCTCAGGCCAATGCTCAACCCACTGAACCACACCACCCAGGGCGGCAGACAGTTTTTTAAGTGAGAAAAATTTCAAGGTCATTTGACACAGTCATAACAATATCAAGGGCATAGTGTCTGTACCAAAGGACCATCGCAGCAGAACAGTGTTAAGAGACCAGATGTGTTGACTGTCAGTCAAAAGAGGGAAGAAAAAGAGAAGACCTGGCACATTTAAGGAACAAATGATAATTTGTTAACAACCAAGTGAATTTGAAAGAGCCAATTTGAAGTAGAGTTTTGAGGCACCAACTGACAGGGAAGCAGGAAACCGAGTCAGCTATGCAGAGAGATGAGCAGAAACAGAGTGTGAGGGGGAAGGTCACGTAGGACTTCTAAGTCCTCGTTCTGAACAGCCAACCCTGATGATATGTTTCACTCAAACCACAAAGATGCAAAATACAGTTTGCCCACTGCTTAGTTCTGGATACCATTTTTTCCCACTAGAAATGAAAAGCAGGCTCGATGCTGTGTTGGGGGTGGGGGGTGAGAAAAGAGATGGATTCTACAACTTGGAGGGAATGACTGCCGGGCAGCCAGGCTTCCTCTCTGGGTTGTTGTCCCTTGTGTTTGGACCTGGGATAGCGCACCAGAGCCCAACAACACGCCCAGTGGTGCAATCTTTCATTACAATAAAGTGATAAATGTATCTGTGCTTGTAAATACCTGCCCGAGGAAATCGGATGTGCTGACACACTACCTCGCAATAAGAACCTGCAGATAACAAGTCTACCTTAACCGGTTTTGTCAAGTCCACAGCAGGACGCTGGCCGGCCTCTCTAGGACTGCCACTGCAGATTCCTCACGACTTTGGGTGGGCTCAGCACCCTCCGCAGGCAGCAGCGGCCGGAAGGCACTGTGACAGGCAGCACCTGCCTGGGTTCAGTTTGCTCTAGGCTGGAAAGGGCAGCTCCCCCGATTGCTGTCCAAGGCGGAACCTCCTGCCAAGACAGAATGTTCCAACTCTGCTACACCCAGAAGATATAAAACAACCAGTATGTTTGAGAGAAGTAGCACTCAAGGGAGGGAAAGCAAATAATTCTGTGCTCCTGAGCTTGGCTGGAAGCTGAGAGGGGGAAGCGAGAATGCCCGCCTGGCCTTCGTGGGCTGCGGGGCCCAGCCTGGCCTCTCACGGTCCAGCTCACAGCAAGGGCACCATCCCCTGCAGGAGCCATGCTGAGGAGGTGCCCAGGGACTTGAACGGCAAGGCCTGGGAAAGCTCTCCTTTCTTACCTTTCCCCTTCCCCTCAAGCCTGTATGTTTTGACTAAATAAAGTTAGAAAGTAAACTGTGTGGTGCAGGGGTCATTACCATCTTCTCAGGGTGCCCATCTCCGGCCACCCCCTTGTTACACGTCCCCACCAGGTAACACAGTGAGTGGCTTCCAGCAGCCCTCATCACTTCTCCGCTCCGGGCCTCTGGCTGCGCCGGACCCCTGCAGCCTGAAGAGTCTGTGGCCTCCGTTATGAAAGCTGGGATCAGAGCTCCCCCCAGGTACCCCAGCACCCTGAGTTTCCTCTGCACCAGACGCCAACCACTCTGCGCAGGCACTGCTGCCCTACTCCACCATCCTGGGGCCTTCGCAAGGACAAGGGCGGTGTCTTACACACGTGAGCGGATCCTGGTGGCCAGCCTGAGCCTGCACAGAGTGGGTGCTCCCGAACGTGCAGAGGAACCTGCATGTGCCGCAGGCCGCAGGCTCAGCTCCGGGGCTCCTGGAGGCCCCGCTCTGTCCCCCCCTGGCCCCGCAGACCCGCCCCAAACCTGGGCCAGGCTCAAAGGGCAGGGAGAGATGCACCCGGATCACTCGCTTTTTAAACGTTCAGGGTCTCTCCCCCTTCCCTCTCTGCTGAGGGAAAACAACAGAAAAAGAGATTGTTTTTTCCAGAAGCTTTGACTGAAAGTGCCGGGGTAGAGCTCTGAGTTCCTTCTATTGTGGTTTTCCTGTGTCAGCTCCTGAAGATGCCGCTTAGGGAAAGGAGGGCTCTTCAGCAGGCAGATTTCTGAACATGAGGGACACTTTCCAGCCCTGGACACAGTTCCGCTCTGGGCGCCACAGCTGATTTCTCTGGAGAAGAAAAGCACCTTCCAAAGTATCTAGGAGGCTGCGTTCCCTGAGCGGAAAGACACTTGAAAGAGCAGCTCTGTCAAGGCAATAAAAAACTCTGCATGCAAGAGGGTCCAGGGGTCAGGAAGACGTAATCTTGAACCCAAGAAAGGAAAACAAAATGTCTCGACTTTATAAATCCTGGTTATCTCCCAGCTCCAGTCCCAAGCGATGGCACAAGTAAAAGCTACACCCATTGTTTCTCTTATCAGCACCTATATGCTTTCCGTTTCTATAGAAATGTCCAGCCTCTGCTATTCTTCCCATTTCTCACTCCTTTTTCTCAACCTGTCTTCTTCCTCCCTTTCTATACCACCCCTTTCTCCATTTACTTTTTCTTTTACTATTAAAGATCACCCCCACTCGCTCGTAAGCTTGTAGAACATGCATGCACACACACATGTTCCCTCGCTGCCCATTCACATCTCTCAGTAAGCATTCTGTGCCCACCCAGTCCCTGAGCCCCACATCACCCTCCTCCACACCCCACCCATGGGCCCTTCCTTCTCATACGTAGTCTGTGAGCTCGCTGAAGATATTTACCTGAATCCCTCTCTAATTGAACTTACATTTATCTCAAAAGTTCTTAAGCACTGTATATGGCTCTATATATACTAGATATAAGGTCCTAAATGGAGGATTGAGGTTACCAAGATGAATAAGGTGTTAGGGTATACTTGGGAAGGCATATATAAACCTAGACTTTAGATACAATAGGTAAGTTGTAAGAAATGTTCACACACCTTGAGAGCCGGCGTGGGTGCCTATCCTGCGAGCTAAGGGAAGGCTTCCAGGAGAAACTGATGCCCGGTGAAGAAAGACAGGAAGAGAATTCCAGAAAGAGGCCAAACATAAACAAAGGCAAGGAGACAGGAAATGGTGCGGCTCACAAGAGGAGCCACCAAGGAGCGTCCAGAATTGCTATGTGGGATGTTAGCAGAGATGAGTTCAAGAAAGTGCCAGGAGAAAGTTCTAGAAGCCCTGTAAGCCAGGTTGAGTGCTCGGACTCTCTTCTGTCCAAGACGGGGAGCGCATCACGTGATGTTAGCTACTTGCAGAGTGGAGGATGGCCCCGGGGCGGGGGCGCGGCAGGGAGCCTCACCAGGAGGCGTCTGTGGTACCCGGTCCAGAAATGATGCAGGCGTGGATAGGCCAGGTCAGGGCCGCTGAGGACAGATGGGAAGCAACAGGTTCAAAGCATGAGTGGTTAAAAAAAAATAGTCATCACTCTTTGGTGGCTCCCTGGAGTAGGGAGTCAGTGAGCTAGAGTCTAGGGTGATCCCACCCCAGTTTCTGGCCCAGGTCACTGAGGAGACGGAGCAGGGCCCGCGGCTGATCAGGGGCAAAGTGCTGAGTTGCGGGGCCGGAGCCAGGCCGTCAGAGGCTGCCGGCCGGAAGAGAGTTGTGTTATCGTCCCTGTGTATCTGTCAGAATGCAGCCGGTGCTAATGTATGGTTGCGAAAAAGGCCAACAGGATTTTGAATTTTCCCAAGTTATCAATTTAAACATATATATTTCTTGTACATACATACATACACGTGTACGTATGGGTAGTCTTCCATTATTTTTCCTTTGTACTTTGCTCCAGGTACCCCGGGTGCCTGTCTTGTCTGCCTGCGGCTGGTCAGGGTGGGTTTTAGGAGCGGAGGGGACAAGAGGATGGGAGAGGCCCGTGCAGCCCAGAAACTCAGAGGGCGGGGGGCAGGGGAGAGAGAAGATCTGAGGATGAGGGAGGGGAAGAAACCTGGTTAGGTGTACAGGCTGCGGGGATAGGGTGAAACCAGTGAAGAGGGCAAGACTGCGAGGAGGAGGCATGGGTGGGGCGGTGTCCAAGGACAGGAAGTGGAAGGTGAAGGGCCTCGTGGCCGGGCTTCCCCAGCAGGAAGGGCCACTCAGCCTGGGCTGGGGAAGTGGGACGCAGGTGTGGGGAAGGATGCTGGTGGGATGGGAAGCTGGTGGCCTGCGATGTCTCAGAGAAGGAGACATGGCAAGGGTGGCCATCTGGGGCTTTGGGGGGGACAGTGAAAGATGTGGCACTGGTATTAAAAGAAAGCTGACCCAGGACAGCCACTCCTCTGCGCACATTTCCACAGCTCCTCATCCCCTCACTGTTCCCTCCCTTGGAACTGCCAGCAACAGCAGCTGAGCCAGGAGGTCAAACCCCGGACAAAGGGAATGCCTGAGGGGGCCACTGTGGGGCGAAGGTCAAACCACCCCCCACAGGGACCACCCACGTTCCTTTGCCCTGGCCTCCACCCCGGCTCCTTGTGAATTCTCATCCAATTCTGAATCTGTGGGCTCTTTGTCCACTTCTCTCAACCAGCTGTTTACTGGTACATCATCTTCATACCTTTTCCCCACCCTGGATATTAATTCTATTGTGAGCTGAGTACGATTTCCCGATACATATTCATGGGTTTTTGTCTGCTCAGAGCTACTGTGCTGGGGTGCACTCACCTGTCCTCCCACCTCTCTCTCTCTCTCTCGCTCAGTCTTTGGTCATAATTCCATTCAGATGTCCCTGTACTCAAAAAAAAAATTTTAAGTTTTGTGGTATATTTTAAAAGTTTACTGGAATAGTCTATTCTTCCCATAATATATTTTTGATATCATGTAAATACATTTTAGACCGTACATGAGCAAATATAATTGACATTCCAAGAGGATGTTCCGTGTCTGTCCTGTAGCTCCTTGTACCCAGTGAGTCCCTGCTGAGCACTCCCAGGGTCCTTGCACCTTGTTTGAGAAACACAGATCTATAAAGTACTGCTTCCTTCTTTCCTGCTGGCAGGCCCACCTAGGCACGGTCAGCAACAGGGTCACGTTTTTGTCTTTGACCTAGGTGTTGTTTAGTTGCACTAGGTGGCTAGAAGGTTGGCAGTTGTAGGGACAGTGAAGCATGGTTGGTCCCTCTGGAGCCCAGAGAGGGTAAGTGACTGGCCTAAGGTTCAAGAGCACGTTAGTAGTAGAGCTGGGACTTGCCCCCAGGTGTCCCGACTCTCACTCCGGACTCTTTCATTCTGTCATATGTTCCTTTGATGTTTTTGAAGACCCCGCGTGGTTCCCAAAGTATGTGATTCTAAATAGGGGTGTAGAAGTTAACCCCGATTCATGCCTCAGGATTCCCTTCCAGAATCCATTACTTTTTACCGTTGTTCTTTGTCCAAGCAGCTTTAAAAAATAAACAAAAACTTTTGACTTACTGATTTTAGAGTGAGAGAAAGGGAGAGAGAGAAACCTTGATTTATTGTTCCAATCATTTGTGCGCTCATTGGTTGATTTTTGGACGTGCCCTGACAGGGGACCTAACCCACAACCTTGGTGTGTGGGGATGATGCTCTGACCAGCTAAGCTCCCCAGCCAGGTCCCATCCAGGCAGCTTTATATCCTTCTTCAAGATTGTGTTTCTAAGCCCTGGCTGGTAGCACAGTGGATAAGGTGCTGGCCTGCGAACCCAAAAGTCTCAGGTTCAATTCCCCAGCCAGGGCACATAACCAGGTTGCAAACCAGGTCTCCAGTCAGGTCTGTGGATGGAGGCAGGTGAAAAGCAACCATACATTGATGTCTTGCTCCCTCTCTGCCTCTCTCCCTTCCCCTCTTTCTAAAAAATAGTGAAATAAAATCTTAAAAAAAAAAAAAGATTGCATTTCTATCCCAGACTGACTGAATTCATTAATAATCCGGCTAACTCAATTCCATTCTTATATATGATTATTTCTTGGTGATTGGATATACACTATTAGCTCAAATCCTATTTCTGTGTATTTATTTAGGTCCATTAGCCCTTTTGGAGGAAATAAGGTCTTGGGGTGTTGGTTACCCTGTCCTCTACCAAACATTCTCCTTGGATTTCTCTTGACTTGACCTCTTCCAGGTCGCACTAATTGTTCCCTGTTCCTACCCTCTCAGGCTGAAGGAATAGCTCAAGTCGGGCCCTTGGTAGTTTTATTCGCCTGCTTGGCTCCGTCGCAGCGTTTGGTCTATTGTGGGTCCACCTTTGTCCCTGTCCGGACAGGCTCATTGCCAGGAAGACCCCATGTCAGCATGGCTCCTATGAACTCCAAGATTCCCTCAGAGCTCACACCTGCACGTGAGGGAAGGGGAGACTGTCAGAGGGTTCGCAGAAGAGAATGAAATGGCATTCCCCTTTAATTAAGGATTTTACTTTCTCCAAGGGGAAGGGGTGTGAACGGTGACAACCGTTTTATTCTTCAGAGCCTGCCTCCTGTCGCAGTGCATCTCTGCTGCGTTCCCTGCGTTCCAGCTCACCCCAAGTAACCCTGTCCCGTTTACCCGCCCACAGGCTGGGGAGGCCCCCGCCAGCCTTGTCAGTGGCCTGTCTAATTACCTGCCCTGCGGCGGCCAGGCCCCAGCTGGAGCCCAGCTGCAGAGAGATGAAATATTAAGACATTTTCCTTTCTTCTGAGTCCTTGTTAATTCTTCCTGGTGGTGATTAGCCGGTTATTTTTAGCTCAATTGAAGCTCCCTGGTTAGTGTTCAGGGCTGGATTCCGCAGCTCCAGGGCGCACTCAACATGTCACTGCCCTGGGCCCGCTTGGTCCCAAAGAAGTGGATGAAAAGAGCTGGCAGAGGGGCCCATCCCCCAGCTTCCCAGGTGTACCTTGCTGCTGCTCCTAAAGGGTTGGCTTCTGTCCAAAGAGCCTGCAGCTCTGGGGCCCAGGACAAAGTCTCACTGGAAGGATCCGGAAAATGAGCGATTTGGAAGCTGTCAGAGGAGAGATAAAAAAGCTCTGCAGCCGGAGCGAGGGCACCCAAGTTTCATTTTGGACTTGGTCGCCAGCTAGCTGCGCAATGCTGGGCAAGCTACAGCGAAGCAGGGTGGCTGGCACAATTGGCCCCTAAGTTCTTTCCAGGACTAAGATACTCTAGAGTCACCAAGCGTAAGAAAGGAACTGAATGTAACGACACCCAAGCCCCTGTGAGGACACCTTGGAAGCAAAGTACAGATGTCTTTTTCTTTCTCACTCCACATCCCTGCCTCGGTCTCCTTCCTGTCCTCATTCATCCCCTATGTAAGCGCCTCCCAGGGACCTCCTACCGGCGCTGGTCATGCCCAGAGCCAAAAAAAAAAGCCTGTCCGGGGAGGTCCAACCACAGGTGCAGTCCTGTAAGCAAGATGGAGGCAGGCACAGGGCTTCAGAAAGCAATCCCATTCCTGTCTATTTAACCAGCCTAGGAATGATGAATTCTAAATTATGGATCTTGTTATACTTCCGAAAGCAGGCATAGATTAAACCAGTGCGTGCGGAGGGATGGGTGCGTGGCCACTGTTCCCAGCCCTCCCCTGGGATGCTGAGTCCTCCCTGCCCTTGTTTGTAACATACGGTGGATGGTCAGAGGATTAAACGTTATGAAGTCACATATGTAATTTGAGCCAGGGTCTTGCACACAGTAGGTACCACTGCCTCTTTATTATCTCTGGTTTGAAATTCATTAATTATAGCCAACTTTCACTGGGTGCTCCTGCTGGGCCACCTAGTATGCACTATGTGTCCATCACTTTATAATGGGGAACTTTATCTAGACTTAAAAATTGAGAAATGCTGGGGGTAAGCCACTTGCACAAGGCGCCACCTTAAGTGTGAAGCTGGATTTGAACCCAAGCTCCCTAGGCAAGAGTCTGAGCTTTCAACTGAATATAGACATATACATACATGTATGGATAAAGATGTGGCACATGTAAACAATGGACTATTACTCAGCAATACAAAGGAATGAAATCTTGTCATCAGTGACAATATAGATGGACCTAGAGGACATTATGCTAAAAGAAATAAGTCACACACGCACACACACACACAGTATCTCAATATAATGACTTTTTCAATGTGCCCATCCTTTAGGGTTGCACTCATTTTTAAAATTCCTATATAACATCATATGTCGATTATATCTTAATAAAAAAAATTCACTCATATAGGGGATGTAAAACTGAAACTCAGAGACAGAGGCAGGAGACAACAATATGGCAGCTACCGGAGGGAAGGGGTAGGGTTGGTAGAGGGTAAATACATGGTGACGGAAGATGATTTGACCGTGCGTGGTGGGCACACAATACAACATACCGATCATGTATCACAGTCATATACACTTGAAACCTAGATGACCCTGTGAGCCGAAGTCACCCAATACATTTGAGAAATTCCCACAAGTCTTGCACAGAGTAGACTTTAATAGATATTTTACTGGTACATCAAAATGACAGCCAGTCCCTTCATCACACCTTTCATTCTGTCATTTCTCTTATACAGAAGCTTACAACAAACATATCCCCAACCTAGTTCTGCATCCCCCTACCCATCTCATTTGCAAGCTAGCAGGTGTGATCTCTACGTGATTTTGTTCCAGCCCAGGCAGCTGTGGACCCTTCCGTTCAAGGCTCCTTCAGCACCAAGAGGTCTCCTGGTCTGCCTCCCAGTCAAAGCCCCAGGTCTCCCCATCACTGTCCCCTACTCCATGTTGCCCTTGGCCCCTCTCCTAGTCTTCTTCATGGACACAGTTCTCCTTGGGCTGACCTCTGGGCCCTCCGTGACCAGGTCACCATATGATGGTCATTCCTTTCTCATGTTTTAAATGGTCATTGTGTGTTTGTAAAATTAGTTGGCATTTTATTTTATTTTTCCCACTTATCGTCCAACCCTCTCCCCTTGGTAACCATCAGTGTGTGCTCGGTATCTATGGGTCTGTTTCTATTTTGTTTTGTTTATCTATTTGTTTGTATTTTGTTTTAGGTGCCACCTATAAGTGATGGTATTTGTCTCTCTGACTTATTTCACTGAGCATAATGTCCTCTAGATCTACCTGTGTTGTCACAAATGGCAAGATTTTATTCTTTTTTATTTATTTATTTTTTAATTTTTAAAAAAGATTTTATTCATTATTTTTAGAGAGAGAAGAGCAGGGAGGGAGGAAGAAAGGGAGAGAGACATCAATGTATGGTTTCCTTTCACCTGCCTCTTGCTACGGACCTGGCTGGAGTCCTGGCTTACAACCTGGTTATGTGCCATGACTGGGAATCGAACCAGCGGTCTTTGGGTTTGCAGGCTGGCACCTATAAGATTTCATTCATTTTAATTGCGAAGTGGTGTTCTATTATATGTTACATCTTTATTCACATGTCTGTCAGTGGGCACCTAGGTTGTTTCCATGTCTTGGCTATTGTAAATAATGCTGTGATGAACATAGGAGTATAGCTATCTTTTCAAATCAGTGATTTTGTTCTTTTCTGATAAATCCCCAGCATGGAATTGTGGAATTGCTGGGTCTTATGGCAGCTCTATTCTTAATTTTGGAGGTAATGACAATCACTTCTGAAATAAGTCCAAAGCCTAACAGGTATGGGGGGACAGTCAAGCATGCTAACCTATGGCTGTACATTTGCCTTTAAAAGGTTTCCACTGGTTCTCTGGGGGCTGTACCTTGGTTGACCAATAATCCCTCAAGGCAGTCAAGGAACCTATGTCTGGGACAAAGACTTCCAGTAAACAGGCTGCCTGACGGCAAGCCTGGGACAGCAGACAGAACCAGGTCTCTCTGGCTGGGATCCTAGGACAGTCTTGCTCTGCTTCTCCCTCTGTTCCAAACACAACCCCCATCCCACCCCCACCCACCCCCATCCCTCGCAGGGAAGTGTTCATGACGCTGCTGCGGTCTGTGCAAAGGTCAGGGGAGAGCCAAGCACAGTGCATTGTCCTACAATGGCTCTTCCTGCAAGCAGGTCCTGGCAAGGACCCCAGCCCCCAGACACTTGCCCCTCACTCATTCTGAGATTTGGAATTGAAGGAAACTTGTAAATCCTCTAATGTGTGAGACTACACATTTTATTGCAATCATAAACAGCACCCAATGCCACAGCAGGTGCGCCTGGGCACTTGGCCAGTCAGCTTTGTTTTCTATTCACTCAGCCCAGCAGGTCCCTGGCAGCTGGGGGTAGAGGGCTGTGTTGCTGCTGTGACAGCATCCAAGAGGGAGTGTTCTCACCTTGGACTCGGGGAGTCCAGTGTGGAGTGACACCCACGGCAATTCTCCCACACCTATGTGGTCTGGGGCCCCATTCAGCTACCAGGTCAAATACCAGTTTTGCAGCTGTGTGCCCTTGGACAGGCTGCTGCACTGTTCTGAGTCTGTTTTCTCACCTGCTACACTAATATTTAGGGTAATTCTGATGAGTAAATGAATTAAGGGCCCAGGTATAGGGCCTGTGATCCCTCTGGTGTTACTCTGACCACTCTGGTGCGCTGTTTGGAAAACCTGTCTCTGACCCTTGCTTCGGCCGGAGTTAGAAGAGAGCTATGATACTGAAATGATCACTTTGTAAGATATACTAGATCTGTCCAAACAGTATCCAGGCATGTACTGTGAAAGATAGAGATATTTATTGAAGGAGATACAAGATACAAGAAACACTGTACGTTAGACAATGATGTCTCAGTTCCCTTCAAAGTAGGCATCCCCAGATCTCACACAATTCTCTCAGTGTCTCTTCCACTGTTCAAAACATTCTGCAGCCCTGGCTGGTAGCACAATGGATAAGGCGCCGGCCTGCAAACCCAAAGGTCGCAGGTTCAATTCCCCAGCCAGGACACATAACCAGTTGCAAACCAGGTCTCCAGTCAGGTCTGTGGCTGGAGGCAGGTGAAACAAAACTATACATTGATGCCTTTCTCCCTCTCTGCCTCTCTCCCTTCCCCTCTCTCTAAAAATAATGAAATAAAATCTTTAAAAAAAAAAAAAAAAAGGATAAAAAAAAATAGATTAAAAAAAAAAAAAAAACATTCTGCAGAATCCTTTGTTGGACTCATTATTAGCTGCCTTGTCATATTTTCCTGAATCTCATCAAAAGTCTGAAATCTCTTCCCTTTCAAAGGTGATTTTAGTTTCTAGAAAAGCCAGAAGTCTTGTTTGATTGCAGCTTGTACACATTCAATATCCTTAGGTATTCTACTTGTCCCAGGCCTTCCAGAACATGGATCCTTTTCAATAGATTCTCCACCATCTCTGAAGCATGTGTGTCACACTTTTATTGGTGCTGCATTCATTGCATCATTCCCAAAAGCCTTCTGAATCATCTGAATGGTTTCCATGGAGAGAATGTTCAAACTGAATGCAAAATTTGATGCAGATTCATTGCTCTACTCAATCATTTTGAGTGCAATGGCCACACAGTACACATGCTCACTCAATGGCATCTACCATCTACCAATGACATCTTCACTGACTAGTACAGTGAAGTCATCATTTTTCATGCACGCGTATTGGCTGCCAGGTTACACCAATGTCACACAAGCTATTTTCATTAATAATGGCTGGACATTTTCCAGACAGACCCTGTATAAATATCTGACCACTATATTGTACGCCTGAAACTAATATAATATTGTATGTCAAGTGTAATTAGAAAGTAAATTTTTTTAAAAAGAGTTATGGGCCACCTCACAGCCATTGAGAGGGCTACTATTTAAAACACACACACACACACAGAAAATAACAAGTGTTGACAAAGAAGTGGAGAAATAGAAACCCTTGTGTATTGTTGGTGGGAATGTAAAAGGTGCAGCAGCTGTGGAAAACAGCATGGAGGTTCTTTAAAAGTTAAAGCTATCATACAATCTAGCAATTTCACTCTGGATCTGTACTCCAAAGAATCAAAATGCAAAGAGAGATTTGCATGTGTATACAATGAATTGTAAAATGTGGATCTTGCTTTATTCCTCAAGCCAGCTCAAAGGGACGTGAGCATGGCCATTCTCCCAGCAGCTCAGTTTGCTCTGGTGCAGTGGCAGGACCAACCCCACACCTGAGATGTCATTTCCCATCGTACCAGCATTGGTCACAGTAGCAAAAGATGGCAGCAACCCAGGTACCCATGTACAGATAAAAGGATAAACAAAGTGTTATCCAGTGGAACATTATTCAGTTCTACAAAGTAAGGACATTGTGATGCATGCTACCAAAATGGGTGAAACTCGAGGACGTTATGCTAAGCAAATAAGATAGTCACAAAAAGACAAATCTGGTATGATTCCCTATCAGTTAGACACATTCATAGAGATAGAAAGTAGAATGGTGGTTATAGGGATGGGGGGAGAATGAAGGGCTGTTGGTTAATAGATACAGTTTTGGTTTTGCAAGATAAAAAGAGTCCTGGAGATTGCGTGTACAACAATGTGAATGAAATTAATACAATTGGATTCTACATTTTAGAATGGTTAGGATGATAAATTTAATACTGTGTATACTTTAGGGAGGGAGAAAGAGAGAGAGAGAGAGAGAGAGAGAGAGAGAGAGAGAGGAGAGTCATGGAGCAAAATGGTCGTGGCTGGTTACAGGGTGGTTCTCACCAGGGCAAGGCCCACAATGGTCCAAGCCAGGGCTGGTGGTCAGTGGTCAACTTGGCCTCACCTTCCAGAGTCTGCAAATGAAATAAGGGGTATGTGTGTATGAAAATGTAGACCTCTCTCCTTTGTTTTATGTTATCTGTGTAGCTGCAGATGTAGATAACAGCAATAATTATAATAGTAAATGCTATTAGAGCAATAACCTGCACTTTGCATATATTGTTACCTTCCATTTTTACAGTAATCCAATTATGTATTATTACCCTCAATTTATAAATGAGGCAACAAAGTTCAGGGGATTGAATAAGAGCTGAGTGAGTGATATAATTAACTAGCAAGTGTTTGGCATGTATGTGGCTTTGGTGACCAAGATGGCTGGCGCTGGGCACAGGGGTGAAGATGTATCTGGAACATCTCCATGGTCTCCATGGACCCCCAAAACCTTGGGGAGACATCACAGTGAGAGAGGCTCAAAGTGGAGCCTTGAGTTGACCCAGGCATTCATGAAAAGGAGGGGACACTGAATTGGCATTAAGAAGCCTAAGTTCCAGGAAACAGGAGGTAAATAGTAGATTTAAATGGAAACACACACACACACACACACACACACACACAGTGTTTATTAGAAGGGGGAAAGGGACATGCAGTTATAAACAAGAGTTCCCAATGTGGTTTTGTAAAAGATAAGCAGGCTGGGGAAACCCTCTGCAGGGAATGCTATTGTAAATATTTAAATCCATCCCCTGATAGCTAATATTTTTTGAGCCCTGATTGTCTGTCAGGCACTGTTGTAAATTCTGTACCTAAAGCAACACATTTAAACCTCACAACCACCCTACGAGGTAAGTCCTATTCGTTATACTCATTTTATAGATGAAAAAACTAAGGCTCAGAGAAGTGACATGATAGTCCACTGTCACAGAGCCAGCAGCAGAGTCAGGGTTCAAATCCAGACAATCTGCCTATGGAACCCAACCCCCCAACCCCCCAACCCCCACTCTATCCTGTTTGGTGATGCCGAAGGAATCAACCAACATTATCCAATCAACATTATTTGTCGTTAGTCATAGACATGGGTAGCAATTTTGTTCAGTCAGAAATGGTTGCTCACGTTCATGGTTTGTGCGTTGTGCATATCACAGATGCTCACAAAATACCTGTAATTGACTGCGAGGAGCTGTGAGTGAGGAGGCTTAGGAGGGGTAATGATGTGAAGTGTTTCCAACAAAAAATCATGACTTCACCCCTGAAGATCCTTCACTCACCACCCAGCCAGGAGAGATCATGAGAGGCGCCAGCAGAGATGAGAAGGGACCTAAGTCAGTCAGGATGTGGTATTTTAAGTAATAGGACCCCAACTCAAACCAGCTTAAGATCAGAAGAAAATCTCCTGGCTCACCAAACAAATTTCAGTGCTGACCCAGAGTGGAATCAAGTTAGACACCAGACCCCTCCTGACCAGGACACTTTAGGTGGAAGTCTCAAATTAAGGTCCTGCCCTAACTTTAGTGTGTCTTTCTTAAACTCTACCAAAGGTCGTTTGCATAAGACTCATTCAGGGGAGTGAGGAATTCTTGCCCTATGGAATCACACTGGGGATGTGGCCCAGGGACCTTACCAAACAAGCTTCCCATGTGACTCTAGCAATTCCAAATGTGAGAACCACTGCCTAAATTACAACAGCAACAAAGCCGTCACATGATCTGTTCCTCTGTCGCTGTCTCAGGGAACCATGTTCCTTTCTTACTAGCTCACTGAGTAGTCATATATCCAGTAGTGTGATTACCTGAATAAGTCATTTTCCCCACTAGACTGTAGGCTTCATGAGAGTAGGAACTACATCTGTTGGTACAATTCCCTCTGTCATATCCCCATTGACTAAACTAAGCGTCTGGTGCATAATGAGTTCTCCATAGTGAGTGAGTGAGTGAGTGAGTGAGTGAATTAATGAATCTAATGGCAATGGCCCACAGAGTAGGTTCACATACTTTTCTTATTTGATCCACACAACAAGCTTCCATGAGGTAGGTAGGCTACACTTATTTCACTTTTCAGGTCAGAAAACTGGAACTTAGAGCAAAATGACTCGTTCAAGTCTTATACATTATAAGTGATCTCTCAACTCTACTCTGTGGTCTTCCAATAGACTCATCCAAACAGGGTGGTATATAGGGCCCAGTGGAGTTGCTGGGTGGCCATAAGGGTGTCTCCACAAAGGCGAGGTGGCACACATAATCCCCTTCCCATCTCATCCACAGGTCTTATTCCTGGGCCCTGTGTTATATTTTGTTTATCTCAAAAAGAAGAGTCCCAGCCCGGGCTGGTGGCTCAGTGAATTGAGCACTGGCCTGCAAACCCAAGTGTCATTGGTTGGATCCCCAGTCAGGGCACATGCCTGGGTTGCAAGCCAGATCTCCGGCGAAGTCCCCAGCTGGGAGGCAAGTGAAAAGCAACCATACATTGATGTTTCTCTCCCTCTCCTCCTCCCTTCCTTCACCTCTCTCTAAAACTAATGAATAAAACCTTAAACGAAAGAAGAAGAAGGAGAAGGAGAAGGAGAAGGAGAAGAAGAAAAGAAGAAGAAGAAGAAGAAGAAGAAGAAGAAGAAGAGTCCTACAACCAGAGATCTATAAATAAGGTCTGATCTGCAGACAATGGAACGAAGAACCTCATATTTCATCCAAATGCCCTGGCCTATCAGAACCACACACACAGGTAGCAGTGGGAGGGGCAGCCAATGTCACCATTATGACAATGGCAAATAGCAACAATTACCTGTAAAGATAGATGGAACTTCTAGGTGTTTTGTTGTCCAAAGTTTCAATAAACACTTACTGGGCACCTCCCATATCCCTAATAGTCTGCTGGCGACAAGGGATGGAAGGGTCAGACCCTTGCCTGGAGGAGCACGTAGCAGACAGCCTTTACGTTGGAAAGGTGGTGAAGTTAAGACATAATGGGTGAGAAGCCAAAGAATGTGTTACCTGAGGATTTTCATGCTTGGGGGGTCAAGTGGGGGCTATTTGGGCTAAAGATCGAAGAAAGTGTCATACAAAAGCGTGACTAGGTCTGGAGAGACTTGTGCTTTTAAAAGAGAGGGAACATTCCTGAGAAGGCAGGAACGGGCTCAGCATGAGTGAGGAAGAGGCCAAAGGCTCCGGGGGCAGGAGGTCAGCCGGGTGGCGCTCCATGTGCTCATGGTTCTGCTCCCAGCTCTGCCCCTGGCTCACTGGCGCCTTCACTTCCTCTCCTGCCAATGGAATGGTCATGATGATTATAATAACGAATACCTTGCATCTACTTCGTAGGCTTGTCCAGAGGGTGAAACAGCATAGTCCATGGAGAGTCCCTAACAGTATAAATAGTTACCATTCAACCCCATTCCTCAGGCTGCTGGCGTGTGGCAGGAAGGACAGGGACACAGCCAGGCAAGTCCAACACGGCACAACGGCAGTGCTAGGCATTTGACAGAGGGACTGAGAGACTCAAGGATGGCTCACCTAGAAGCCTGCCTCAAGGTGTCCCTAGAAGCCTTCTCGGAGGAGGTGACAACTATGGGATCCAAAGTGAGACGTCTTTCAAATGAAGAGAGGAAGGAGAGGAGCAGCAGGGAAGGTAGAACCACTGTGCGCTAGGAATATTGTACCAAAGGCACTGGACAAGAGCAATGGGAGTGTGTGGCGTGAGGAGAATGGGGATTGGAGCGTTAGGTCAGGAAAGGGTCTGGAAGGCCTTGGTGCTGTGGGGAGTAAATAAAGGGGCTTAAGAACCAGAGCGAGGGGGGCAGGTGGAGGCTGGATCTTCACTTGAAGGAAGGCTGAGAGAGCCAATCCTCATCCTCCCTCTGAGAAATGATGAGTCCCCTCCCCCATCTGCCACCAGCTTGCCACATTCATATAATTGCGGCCCAGCCACAGCACTGCAGAGAGTGACAGGGTAATAGACATACCAGAAATGTTGCAGAAGCATTTATTTGACAAATATTTATTGAGCACCTACTATATGCAGGCACCAGTGAACCAGGGGAGCTCTGGTCCCAAGGGCAGCGCCCAGGTGCCTCCCTTGTAGCTCAACCAAAGACAGCACCGGCCTCTCCTGAGCAGAATGGAAACCTCTTTCACACAAGAACAAGCAACCTGGGGCTGGGTGGGCACTTGAGGTAGGGCACTGTCCTTGGCCCCAGCCTCCTATGGAAGTCTCTCACCTGCTAGTCTTCTTAAGAGACAGTGTCACAAGTTGAAATGGAAGCAAGCAGGTGTTGAAGCCTGCAAGCAGGGACCTGGCAGGATAGACTAGGAGCCCCGGGGAAGCCCCCTTCCCCTGCAAGACAGGCAGACCAGCAGCAGAGCTAGTTTGTGGAAGTTTAGATAAACATAAACTCTCTCGTTCCCAGGCTATAAAAATCCTATCCCACAAATGTTTTATAACCAGCCTGCGGGGCATTGTCCATGTCAAGGAATGCTTTCTTTGTTAAATCTCTTAATCCCGCTGCCCCTTATCAGGCCCCTTCTCACACATTCCCACAGATTCCTAGGGAGTGATGCAGAGCCACCCAGCTAGAAGCAGCTCCAGTCCAGGAACAATTGGAAAAGAATGGGTTGGAATGCTTGTGACCATTTCCCCAGAGGCAAAGGCGTAGCAAAGCCTGGGATCAGAACTAGGCCCTAGATCAGGGCAGAAACCTGCAGGGTGTGGCTGGGGTAGGGGCTGAGACACAGTGTGAACTCTCAGTCATTCCTAGGACCCGGGCTGCCTGACTCTGGACCCTCCTGGCTCACTGCATGACTACCTCCTGGGCTTCCCCAAGAGCAATCCTTGATTGTCCCAGGCCGCCATCCTCAGGTGCCCGTGGTCTCCTGTTACCAAGGCCCTGCATGAGCTTTACATTCACCAGCTATATGAGGAGCAGGGACAACTTCTGTATCACAGAATTATTTTAAAGTTTAGCTTAGATAATATACATAACCCACAGAGAGATTCTTGGTGACTGTGGGACTTATCCTTTCTTTCTTCCAAACAGTCTGAAACTCAATCAACAATCACTTTATTGAGTTTCTGCCATTTGCCTAGTGCTGTGTTAAGCACCCTAAGATACATACTAGAGGGATTTTCCACGTGGTTTCGACCTCCAAGTCGGTCAACTAAATAATCAGAAAGTAGGTACTATGGGCTTATTCTGTGTCCAGTATCATGCTAGTAGCAATGACAAATTACAGTACGTATGAAGCATGACACCATCCCTTCCCATGAAACTCTTTAGGGAGATAACATATACGCAGAAAACATTAAATAACAACACAAGACCAACTAGCTGAAAGAAACAAAGAACCACGTGATTTGCATAATTCACTGCTAAATGGGACGGAAGGCCTAGCAGAGAAGAGCCTTTAGAGGCCATAAGAACAGGACAGGAAGGGGATTGGGGATCCCCAGTGACATTGCTGGGCTTTTTGTTGTTGCAATTGTACTTTTGGTCAAGAGAGGAGGCTAGCACATTCGGCATGGACCACACGGGGGAAAAGGTGGGACAGTTGGTTGACCTGGGGTCTTGGGGTCTTGTTGACTGGATAAGACAGACTACATTGCCCCTTCTGGCAGAGTGACCTGGAGCAAGTGACCTGACTTCTCTAAGTCTCATTATCTGCAAACTGGAATATTAACTCTCTCCTGTGAGTTGTAAAGATTAGGTTATTTTCATATACATCAATTAGCATAGCATCAGGCACGTATATAGCAATATAAAATAGCATTTATTATTAATAACATGAGGAGCAGTTATGATACTTCTTTAAAATTTAAACCATCCTAAGCCTTGAAAATCCTTTGGTTTGCCAGAAAGAGGTGATAACTGCTACAGTTGGTGAATTAGAGATTTTAAAATTAGTTGTCATACTTTTATTGGCTGGTTTATTTGATTTAGAAATCTAAAACTCCAACCACTTAAAAAACCAAAACTCTGTGCATTTCATTTCTCTCAAAACCCCTTTTCTCCCATTCACCGCAAAGGGCGGTTCCTCGGAGATCCTGGGTAAAAGCACGCACGCATCCCCAGCCCGCAGAACAGGGCCGCGTGGGGCCCCCTGCCTTCCCCACCTGGCCAGCTGGTCTCAGCCAGAGACCTGCTCTGGGAGTGAGGATTTCAGTGCTTCTGTGCCTTCTCCTGGCCACACTTAGCAGAGGGGCTCAAAGAACTCAAGGCAGTTGTCTACTGTCCATGGTGAATGGGAACGAGACTAGCAAGACACGTGAACTTCTGCCCAAACTGCTTCTTAAACCCTTTACTACGATCACTGAAGAGGCCCTAACGTTGCTTGATCTCCGGTCCCCGGCCACCCCTGCCCTGGGGAGTGTATAACAACACAGCGAGCGTATAACACAGCCAGTGCACCAACAGGAGCGCCAAAAGGCCATTGGCAAAGGGGAGGGAGACGGTATACATACTGAGTCATTAGTCTATGAATAATTGAAAGTTGACTCTATTAGAAAATTGACTTTGATAATAATTTGGCCAGAGCCCATGCTCACCAGATTCCCTTCCAGCCTCATCATGGAACCAAGGGGCCAAAAGCCAGGTCTGCAAAGTGCTTTTCTAAATGGCAATAGCTGTTGCTGTCATTATCCAATGGCAGGTGTTTCTGGGGACAGTAGCCCTGTGCAGTCCTGTAGCCACGTTATCACGAGCAGGGGATGCTCTGGGATCGGAACCCACGTAGCCCTAAAAGACAGTGGACTACCAATTAGGTCTGTCAACACTGGGGGGGAAAGTGAACGGGGCCTTTGGCTTAAGGGCCCTGAATTCGGAAGCTTCGGGAAGCGGCTTGGCAGCTTCCTTCCGTTTGGCTTTCCAATCCTTTCTGATAGACTTTCAGGGGAATTGCGAACAGGGCAGGGTTGGTACTTGCCTCAGGTGGAGATGTGCCATCTCTCTGCCATGTTGGCACAAAGGCCTCATTGTGAGTGAACCAGGAGGCTGGGCCATGGTCCCTGTGTACCCGTGGGGGTGGCAAGCGGCACCTACCTGAACACTCAGGTTAACTCACTGGTTGGGGGCTGGTCAGTTCTCTAGTCTGCGACACCCCTTCACCCAGCCACAGCGGGGCAGTTGGGGCTTTGCAGGAGATCCCGGCTGCCTCTGAGTTTCAGTTCCCTCTTCTAGGAAAAAAAAAAAAATGGGAGGGGGGTGCAAAAATGCTTCCACTCAGAACTGTTAGGAGGAATACCTGAAATCAAAATGCTTCAAGTGTCTACAGTGTAGACACAATGATAATTAATTGTCTTCCTCCTCACAAAGCCAGTGTCACCAGCGTTTGCACCTCTTGAGAGGGAGACTGTTTCCTTCTGAGGTGGAAGCTCTCAGGTAGGCTCCAGGTGGCACGGAGTGGCCATGGAGCGATGCTGTTCTTTGTTCTTCATGCTATGGGAACCCCGATACTTGAAGTCTTAGGGGTTTTGCCTTGAGAGATGATAAGAGCACTTCTCTGCCTCTAAGAAACAGCAGCTCACGTTCCAGGCAAAAGCAACCAGGGGAAGCAACTAAATATTATGGGGACCCTGGAAAATTGGGCAAAAACACTTATTTTTTTTTTTTCAGTCAGCAGGAGCGCCAGGCCAAAGGGAGCTCACGTGACTCCCAGAAGAGCATTCATTGCAGTCAGTTCTTTGGGTGATTCATCGAGGGCCCAGGGACAGAGAAGACTTGTCAGAAGAGTGAAGAGGGGCCAGGGCAGCTGGGCAGGGTTGAGAGGTGAGGCCCTGCAGCCCGACCCACCATTAGAAGAGGCGGAAAGGAGTGGGTGACTCAGGTTGGCAGCGAGAAGTCTTGCACTTCACTGATGATTGTACCTGAATGATTGTTGAATGCTTCCAGACATTTGGCTTTTGACCCTTGTGGACCCAGCCAAGAAGAGGCAAAGGAAATGGCAGAGGGTGTTGTTGAGAAATAGGCAGGAAGGAGTGTCCTTGCCCACCAGGCTGCATGTGGCCGTGTCAGAAGCCGCCTTGGCTTGAAGAACCCAGGCTTTACCCAGGGCCCTCCGACTCCCCCAGGTACTGATGAGGAGGCAGCCCCTCCTCCAGGCTGCCTCCCCTTGGCCGGGCTCCTGTCTCCTCCAGGCAGCCAAAGGAGATGAGCTCATTTCCAGAGCCCAAGAGGTGGTTCTGACCCGCCGTGCCAGTTCTTGCTGGGGCCGGGCCAGCCTTGCACCAGGCAGACCTGCTGACTCATCTACCCCTTCTTCTCAACAAGCCCTGGGAGCTGGCAAGCAGAAGCAGCCCCAGGAGCCGAGAGCTGAAGGCTCTGGCCACCTGGCGGAGACCAAGGCGGGGGCGGGGAGGGCGGGGGTGCTCTCCCCAGCTCCGCAGAAGCGTCACCCACCCAGCACTGCAGTCCCGCTTCCCACTCACTGCACCGAGGACGAAAATAGGTGCTCGCCCAAGGATTTCAGGGCTCCCTGCACAAGCAGAAACAAGCATATCACACGAAATGTTGCAACAGGAGAAAACTGCTTTGCATGAGAAAAATGGAGAGCTTGGATAGAATTCAAAAATTACTCTTGGTGTATGTGCAAGTTTAGTGGCTGCTTAAAAAAATTAAAGCCATGCGATAGGGTTTGATAAATAAACACAGAGAAGTATAAAGAATAAAACAAAAATTCCCCTCCCTCACACCAAGATATCTGTAGATGGTTACCAAATAAAAGTACTTGATTAGATAAAATATATGTACAAAATGGTACAGAGTGAAAAGTGACAGTCCTCACCCACTTCCTTATTCCTCTTCCAAAGACACTTGCTTTTAAAAAGAGGTTCTTTCTCAGGGGAAACAAGTTTACGTGTGTACCCACCTATCAGTTTGTGCTTAAATATTTCTAACACACCAGGAGAGCGTCCGGTTTGCGCAGCTCCGTGGAGTACCAGCCCCGTTGCACCTCCTGGTGCCTTGGGTAGGGGTGGCATTCCCAGGGCATGCAGTGGTGCCCAACAAGGTGTGGTAGGAATGTTGTTTCTGCTTCGTTATCTATGCCGGAGGTCTTTCCAGGTCAACACATGGATCTAGCTCATTGATTTTTTAATCCACCTTCATAGATCCCATTGTTCAGGTGCACCATGATTTATTCACAGTTTGTCCTCCACCCCCCATGGCAGAAATGCTCCAAAAAATATCTGTGTGCAGATATCTTTTCTTTTTAAGATTTTATTAGCTTTTTTAGACAGAGGGCAAGGGAGGGAGAAAGAGAGGGAGAAAAACATCGATTGGTTGTCTCTTGCATGAGCCCCAAGAGAGGACCAGGTCTGCAACCCAGGCCCAGGCCTTGACTGGGAATCGAACTGGTGACCTTGAACTCTGCAAGAGGATGCCCAATCAACTGAGCCACACTGGCCAGGGCTCCTTGTGTAGATATCTTAGCAAACTTTGAGAGTGTCCACAGAAGAAATGCTTAGCAGCGGGATTCCTAAATCCATGGCACATCCATTTTAATTTTATGGATAATGTCTAATGAGTAACTCCCTTATAAATGACAGCTACTCCAAGGAACGAACTACTTCTGGTTTCAGTCTTCCCCAGAGTAAGGCAAAAAGGACTGACCTGACACTGGGACAAGATCCCTGATTACCACAAGCAACATTGGGTGGGTGTGTGCACAGACTGGGTGAATAAGAGGGAGGGAAATTGGATGAGAAGGAAGAATAAAAGCAATCCTTTGGAATTTAAGAAAGGCTGTCATCCTAACCATTGATAAGGTGTATGTAAACAAGGCCTGTCCCCAACGTATCAAGCCAATGTCAACATAATGAAAATAGTTTGCACAGCCGATACTTTTGGGACAGACCTCATAACCCTGCATTTATTGAGTCCCTGAACCCCAGCTAGAGCTGCTGAGGAGCTCAGATGTAAAGTGGGAGTCTGCCCTGGGCTGGAGGTTTTTATGGTATTTGCTAGGATTTTTCTCAGTGGCACCATGATTCAATGTGCGTTTCAGTCACCTACTGCAACTACGTGTAACAATTTATTATTATGCCATGGATTTTATGGGTGGACTGGGCTTAGCTGGGTGGCTCTCACTTGGGACCCTTCATGGAGTTACAGTCATATGTGGACCATTGTTTTGATTGTAATTGCCCAAAGGAAATTGTCACACCCTCCCCACCCCCAACTTCCTGTAGATTATTATCCTCCTAAAGAGAGGAAGATAAGAGGCTTGGCTGTTTGTCTTTGGGTCACAAGAGACAGAGACCCCCTCAAAATGACTGGAAGGAAAAGAGGAATTTATTGACTCAGGTAACAAGGTCCAGGAGTTTTGCAGGAATGGCTGGATCTAGTTGTTAAAAGAATGCTATTGGGAACTTGTTTCTTTCCATCTCTCAAATGCACTTTTCTCTCTCTTGACTTCTTTCTTCAATTATGCCATCGAGCGCTCCAGGCTTAAGATTAGCAACCTCTAGGGGGAGAAAAACAAAAAATAAAACAAAACAAAATACTCTCTTTCATAGTAGCTTCAACATCATCCTGAAGTTGTTGGACTTGGGTCACATATGTTGCCTTTGAAAGCAATCTGTTTCACTATTAGGAGTAAGTCATTATACATTTAAAATAACTACTAACACTTCACATGGTTTCTATGTGTCAGGCACTAATTAATATTTTAATTTCTTTTTATAATATTCCTATGGAAATAGTTACTATTATTAGCCCAACTGTAGAGAGGAGAAAGGCAAGTTTAAAAGACATTAAGTAACTCAGATCAAGAACAAAATCTTTGTGGTAAACTCCATATTATGAAGTCCTGCTATCTTATAATTTTTACCCATTGATCTTACTTGAGTATTTTGGAATTATTTAGATAAGTTCTTCAAGTAACCGTAGAGAGCTATCACATATTCCTAGGACTTCAGTCTTCTCAGGTAAGAATCTGTAGCACCTTCTTTCTTTCTGTAATGTAAAATGGTTTGCAGAAATTTCACTGAATGCCCTTCTCTGGGCATGCTCAGTGTCCCACTTAAGATATGCTTAAAGCTCAGCCTGCTCCAGATGGGGTCTAAACAGTGTGAAATGCCACAGGACCTCCTTGCTCACCTGTCAGCATGATCTCAGGCTATATTTAGGCCTTAAGGAGCCACATTCCACTGACAACTCAGATTGAACTTGGATCCATCTTCCATCCTGAGGTTTTCTGCTAGTCCACTCTCCATTATAACAGGGCTTTATCTTTATCCTTGTTAAAGTCCACCCTGTTCCTTTAGTTCACTGTTCCAGCCATTGCTGGGAATCCTCATGGTCATGCTACACCTTCATTATCACTTTCAGCTCGGGTCATCTTCAAGCCTGACGAGCATGCATCTGTCCAAGTCAGAAATGTTTTGTTTTGTTTTGTTTTTTTCAATTGACAAAACACAGGCAAGAATAGAAAGTGCCATTGGAGGCTTTCTTGTTAGCAAATCCCATCTACTTAACCATCATTCCCCTCACGGTTCTTCACCATTTTTTTTTTTTTTAAAGTTGCAAAATATTCAGTTAATGATAATAGCTACCCAGGGTCAGAAAGGTTTAGAGACGTGAGTATCATCATGTGCAGGAGGGTGGATTAACATGGCCCTTTCTGTGAACATGTGCATACCCTACAATCCCACTCCTAATAACATGTCCTGGGGAAACAATTAGGAACATGGGTACAGACTAAACTACAAGGTTTCACCTTATATCACATTGTTTATAAGAAACTGGAGACAATCTAATAGTGGATTATTGAAATATATGCAGAAATACAATGGAATACTGAAAACAATGATGTACATAAGATGAATATCTAGGGACAGGAGAAGTCAGCGTGTTGTTAAATGGAAAAAGCAGGTTGTAAAAGAATACAGTACAAGCTCATATTTATTTTAAAACCATACATGTATATATACAGTAGAAAAAGATTAAGAAGGATATATACCACATTACCATTGGCAATCTCTGGATGGTGGAAATAATGAGAGATTATAAAAAAAAAGTCTGTACTCATTTTGGTATTTATCTGCAATAAATGTGTACTATTTTTGTAATTAAAAAAGGAAAAAAAAAGTCAAAGCCTAATTTTAACCGACTTGCATAGGTTTGGCTGTGCTAGGAAGGGCTGCTTGTTCTAGAGGCATCTACTTGGTTTTGTTCCTTCTGATCTGAGTGGGTAATTCTCACAGTTATTTTTTGCAAATGCCATAATCATAGCCACCGGACCATTTGTCCGGAAAAGAGTTTTGTCATTTCTGCTAGAGATCAGTGGGGCTCCGACTGGGAAAAGAGGAAGGAGGCTGATTACAAAGTCATGCCCAAGAGTACACTATGGGGAGGAGGAGGACAAGACAGCAGAGACCAGAGGCACAGGAATGGACGGCAGTGCCAGGTCTCCTGGATCTGAGAGTTGGGGGCGATGGCAGGAGAGCTGAACCTGGTGACCCCGATTCTTTCTGGGTGCATTAATCAGAAGAGAAATTGCAGAACAATTGAAAGTCCTGCTGAAAGGTCTGCACTGGTAGAACAGCCCCAGAGCTGGAGAAATAGAGGCATCTGGGCCGAAAGGTTGCATTCTGGGTTGGTAGAGAGATTCCAAGTGAACCAACACTCGGTGAGAACCATGCCCGGCAGGTTCTGTAAATGATGACACTATCCATTAATGAAGACTTTCCTAAGAGCAAAGGAAGCATTAAGTTGCCCAGATAAGACAAACCTACAAACTCCTGTGTAATATAGCAAAGGCCTATTCCTCCTAAACCCCACATCCTCTCTGGGCTTCCCAGAGATCCTGGCAAACAGTCCAGGCTGAGCTCCCGATAGGGCTGAAAATCTGATTCTCCACTGTCAGCCAATAACCCTCATCAGGATTTGAAGGGAAGAGGGACCAGCTTCATCTTCACCATAAAAGGTCTCTATCAACCTAGAGTAGAGGCTCTCGTACCTGGTATTAGAGGTGTGTCCAAGGGTTCCTGGTTAGTACTTTAAACACTAAGGTTAGTAAATGTTGTACTTGTTTTAAAATTTTATTGTTGTATTACATTTGTCCCATTTCCCGCCCATTGCTCTCCCCTGCCCCACCTACCCCATTCCCTCTCCCGCAGTCAGTCCCCTCATGTTGTCCATGCCCATGGGTCATTTATACTAGTTCCTTAACTAAACTCTTCCCCTTCTTTGCCCCTTTCTCCACCCCCACCCACACCCCCTCTGGTCACTGTCAGCCTGTTCCTTGTTTCCATGCCTCTGGTTCTATTTTGCTTGGTTATTTATTTTGTTCATTAGTTTCCTGTAATAGGTGAGATCATACGGTATTTGTCTTTCACCCCCTGGCTTATTTCGCTAAGCATAATACCCTCCAATTCCATCCATATTGCTGGAAAAGGTAGGAGTTACTTCTTTCTGCCTTGTAGTATTCCATTCTGTAAATAAATGCTATACTCTTAAAAAGAATAAGTTACTGTAAAGTTAGCCACATAAGCAAGTCACTCTCAAACATCTGTGTGCTTTCTTGAATGAGAGAGAAAAAGGTGGCCCTTCAGCTATGGGCAGGTAGCATCCTTTGTCACGTGTCATGGCGGCTGAAAGGCTGATGGCCGCTGGCCCTCCCAGAGCAGGAAGCGAGGGTGCCCCGGGTGAAGGACAGCCCTGCGGTGCGGGTGATGGAAGATCTGTGGGAAGATCCCAAGGTCCGGGCAGGGGGAAGGGGGAGGTTAAGCACTGCTGTGACGCAAAGCGAGCCTGGCAGGGGCACGCACGTGAGGCTCTCCCGAGCAGAACTGTCTCCGCACACACAGCCGGACCTGCTGATACTTGTAACTAGGACAGAAAAAAAGCCGCAGGGCTGTCACACTGGGTTCAGTACGGGTTCTTGTGAAGACCGGCCCTCACATGTGGGGCGGCACTGAACCCCTCCCCTCCATCACCAACGGGAAACCGGTGCAGGGCCACAGACACTGTTGCAGGCGACGCCCGCGACCTCACAGTCAGGACAGACCAGGGGTGCGTCGCCCGCGTCCCTGGGGAAGCCCATGCTGTCAGCCATGAGCCTGTGGTCTACCAGCCCCTGCTCCTGGAGGAGGTGGCCACCGGGCAGCTGGCTTTTTTCTTGTAGAGGAAGGAGGTGCTGCCGGCAGGAGTGCTCCGCCCTGGACAGAGCGCCAGCCACCCCACCCCACCCACCCGCAAGCCCGCAGCGAGGCTGAGCCCGTGCGCCCCGCCCTCCCCTGACGCCGGCGCCCGCATCCCCCCGCCCCAGCGCCCGCATCCCCCCGCCCCAGCGCGGGCGCACCCGCGCCTGCCCTTCCAGTTTTCTGCCGGGGTATGGGAGACCTTTGACAAAGACTGTAAGGAACAACCGGTAAACCATGTCCAAGGATCTAGGGCTCTGTTCAAAATATCTCAAGAGGAAAGGTGATTAGTTTCTCATTCTTTTATCCATCCGGTCATCTAATATTTGTTGAGCATGAGCTCATTATTTATTAGCTGAGAGGCGCTGGGGCAAGTTGCTTAACCCACCTGTGCCTTCATTTTCCAGTATGTAATATGGGGATAATAAGCTGACGGAGCTGATACAGAAATTAAGCTAGATAATAAGCCTAATTTATTGAGAGTGGTTCCTGACACATGACAAATGCTATTTAATGAATATAAAATACAAAGCCCTGTTATACATGCATTCATGCTACTTTCCCTCCCTTCTCAGTTCCTATGGTCAAGTCCACTGCTATACTTGCATGTAGTCCTTCTTGGGCCCTCTTCCCCCACCCCTGCTCACAGCACCCCCGCACCCCACCCCCTCAGCTCTGCAGCCTCCCTCACATCCCGCCCAGTGCAGAGGAGCAGAGGTGCTTGCCTTCTCTTTTCTCCCTCCCTTCAGTTGTGTGTGGTTTTATCATTTCAGTGCCATTTTTAGGCCCTCCTGTCATCCCCCTGCCAGGTTCCACCATGGTGCCCTGAAGGCTTTGTGACAGCTGCCTGGAAGCCAGGGAGTGCTTTGCAGTACCCCTTTGTTGGCCGGTTGTCAGCAGTTCCCCAAGGTGATGGACTCCTTAGTGGGAAACTAAGGCCTTGGTATTAGGATCAAATAGGTTCTTTTAAAATTTTATATTGTTGTTCTATTACCATTGCCCCAATTTTTTCCCAGTTGCTCTCCCCTGCCCTGCCCACTCCCTCCTCACCCAGTCAGTACCCACCCTGCTGTCCATGGGTCCTTTATACTTGTCCCTTGACTAGACCCTCCCCCCTTCTTTCTCAAGCAGGTTCTTATCTTCCTCCTCCCTTGTAGAGATTTTTCATATAGACGAATTTAGGATCTGAGCATTTCTGCACCCCAAAATACCTACTCTCCAGCATGAGCACATTTTTTTAGCCATAAAAATTTGGGTAATTATATAATCAAAGGAAGATATTTTCTCCCCTCTTCCATCTTTTCTCGCTTGTATATTTTCACCCCCAAACCCTCAGGGGAAACTGTTTATTCAGAACATTTTATAAATGGTGACCCCATGAGCTGTGCTGCCCAACAGCATGGCCCACTGTCTGTAGATGGGTCCTCCTGCCCTCTGTCCCATCTCCTCTTGTGGGCTCTTCATTCCTACTAGCCCATCATGTTACTAGATACTGAGATGAGTGGGTAGTGACAGGGGAAAGCCATGTTGCTGACACAGAGGACAGTGTCTGAAGAAGACAGCACTTGATGTCCCCAGGGCTCAGTGTGATGCTCAGCCAGCTAAGAGGAGGGACAGTGGACAGAGCCCAAAGGGCCTCTGTCCTTCCCAGCCCAGGAGCCGTTCTGTCTTCATCTGCTGGCTGTACGTGTAGATGCCAGGTAGACAACCCCCCTCCCACTCCACCCCATCCCAAAGAAGAGTCAACAAGGGGAAAGAATGCTGGGCATATATTGTACGTGCCTGTGGTCCAATTCTGAATTAACAGGGCCACCCAAGAAGTCCCAACTCCCTGACAGAATGGGTGAAGGAGGGCGGGCAGTCACACCATCTTCTTATAATTCTTCTGTGTCCTCATGGGGAGAAGGATTGACCCTATGGCCCCACCGTCTGTGAACCAGGCACTCAGTTCCTTTCTTATCTCAGATTGAGCAGCCCCAGAAGCTGCCCCAGGTACTCCCACCCCATCACCCATTATTATTTCCTCCATGGCACTTTCTCCTGCTGATGTTATATGACCTGTTTATTGTCTATCTCCCCTTAAAATGGAAGCTTCTGGAAGATAATGCCTTTCCAACCCAAAGTTCCAAGCAACTCAGGGAATGAGTGGGTAGGCAACAGTCCCATCCCAATGAATGAGCTGCAAGGGACTTCAGCAGTGGCCTAACCCCTTCTCATTTTTTATGGACGGAAGTTGGAAGCAGTCCAGAAATTCTCAGTGACTTCTCAGATCTGACACTAGAACTGGACTTTGCATTCTTCAAGGAGCTTTCAAGGCTCTCTCTCCCCACCTGACTTCCTCCACACACTCTGAGGAATGTTCTGAGGGTGAAACAGGGCAGCAGGGAGAGGCCCAGAGAGGCAGAGAGGCTGAGGGAAGCTCAGGCTCACACAGCCAGCACTTAAACTCAGGTTCCTCTGACTCCACAACTGCTGCCTTCAACCACTGGGTTGGGGATGACAAATACATTTCACTTCAAGAGCCAAGTGTCATCAACTGGGAATGCTACCTGGAGCCACCATGTGAGAAGGAGTCTGAGGCTATATTCAGGTTTAATTAGCAAAAGCATGTGACTGCTTAGCAATGTCTGCCACAGACCCAGGACGGCAGTGGGGGTGACGGTGGGGTGGGGATGACAACGTTATACCATCCCTGGGACCAGACACTCTTGCAATATTAGGCTCCTTACTCGGAATCTTCCTGGCTCACCATACTCTTCCTAGAGCCACCGTTTCTACATTTCCTGCCGCAACAGTAGGATGCCTCTGTGGGAAGGCAGCCAAGTGCTGCCGAGTAGGAGCTGAGCGGAGCACTGTTAGGAAGAAGCTGCGTGAATGTCTGGCTATTCCAGAATCTTCTGTCTATCGCACAGGGCTTAGCTTCACCTCCAATACGGAGGGCACAAACATGTCAATGAGAGGAGAGCATCCAAAATCATTTATATCTATTTGTGGAGGGATTGCATGACCTCTGGCCCAGACCTGCTTGTTTTGGTTATTTTCCAAGTCCACTGAGAGCAGGACGCCTCCCTGACAGGTGCTGCGTGATGCACCTGTCATCCAGTCCACACTGGACCACAAACTGAGCCCTTTGCCGCAGAAAGAGCACGGCTGTGTGGAGAAGGCCGGGCACCACGGCCGGGACTCCCAGGAGTTAAATGCTTGAGCCCACAAAGGCTTACTGAGTCATGAGCTGAGGCCTGTGAAGTAGTTTGCGTCATGGGCCTCACACAGGCACAAGGGCACACATTTCCATGTTCTGTATGCCTGGACACGTTCTGCACAGAGCCACATAGTATGGGGCTTAGAGGTGCACCCTGAGTTCAACAAAACTATACCCCAGTTAGGGAGGCAGGACTAGCAACCCCTGGCTCAGGTCTGCAGCACCTGCTCCTGATGCCTCCTCACAGGTCTCCTTTCCCTTCCCAAAAAGCAGCCTCTCTTTATGCCCAGTGCATTTTCTTGACATTCCCTGATATTTTGTGTCATTTTACCTCTCCATGCCTTTGCCAACTGTCCCAGGCTACCTGGCAAACAGCTCTTTGTGGTTTGAACCCTGTCCGTGCCCTGAGTGGCTATGAGGCCCTGGCTGAGTTATTGGGTGGCTGTTTCCTCATCTTAGAGGAGGTGATAATCGTTTGACCTCTTAGGAATGTTGCGAAAACTAAATGGGTTCACTTAGATGCAAGCGCAACACTTAAGCACTTGGAAGAGCTACTAATAGTTATTGTTACTTACCCCTCAAAACTTAACTGAAACATTACTTCTACCAGGAAGCACTGCAAAAAACACCCTAAAACTGAAAGTGAAAAGATTACCTGGAAAAGATGTTCACAACACCCATGACAAGGGGCTAATTTCTTCTATTTGTAAGGAGCAAGTAGAGATTATAGAAAGACAACAGTTCAGCAGCCAATGCTCAATGGACAGGAGCATGCAGTTCACAGGAAAAGAAATGCGAGTTGTCAGCATGCAAGAAAAGAGGCTCAATTTTAGTCCTCATTATACAGGTCAAAGCGGTGGGGAGAGGGCACTGTCCGCCTATCAGATTGGTCAGATTTTTACGGCTGGGTAACACTCACGGTTGGCAAGGGTGGGGAAACTGACCACTGGCATATACTCCTGGGGGCAGTATATGGTGGAGCCCAGAAAGGCTTACTGAGTCCTGAGGTCATTTCAGCAGGCGTTTTGCAAATATTTATCAAAACTGAAAATGCACATTTTCCTTACTCCGGCAATTCTCCTGTTCATTCTCAATATCGTCCCAAAAGAACACTATACGCTGCTATTTTATTCTAGGTTTTTAGATCGATGCCTAGCCCATAGAGATGCTTGGTAAATCTGTGTTGAATGAACACGTGAACCAAAACGTTCATTATAGTAATGTTTGTGATAGACAAAACCAGAAAACAACCTAAATGTCCAGCAACAGAGGGGACTTTCAAGAAATGATTGGAGAATTCTGCAGTTGCTAAAACCAGTGTCTGATAGCTGCACATTCTGATTCCAGAAAATTTCTAATACCTAAGGTGAAAAAAAAAACGTCAAGGCGTGGAACAATAAATCTTGTACATAACCACTGGGAGGGACTATGTGTGTATAAATAGTGAAATACTTTAGTATATGCATTGTTTCCTTAGAAAAATGCCTTGAAGGCTATTTATCACTTCTTTGCAGAGAAGGGTCATAAACAGGGGGGGTAGGTTAGGAGAGTTTAGATTCATTTTACACAGTTTTCGATTTGAATGTTTTTCTTTCTCTAGATTCAGGCATTGATGCTATTTTACAACACCGTTTTCAAATACGTATTTTAACTGATTAAATGAAAACAAATATTTTACATAATATTATAAAAGATAAATATACATTATAAGTTAAAAGATAAATATTTTAAATTATAAAAGATACTCCGGCTGCCTCCTATCCCTGCTCCCCTCCTGCCCAAGCAGCTCTGCCTACTGCACAGATTTCTTCCCAAGCTTCTGCTCCTGCTGCCTCTGCCCTCTGCGCCCCACATTCTCTGCTCTCCCTGCTCCGTAAGGCATGACCCCCTCACCCCTCCCAGGCTCAGCGGATGCCACTGCAAGGTCCCCAGGCACCCTGAGTGCACATCTATCTCCGCACATCATTGTCTTGGAATCCATCTACTATGGTCCTTGGGTGGGGCGCTTCTTCACTCCTTTCTGCGCCCTCAGCTCTCAGCACAGAGTTTCTTACAGGAAAGGCTGTCAATAGATGGTGGGTAGGTAGACAGTGGAGATAAGAGTGTCTGGCCTGGGAAATTGTGAAAAAGCTCTTTCGGAAGCCCTTTGATGCCAAACACTAGAAATCGCACCGAAGAAGAGGATAGCAGTACTCTCAAAGTTGGATATTTAACTAAGAAAAGCTGCTTGTCTGCTAGAGGTGGTCTAGCTGCTGGAAAAGTGGGTCCTGGCCTCCCTGGTTGAGCAGCCTTTTTCAGAGTCTCCCCGGCTCCTCTTGGGCTCATCAGGATAAAGTGGGAAGTTTTTAAGACCCCAGGTACAAACTAATGGAGCCAATGAAAGGTTCAGTGCTGCTCTGACACAGTTTCAGGGAGTTCCTCCTGCAATGAAGGGAAAGTATACGATGCATGGATTGGACAAGCCAGGACTCTAACGTTAGTCTTCACACTTCTGGGCTTAGAAGCAAGGGCGGTGGCAGGTGGGTGGGCCAAGGGTACGGGAAGGCTGGGAGGTTAAGTTGGGTAGGAGCTTGTCTCCCCAGTTTCTGGGGCTACTTTCCATCCTACCCCAGCTGCCTCCCGTCCCTGCTCTGACCCTGTCCTCTACAGCACGAAGGTCGCTGTGGCTTTGGCACCAGTGGCCTGAATGATTTCAGTAACTTAACCCAGAAGCTTAAGGGAGGCTGAGCATAACCAGAATGCAACGCAACATGGGCCCTAGAGGTTCAGGTAGGGGGAGACCTGACCCTGCTCTGCCATTAACCTCCTGAGTGATGGGTAACTACTGTCTCTGAGGATGAACTGGGTATACAATATCTGAGATTCCTTCTGCATGAATAAAAGAATGTATCACGTTCTAACTGTCCCATGGTTTCTTAAACTCAATACTTCTAAGGGCACTAGAGGCTACCCAGAGAGGAAAAGGGACTTGCTGAATGAAGGAAACTCGGTAAACACATCTTGCATCTCTCCCCAGGGATTTTGTTAGCAATAATTGGAATATCACACCCATAGTTTCTAACTTAATTTGATGACATTTATGGGAAGACTTATTCTACGTTCAGCAACTGGGTTAATATTTTGGAACCACCGCTGTAAATAATATTAACAGCAATGCGTTGGACACTATTACATAGGTTACATCTCTTAGCCCTCAGTTCTGGGGAGACTGGGGAGGTGGGTGTTATCCCCAATTCTGTAGAAGAA
Source organism: Noctilio leporinus (assembly GCA_004026585.1). Taxonomy (NCBI): domain Eukaryota; kingdom Metazoa; phylum Chordata; class Mammalia; order Chiroptera; family Noctilionidae; genus Noctilio; species Noctilio leporinus. The sequence goes on from PVIW01002446.1 coordinate 87,884, forward strand.
AACAGAGGCTCTGAGAGATTCAGAAGCCTGGCCCAAGGTACACAGTGAGTAAATAACAGGGCCAGGCTAAAAACCCATGCTGGTCTGACTCCAGAACCTACGTACTTCACAAAGATTTCCTGGCTTGTATGGAAATAATTAGAGGTGGCTTAGAAAAAACAAATCATTATTCCGTGAACTGTCATAACAAATCAGCTGCTGGCCTAAGCCATGTTTTCTCTTCCACCTCCAGGTTTATTTTCCAACCAACCTAGACCACCAGCAGCCCTCACTCAGCTGATTTCTGCTTCCCATCCTCCTGGTGGGGGCTGGCTGGCTGAGCCACCTGGCTGGCCTGTTTCCCAAACTCCCCGCCCTGGATTCCTTCTCTTCATGGAAATTGCCATGAACAGCTTTCACAGGAAGGGAAGTGAATCCACTTCACAATATTGCCCCCACTTTAGTCACCACATCCTGCTGGGCTAAGAAACCTCGCTCAGAGCCCTCAGTGATACTTGTTTTGTTGTTTTGTAAACTCAAGGGCTGCTGAGCTGCTTGATCAAAGAGGCAGGTGACAATTTATCTTTCTAGAAGTCTGGGTGCCAGGAACCAGGAAGTTCTTGCTCTGTGGCTGTGCACGGGACTCCAGGATAGAAGGACAGTAGTCTTAAGCTCCCTTGTGTGGTCCTAGGGGCGCACGGGTCCCTGCAGAAGTCCTGGGAGCCAATGGAGTTAGTTACCTGTCGAGGGCCAAGTGGCAGGAACCAAGGGAGCGAGATTTGTCTCAGCCTTGTGAGTTTACACACCCGAGGTGTCCAAACCACATCTGGCTCACAGATGTGGAACAAAGGAAAGGCGCTTCACTGCCGTGAGCCAGAGGTGGTCACAGGTAAGGCATCACACTCAATGGGTGCACAGCAGCTCTTAGAAGAAAATAATAGTGTCTAGAGTGGATGTGAGGGCAGCTCTACCAGGCTGCTGGAGGAAAAGGTCTCATTTGACTATGAGGGTCTCTAGATCTGGGAATCTGCTGCATTCACTACTCCAAGGAATATAGGTTGAATAAAAGGGAAACTGAAAACATGTAACCCAGATTTTCATTCTTCACATTTTATCACCTTATATACTGGGATCCAGGACACTATAATCCACTCTCCCGAGAGCAGGTTACCACCTCTCCGTAGAAAGAAACAGTTTTCTATCTTGAAAGTACCTCTCCCAGGCCACTTTCCTCTGACCTTCAGCCACAGCCATCAGCTGGTAAACAGACGGCCACCTGCCACCAAACACGTTCCAAAATAGCCACAAATTTTGTGTATCCCTCTGGTAACTCAAATATTTCCACATCCTACCAGAAAGCGCAACACCTGCCCCAAAGGCTCCTACAAACAGCCATAGACCAATTCCAAATCCTATTAGGAAGAATCCTTGAAGATGAGGAGAGCATGGCAGGTGTCCTGAGGGAGATGGAACCTTTGAGTGACAGTCTTGCCCAGCTCCAAGTCCATGCTGGTACAGGAACTCCTGGCCCACCTCCTCCCCCTTCTGTGATTCTCTGCATCCTTACATGGGCCACATGCCTTTTTCTGGAGCATTTAAATATTAAGGTAGCTTCCTCTCAATATGACAGTGACCTAGCCAAAAACATAGATGACCCTCAATCCAGAATTCCCCTGTTGTTAATTGTAAGAAACAAACCCTCAATCTCCCTGCAGTGCAATAACAAAGTAGATGGTTTTTGTCCAGGGGGAGGAGGGCCAAGAAAGAGGCCCAGCAAGGACTAATAACTCTTTTCCCCCACCTGCTCGCTCTCAGTCATCCATTCAATCTTCTCCGTGTAGACTGGGGCCAATGCCATCAGTAGCCCTCAATGAGAACATGGCTTTTCTTCAGGAAATGGGAGGCTTCTACACAAGTCTAGAGGCCTTGGTTAATGATAGTGTATGGAATTGCAGGGTTTTTACAGAAATCTCCCTTGATATTTTGTAGAAAAGCCTCAAGAAGTTAGCAGAGTCTTTCTGGATGTCACGTGATATCCAAGACTTCAGGGCTGGTCTCTTCAGCTCCCAGGGCACCGGTCTCTCCAGATAACTACCCTCATGCATTTCAAGGCCTGTTCTGTTTGACTGGACCCAGATCTGACCAATCTCACCCCATTGCTACCCTGGTCCAGCCATGGGCTCACTTTTCAGGGCAGGAAGCTCTTCCTCTCCAAAAAAGCCCATGCCCCTCCAGCCCTTTATCGTGTCCTTACATGAGGTCAGATTGTGGAAACCATGCCTCAGCCTCGCCACTGCACCCTGCGTGACACTCAGGAGTTCTCCTCTGCTTCCCAGTTCTCGCCTTTCTCCCAGCAACTTGGTCCTTCCTATCCCACTCTCGCCTCCTGTGGGGACCTCTGACCTGCAGAGATCCCTTGGTGCTGCAGGTGACACAAATACTTCCCAGGCAGCTTATGCTAGGAGGGGAGGAGCCCAGCTAGTGGCTCGAGGCCAAAAGCCCTGTTCACAGTTCCCAAAGATCTTTTATTGAAAGTGGTAAACTTGAAGGCATTAGCTTGACAATCAATGCTAAACAATGCTAATTACAAGAACAGGGATAGGTTCAGGAACAGTAAGTGAAGGAACACTGAGATTTCACTCAGGTCAGGATGTGTATTCAAATTTTAAAAACCTCTGCTGTTGATACAATATAGGATTAAGCGAGGTGAGAGAATAGGCCAGACTTCAAAGGGGCTTAAGTCCGTCCCCATGCCCCAACTTCAACTGGGGCCCACTGGCTAAGGCATGGAGGCACACATGCACCCAGCCTTCCCAGTTTTCCGGTCAGGTCTTACAGGCTTTGCCTGGCCTACACGGCACTCCAAGCCTCGATGTTTTCCCAGGGGGACCCCAACAGCCTCCAACATTGGAGGGGTTTGAAAAGCATTTAAGCAAAGGGATGACAGGTGACATGATCAGCTTTACTTTGAAAAGCTCTCCAGGGAGATGGGTGAAAACAGGCCTGGGGAAAGCCAGCCTAGAGCTAAGTTGTAGGCATCCAGGTGACAAAGGATACTGGGAGTTTGCTTTTTAAATTATTATTAGCAAGCACTGGAATTCTAAACACTATCTCAAGTCACCTGCCGATTCTGTGCTCCCTGCCCTTGGCCAAGTATCTACCATCCATGCTTCAGCTGCCCCCAGAAACTCTCCCAGGCAGGTGAGAGCAGACAGTGTATATTACCTGTTTCACTCCAGCTGATCTTTACGCTCCACTCCTGAAATGTACTAATCTAAGGATAAAGCCCAACCAACACAAAAGAACATGTCATGGGCTTGGGGAGGAGACAAGATTGCTAGGCAGGGAAAGGGGACATCTGCCCACCTCCATCCCCACCCAAGCAAAGCTGCAGCGGGAACTTGGCCTGAGGTCTGAGTAAACCTTGGGAGGGCAGGAAACAGAAGTTGAAGTATATGGCATACCCTGGGCTTCAAAGCCACACGTTTCTGTCATACACCTTTATGCGCCAACTAAGTACAAGGTCATTATGGAATGCAGGTTTGCCTTTTGCCTGATTCCCCACTTAACCCCACCCTCTTATTTCCTTATTTCTTCCTCCCTACTTTTAACTCATATTGCTTTATTTCTTTATTACCCAAATAAACCACCAGACCTATTTCTGGAACGAGATGGATCTTAATCATACCTACTCACATATTCTCTTTATTACCTCCCATCCATGCAAATAAACACAAATGCAGCCCCTACCAACAACTAAGAACACCTGCAAACAAGTAACTGGAAACCCACATGAGTGACACACAGAGATAAGCATGAAGTGAGCCTGAAGTGTTCCTTCAGGGGAGCCCAAAGATAAGCTTATTGACACACGCCGTCCACTCAGAGCACTGGGTGAGAGGGCTCCCAGCGTGGGCTGTGCGGGAACCAGGGTGACTGAGAACAAACTCGAGGGCTGAGCAACAAAGAGAGGGAGCTGGGTGGACAAGCAGGATCTCATGGGTGTGCGAAGTGCTGAGCGGTCGGTCAGTGCAGAGATCCCAGGAGTGTGCTGCTTGATGGGTATTATTATCGTGGTTTTGAGGGGTCTGTCCAGATCAGTTTGTCTGTCTTAGGCTGTGAGCCTCTAGGGGACAGGACTGAGCCCACACCTAGCACTGCCTGGGCTCCATCAGGCCTGAAGGGAACAACAGGTGATGTTGTTACCAGTAGCAGGTACTGATGAGGACAGGCACCTCTGCTCATGGTTTGATTGACCGGCTAATATGACTTGCTCCCCAGACTCGAGTGTCGGTAAGTGTGTGACAGACTGCAGAGACTACTGTTAAGACACTTGCTCAAGGCTTTACTGGCATGCCATTTGCATGGCTGAAATAGCAATAGTTTGGGGGCTACGTGCGCTGTCAGTGGCCCGGTTAGCCTTAGAACTGCTGTGATGAGGTCCCTAAAACTTGAGGATGCCATGGTACCGCACAGGATTTTCATTGGCCTTTTCCACGTTGGTCTTTCTCAAGAGCAGAAAGGGCCTGAGAGGTTTTGCGTGTACATTTCCAGAGCTTAGAACCACACTGGGACATCAGGGTGCTCCATAAATGCTGCCTGAGGGAGTAGGTGAGTGTGAGCCTAAATTGTGGAGTCCCCCCTCTACCTGCAGGGACCCCCTTCCTCAGGGACATTCCACGCAGCAGCTACACCTCTGACTGTCTGTCCAACAATGCAGAACTCCCTACTCCCGGCTCCTTCAGGCACAGGTGTTTGTAACATCTTGGGGGAGCACTATTGTAATTCCAACTTTATGGGTAATAACTGTTGAAAATGGTGCAAGTGTTATCAGGGTCAGATTGGCAGCAAGAGGTAGTGCCGACATTGATCTTTCAGACCCCAAAGTCCTGTTCTGAACCACTGAGTTCATCCCTACATTCTTCCTAGCTGCATGCCCCTTGCTTAAATAAATACTTGAGTGCTCAGGCTGGAGTTTCCTCGTCTGTAAAATGCAAATGCAATCTACTTAAATAACTGTGGGAGTCAGATGATGTATATAAAACAGTAAGCAGAGAAATAGGAGTTACACTTTCTAAAGGACTTACCTGTAAAACTTGAAGAAAGAGGCACATGGAAAGTTTAGTTACCTAATCCAACCTAGGTAAGGAGTGATATTCGTGTAGGATCTCCTCATTGAACTAATTAAAATAATGATCAATTCATCCATTTCTCCTTACATTCATTAGGCAAATACAGTATTCTTCCCCCCTTTTCTGTGGTTTTACTTTCTATGGTTTCAACCATGATCCAAAAATATTAAATGAAAGATTCCAGAAACAATTCATAAGTTTTCAATTGTACACTATTCTAAGTAGCATGATGAAATTTCATGCCATCCTGATCCATCCTGCCTGGGATGTGCATCTTCCCTCTGTTAATGTATCCATGCTGTACATATAGTGCAATATAACATTTTGAGAAATCATATTCACATCATTTTCATTGCAGTATAGTATTATTCTATTCTACTTATTGTTGTTAACCTCTTAGTGTGCCAAATTTATAAATTAAACTTTATCATAGGTATATATGTATAGGAAAAAAAATACATATACGATCTAGTATTATCTGTAGTTTCAGGCATCCACTGGTGTGTTGGAATGCATCCTCCATGGATAAGGGGGTTACTAAACATCTCAAGGGCCTTCCACATGCCAGTGGTACCACAGGACAGGGAAGTCTAATGGAAAGTGGACTTTGAGTCATTAGGTTTAGACTGACACCCTTCCTCAGCTCTACCAGCTGAGTGAATTTGGACAAGTTAATTTGGTCTTCATTTTTTCTCATTTGTAAGGTGGGAGTGATAATATCTAACTTACACAGTTGTGAGGTTTAAATAAAATTCATGTTCAAAAAAAGGACTAGGTCCAGTCTCTAATACTATACACACAGGTGCAGAATTGTTGTCACCATTTGTATTATTGGCCTACTAAGAGCTGGGCAGTAGGAGCTGCTGGGTCAGAGGCCCCATTTTGCTCAACCTTTGACCTGTCACCTGCGTCAGACCTTACAAAAGTAGGCTATAGCCAGTGGTCACTGTGCTCTGGGAAACTGTGGCCTGTAGTCACTCAGGATCTGAGCCAACACCTATGCTGAGACAAAGAGGGTACATATCACCAGCCGTGTACCCGATCATGAGGTTCCCTATTATCTGAGGCCACTGGAGCTTAGCCGCCAGCATCTGCTGAGAATCAGTATCCCTCTACTTTGAGCATTTTCCAGAAACAAGGGCCATAAGTCTCCTGAACTTTCTGTTCCTAAAGCAACTCCTCATTAGGAATTAACAAGGGGACATTGTTTCACCTACTACACCCTGGACACCTAGAACCGAACAGCAGGGTGACTCCTGCTCCCTGGGGTCTACTGCACATCCTTAAAAATCCCTGCACCCGTTCCCTTGGGGCTGCCGCCGCTGCAGACTCAGCCCACCTGCTCGGACCTCCCCAGCAAAGGCTTTGAACTGGCTTACAGTTTCCCCCCTTCTTCCTAAGGTGAATTCAACAGAAGTCCAGCCCAGCACAACAGTCGCCACAGAAACTGTTTCCAGCTTAGGTTAGCATTTCATTTATCAGAGGAAGGGAGAGATAGTTCAAGTTCATTGCTGGTATCGGTTAAAATTGCTGGTATGTGGTAGTAATGAAAAAGCACACTTCCAGTCTGATCTCTCCCCTGGATGCAAACAACAACCCCTGACATGTCTGCTTAGCTCTAGGCTGCCTTTCCCGGGCCTGTTTTCACCCATATCCCTAAGAGATCTTTCTAAACTGTAAATCTGATCATGTCATCCCTCTACTTAAACCCTTTGCAAACCTTTCTAATGCTCTCAGATTCAAGTCAATCAAAATTCCTTAGCATGTTCAGCAAGGTGCTTTGAGACCTGGCCCCTGAATAACTCTAATTTCAAATGCCTCTCCCTTGCGCTCAGTGATCCAGCCTTGCTGAATCTCCTTTGTTTGCTGAAAAACTGGGCTCTCTTTCCCTTTTATGAGACTTTACACTATATATATATATATATATATATATATATACACTATATATATACACTATATATATACTATATACACTATATATATATACACTATATATATATAATATTCATTAATATTCATATAATATTATATATATATGGAGAGAGAGATGGAGCACTATTGTGATATCATTCATATACTACATAATTTACCCATTGAAATTACAATTAAATAGTTCGTAGTGTATTTGTGGTATTGTACAACCATTACCATAACCCATTTTGGAACATTCTCATTACCCTAGAAAGAAACCCAGTGTCTATTAGCCATCACTCTGCAGTTCTCACCTCACTTAGTCTTGGGTAGTAAGTAATCTACATCCTGCCTCGGTAGGTTTTTGCCTCCTCCGGGCATTTCATATAAATGGAACCATTCAATTTGTAGTCTTTTATGACTGGCTTCTTGTGCTTAGGTTAGCATAATATTTTCAAGGTTTACCCATGTTGTATCCATCCATCAGTATTTCAGTCCTTTTTATTACTGAATAATATTCCATTGTAGCAATGTTTCACATTTTATTTATCCATTCATCAGTTCACTGACTTTTATTGTTTCCATTTTCAGCTGTTATGAAGAAAGTTGTTTTAAAGATTCATGTACAAGTCTTTGTGTAGACATATGTTTTCATTTCTCTTGAGTAGGTATCTAGGAGTAGAATTGCTGGATGATACGGTAAGCGTGTTTAAACTTTTGAGAGACTGCCAAGCTGTTTTCCAAAACCATGGCACCATTTTATACTCCCCACAGTGTATGAGTTTCAATATCTCCATATCCTCTATAATACTTGTTATTGTCTATCTTTTTGATTATAGCCAACCAAATGAGTGTGAAGTGACATGTCATTGGGATTTTGCTATTTATTTTCCTCATGACTAACGATGCTAAGCAACTTTTCATGGGCTTCATTGGCAATTCATGTATTTCCTTTGGAGAAATGTCTATTCACATCCTTTGCCCATTTTTAAAGTTGAGTAATTTGTCTTTTATTATTGACTTGTAAGAGGTCTCTGTGTATTATTCCTAGATACGTCCCTTCTCAGATATATGATTTACAAATATTTATATAAACATAGGAAAACTTGGGAAACAAATACCCTGGCTCTTAATTCAGGGCCAAGGTGAGTTCCCACACAGTGGGCACACTCTTAGAAGAGAAAGCAATGAGGCCAGGAGCAGCCTGGGCATCTTAAAGGACAAGTGCTCTGAGATGAACCTTGAAGAATGGTAGGCTGTACATGGACATTGAAACACATGGCTGTAGTGCTGATCCTTGTTACTCAACAATAGGTTAAAGCTTACTATTCACTCCCATTATTTCTACAACTATTCATCGAGGACCTACCCTATGCCAAGCACTCTCCTGGGAAATAAAGGTAAATAAAACACTTCTTAAGTGTTGACAGTCCAGTGGAGCGCAGTCTGGAGAAAGACAATAAACAAATATTACTTTTTGTAATTTAATATACAAACTACAAGTATTACAGAAGCTCAGGGAAGAGAACTTAGTTTTGATCACCTTAGATTTTCAGGTGGTCTGTTAAATCAGGGAGTCTTAATCAGGGTCTTTGGATAGAATTCAGGGAATTGTTAATTTGGATGAGAAAAAAATATCTTTATTTTTAATACCTGAGATTGAAATTTAGGATTCTCTTCATTTAGGCATGAAAGGAACCAACCACAAAGATATGTAAAAATCACCGATATTTATATATTTTATTAAATTTGTTGTATTATTTCTATTCATCACTACCTTGAAAAGCATGGTAGTTATTAGGCCTATCACTAGATCTTATTGTTCAATGTGCTAATAAGCAATATATTATTATAGACAGGTATGATTTGGTCAAATTTTTTTGACATATTTCAGTATAATTGGTTTCCTTTGTAATCCCGTATTTTTTCTTTTATGTATTTACAAACTGAGGCGTACCTAAGTTTAATCAATGCCAAAGTTTAGATGGCACAAAAATGTTAAGCAGCCCTGCATTAAATAGTTCTTAAATGAGTCCCGAGCTGATCCTGGAAGACAGACAGGAAAATAAGTACATAGTTTCAAAATAATAATAAATATCAAATAGAGGTCTGAATAAGGTACACAGAAAAGGACTAATTCTTTCCAGAGCATTGACAGAGGGCTACAGGTGACATTTGAGCTGACTCTTGAAAGATAAATTGGTTCCTGTGGTCCAGTCCCACCCACACACAGTCCTTGAGTCACCTCTGCAGCATTCCGACACCTGGAGTCCAGCCTGTGCCTGAAATGCTTGCACCTGAAGGCACGCACCCAGGGCTCTGCTGGAGCTGGAGGTGAAGGGAAGGAAGAGAGACGAACTGACAGGCAGAGTCACTCCACAAAGGGCAAGCCTGCATTTATGGAGCCAATGGAAGACAAGATGGTAGGAAGAAGACCACCAGGGGCTATAGACTTGAGCTACACAGAATAAAAGAAAGACTCTGCAGGTGGGAATCCGCCAAACATGGATTCCACACTCAAATGGACCACTAATGGCCTTAGACAAGTTACTTCATCCCCTTGAGCCTCTGTTTCATCACTTGCAAATAGGAATTAATTCCTGCATTTTAGGGTTCTGCGGCTCAAGTGATAGAACACATGGAAGAGTACCTGGTACAGATGAGGTGATCAATAACGGTCAGAGCCTCATCCTTTCAGCTTGCCCCGGCCTTGCTACCCCACAGGCAAGAATTTGACCTTGATTATTCATTGTCTAGGCCTAGTAACAATGAGTAGATTTATTAACTTTCTAACTTTATGCTTGACCTTGTGCTAAGCGTTCTGTTTTCATCCCCACAAAAACCTATAAAGTTAGGAATCTCTGTTTTATGGATGAAGAAACTGAGGCTCAGAGACATTAAGTAATATAATTTGACCAAGGTCTCGCAGCTGAGAAGTGGCAGAACTGGAATTTAAACTGGTATATGGATAACAGTAAACTCTGTGCCATGCACCGTGCTACTCCTCGATAGATAATGGAGGATTACTCAGTTGGAGAAATATTTAATCCCGGCCTATCAGCATTTGACCAAAGCTCAGGAATGCCTTGCTTTAATCCCATGCATGCTGAAATAAACAAAAGAAAAAAAAAAAGCAAAGTTAAAATCTTTAAAAGGAAGATAATCTAAATTAACACTGATTAGGGATTAAGAAAAAAAGAGAAAAAACCTCACTGACCTGGACAACAGCATGGTGATTACCAGAGAAGTGGGCCGGGGGAAGGTAAACAAAAATAGCCTTATAAAATCACAGTAATTTCCTGGGCACTGGAGACTATCCCCATTGTTCCCAGTCAGCTGATGGCGACGATGATGATCAGACTCAAGGCCAGCAGTTCTTCCTTAGAATTTTGTGACTCAATCATTTGCGATGATGATGATCCGCACACACTGGCATTGAGCCATGATGCTCCCAATTCCAAAGGCTTAACGTTTGTGCAGTGCTCACATTTAATAGACATTCTCATTACAGAGTATCAGCTGATGCGCCGGGGATGCACAGAGCCAGGGTTATTTGTAGTCTCAGCAAAGCAAGGTGGCTTGCCCAACGTTAATCAGCTAGTGAAAGACAGGGTCACAATTTAAACTCTTATCTTCTGACCCCTTTTCCAGGGCTAGTTCTGCCATGACTGGCGTCTCCATCCCAGTGCAAGTTGGACAAGGGGTTGAGGCTCTTTGTAAGCAAAGTCTAGACTCCTGGGAATTGTGTAATGTTGGTGATGAGGCTGAGCTGGGAGGAAACAAGAAGAAAGTAGTCATGGTAAAAAGCGCGTGTGTGTGTGGGGGATCTAGTACTTTGAAATAATAGCTTTATAAAGAAATGATTCATATACCTAGAAATTGGCCCTTTTAAAATGTACAATTCAGTGGTTTTGAGTATTTCACAAAATTTTGCAACCATCACCACTAATTTCAGAGCCTCTTCCTCACCGTAGAAACCCTTAGCCATTGAAGTCACTGCCCATCCCAGGTACCTTCACCCCACTCCCCCCACAACCACCACCTACCCTGTTTTCACAAATATACTTCACTGGACATTTTGTAGAAATAGAGTCATTCAGCACATGGCCTGTTGTATCTGGCATTTTCCATTTACATCATAATATTTTCCAGTTTTAGTCACATTGGAGTATGTATCAGTACTTCATTTCTTTTATGGCCAAATAATAATCCATTGGACAGTTATGCCACATTTTATGTATCCATATATCAGTTAATGGACATTTGTGCTGTTCCCTCCTTCTGGCTATTATGACTAATGCTGCTATAAACATGCATGTGCAAACTTTGTATGCATACATGTTTCACTGCCTGCGGGTCTGTACCTAGGAGCAGAATGGCTGGGTTATATGGTAGCTCTATGTTTAACTTTTTGAAGAACTGTCAGAATAAGTCAGTTCTTTATTCTGTTTATTCCTTTATTCTTTGCTATCCTATTTGTATTATATCCAAAGTGGCCACACCATTTTACATTCCCACATATAGGAATGTAGTCTAGAAAAGTCCACACCCTCTCAGTACTTGCTATTATATGTTTTCTGTATTATTATTATTATTACCATCCTAGAGAGCCGGAGGTGGGTTTGATTTGCATTCTCTAGGAAGTAAAATGTTTTTCTTAGTTCTGCGAGCTGCTGTAAGCAAATTGGTGGGGCTTGAGGAGGCAGTCGTGGGAACCTGTGATCCAACAGTCAGTTGGTCAGAAGCACAGATAATAACCTGGACTTGCACGTAGCATCTTAAGTTGGGAGGATAGAAGTGGGAACCAGCCTTGTCTTCAAGTCCTTTTGCCTGGTACTAGTATAGGGATTCTGGCTCTCTTCTGGGTACTGTGTGCATGTTATAGCTTTTTCCATCCTTCTACTTTCCACCTATTTGTATCTTTGAATGCAAAGCATGTCTCTTGTAGAGAGCATATAATTAGAAGGTTTCAAACCACTGTTTTTCATTTCTGCTTTTTTATTGACGTTCTAGTCCATTTACATTAAGTAATTACCAACAAGGGAGGATTTAATTTGTCCTTTTGCTTTTTTTTCCTGTATACCTTATGGATTTTTTGTTCTTCTATGCCTTTATTACTACCTTATTTTGTGTTAAATAGGTATTTTCTAGCATAAAACATTCCCTTGCTATTTCTTTACATATACACACATACATACATACATATGTGCATATACATATAATATTTTTCCTTGTTGTCTGGCCTGAGGATAACAAGATTTAACTTAAAACCATCTACTCTGCATTAACACCCTGCACTTTAACAGCACATTCTCATTTACATTTCTCTTAATTCTCAGGAAAAAGAGTAAGAAATTGGGGCTGGAAACCCTTTCTGTCTTGGCCTGAGAACCTATCTAGAGCAATGTTACTCGCTCATAATGCTCCTCCAGGGACAAATTATAGCCACATGAGAAGGATCCCTTTTTGACTCCCACGGTATAGATTTTCAGAGTGATCACAGCAACTTTGTATGAACTTTCCAGCTTCCAAAATGAATTCAAATATATCAGTGATTCTCGAAGTTTGGTCTGGGGATCCTCAAGTGTCCCCGTAACCCTTTCAGGGGGTCCTCGAGGACAAAACTATTTTCATAGTAATGCCAAGAAGTTATTTACCTGTTTATTGCTCTCATTTCTCAGGCAAGTACAGACTGAGTGCTGAAGCACATATGAGAATTTGCCATGTCTGTTAAGCTAGGCATTAAAGAGATTTGCAAAACTGTAAAACAATGCCACTCTTCTCTGTACACTGTTTTTGAGAATTTGGTGATAGTTCAGAAAATCGATTTTTATGCTAATGGATAATAGTTTATTGTTGTTCATTTGAAATGAGTTAAATGTTTGTTCACTTCCCAGTTTTAATTTGCAACCTGGTAAATATTGATAAATATCGCACATTTGAACAAAAGCTTATCAGGGCTCTTGACACGTTGTAAGAGTATAGAGGGCCCTCAAACAAAAAATATTAAGAACTGCTGGCATATTACCTCACTTAACCCTTCTGATGGCACTGACATATTATCTTAACTTACCTCACAACCTGCGGCAAACAGGACAGGGTCAGTCACTCAGTGCCATGGCTCCTTGGATGAGGACACTGAAGCCGGGAGCCTGGAGCTATCCCCAGGAGGACTGAGTGTGACAGGAAGGCAGTCAGTGAGCCAGACCCATTCATTGGAGTGACTGGAGAGACACTTCCTGGTAGCCACGACCTCTGAGTGGCTGTTGACCCATCGACCTCTCCCAAGTCCTAGCTGCTGTCTCCACCTTGGCTTCCACGACACCATGTTTCTAGTTTTGCAAATGGCTCCTCTTCTCTCTTCCCCCTGAGTATTGCTGTTGCCAGCATCCTAGCCTCAAGCCTGTTCTGGTCTCACTCTCTGGTTCCCCCGGATAAGCTTGTTCACAGTTGTAGAGGAAGATTCCCAGATGTGCCTCTCCAGCTCAGATCCCTCTCTTCAGCTTCAAAGCTAAGCACTGGATGTGTCTACCTGAACATCAGATGTTTTAAACCCACATGCCCAAAACTGCCTAATTACTAGGCATTCAACTTATTGTACTAGTCACAGGTAATGTGACAGTGACAGCACAAGGTCCCCATCCTCAAGAAAACAACAGCCTGGTAGCAATGATCAGTCCCAAACCAACTTCTGTATTTGGGGGTCTGGTTATTATTATCACCATCACCCCAATTACCCCACACTTCTTCTTCCCCATCTACTCCATCCAGTGAGTCCCCAAACCCTAATGCATTCTATTTTTCCCATTTCTCTCCATGGTGACTGCAACACCCTCAAATCAAGATTTCCTCATCTCTCCTGTGAACTCTTGCAATAATCTAGCCACTCTCACCCACACCTTATTCACATATCGCTTTGCTTCCTGACCATTCTATAACCTCAATTCTCTTTCCTTACTACCTAGACGCCTTAATGACTCCCTCTTCTCTGTAAAATAACATCCAGACCCATAAGCTTTGTAAACTTCTTCTGGAATAACTAAGAATAGAATATTGTAGGTATCAAATAAATGAGGAAGTAATTGAAAGAGAAATGCAGAGGAGATATGACCTGAACTTGGCTTCAAGGTCATTGTGGCAAAGATGTGCCAACTCCAGTCTCCACTGATGGAACTGGACCTTTGTCCATCGGCCGAGCTGACTGGCGAGAGAAAGATGGTCCAAGGGCGGTTCTGAGGTGGTCTGAGATCTAGCACTTAGACCAGCATGAAAAGATAAACCATTCCCTCCTGGAATCTGACATCGGGAAACAAAAATGGCAGATCTGGCAGGGTAGGCAGATGCTAAAAGACGTGTCTCAGATGTTACCGTAAGGCAGAGGTGGAGCTGGAAAGTCAAAGCCACGTGTAAGCACAAGTCACGAGGAAATAGAGAGCATGAGTAGAAAGCACAATGGCCAGCAGAGGAGCCAGCAACACCCCATAAAAGTGACAGTGGCGTAAGAGCAAGAGAGACTGTGCAGCTGAAATGAGAGGTGGAGCCGCCAGTCCCTGAGTTCACGCTGGAACTTGATGTCTTGCCAGCTGCAGCCTAAATTATGTGTAGCCTTACCGCCCCTCCTACCCTTCTTTTCCTGGTGGTGGTTTGCATGTTGTTCCTTGCACCCTGAAAGCTACACTGAAGCAGATTCAAGCAGGCAGAGAAGCCAGGGCAGCATGGATGGCAGGACACAGATCAGCTTTCTCATGGATGACTCAGGGAAGGGTAGAAAGGGATTTTTTTTTTTTTTTAAGTAAGAAAGAAAAGTGATTGGAACGCCTTAATTTTTAAGATAAGCCAAATTGGTATTTGGTGAGTAAATGAGTGAGTGAATGAATGAATACATGAATGAATGTGTGTTAAGGCCAGAAGGTACACAACCTAGAATAACAGGACCAAGGCTTAGACTTGAAGCCATAGGCAACAGGAAACCGCAGCAGTTTGGAAAAGGAGGGAGATACCATCCACATGGGCTTTGAAAAAATCATAACAGTCTAGGAAGACATTCCATTTCCCAGTGGCGAAGCAAGCTTGTCCCAGTCCCCCAGTGACAGGCTGAGTGGGTACGGGAGCATATGGCTGAGAGAACACGAAAGCCACCTGTGGTGGGAAGCGGAAGTACTGCCTAGGAGAGGCTTCCACTCAGACAGCCTGGAGGCTGGGAATGACAGCCAAAAGCTGTAAGATCAGTGAATGTCACCTCCATGTGCAAACCTACGCGGGACCAGTTCCAAATGAGCCCCTGTTATTACGGCTGGGCCTCCTGTGGACATCCACAGAGAACCCAGAGGTCACATGGAGAACCCAACTGTAACCAGTTCTCACCTCCTAACCAGGCATTGGCAGCAGCTGGTTCACGCCATGTCCGTGTGAACCCAGATCTCAGCAACCCTTTAAATGCCCCCAGAACCCACTCATACGATGCTAATGAGCAGCAGGGAATCTCCGGACAGTTTCTTGAGGGAGTTTACCTCGCACAGCCCACGGCAGACAATTCAACAGATACGTACGCTGTATAAAGCCCCCTGTGCTGAACAACCACCAGAAGTTTCTTCTTCAGCCCATCCTCCTGTCTAGGCCCCTGGGCTCTCCTTCTCCTCCCAGAGTCCTCCTGCTCTGTATGGCGTTGTCATCCTGCTCTGCCCCGGGTTGCTGGCCCCGAATGTGCCTACCCCAAACAGCTGAGATAAATCAGCTGTGTTCCCTGTCCTCCATAGGACCCACCCCCCTCAAGGTGACAAGCGAGGTTATAAACATGGCATTGTCTGGTTGCTACAACATAAAGCAGTAAGCGCACAGACTAGTATCTTCCAAGCGGGCACCAGCCGCATTTCCTTGGCCCTATCACTTTGCTTTATAGGTTTCCGCGTCTTGTTCTTTAGCCTAAGAGGCACAAGTGGGTCAACCTGGGTAAATCGCCTCTACCACTCAGCTCTGATCTTGGACTTAGAGTCCATGGATGATAGTTGGGGTTAAAGAAGGCAGCGATAGAAACCCAAACCTTGGGAGAGGGAGAAAGGGCCAAGGAGAGGGTCTAGAGGGCGATCTGGGGGAGTGAGGAGGGGGGCGAGGCCGCCCCTCCCGCCGCAGCCGCAGCCGCAGCCGCCCACGCTCAGCCCGCGTGGAGGCCCCCACGGGGCCCAGGAGGGATGGCTGCTGGGTGAGGTGCGCGCAGCGCCCCGCAGGGACCCGCAGTCTCCGCGAAGGAGGAGCCCAGCAGAGGCACTTGCAGCTTTCCAGAGCGCCCCGCCCGTCTCTCGCCTGCTTTCCCTTGCAAGAGATATTCCCGGGCCGCCTTCCTTCTATCTATAGCCTCTCAGCGAGCACGCAGCGGGGAAAGGCAGCCGCAGCGACAGCCCAGAGGCCAGCTGCTTCGGGATCACCTATGGATGTCGACTGCAACGGGCAAGAGCCAAACAAAGTCGCTTTTATGTCCAGCTTTCCAAAAGCCTTTGTGTGCTTCAGAAGCTGGTTATTATGGCATTATTAAAGCCCCAGTGAGCGGGGCCAAGGCTCGGATCCGCTCGAGCTAACCCAGGCAGCTTCAGCTGGTTCAGACTTCTCATCCTGTGACCTGGCCTGACTCCTGGCCGCCTCCTGGCACCCTAGCCAAGGGGGAGCAGGAGGGAGAGGCCAGGCCCTTATAGAAGGTGCCTGACCACTCACCAAACTGGTTTGTTCAGTTCCCGGGAATCAGTCAGGGCATAATTCATTTTGGCAATATTGTGTTTCTTAAAGCACCAGCAGTGTAACTTGGGGGTGGGGGTGGGGGGACTGTTGCAGAAGGACGCAACTGAAACCAGGTTTCCCGGGCTTTCAGCAAGCAGGTTGCTCGGAGGTTGGGAGGACCAGGTGCTCCCCTTGATGTGTGTGGCTGGGCCGGAGGGAGGGCCAGGCGCTGCAGTGGGAACTGCAGCAGGGGGTGGGGACACTCGGGGCAGAGCCTGCTGAGCACAGGTTTGAGCACAGGCCTGTTCCAGACTGTCATAGCCCCCGTGAGCTTTGTCATCGGTCTCAAATCCTGTCTTCACAGAGGCAGGGAGGAAGCCCAAAGAGGCAAGGTGACTTGTCCAAGGTCACTGCAGCCCATTGGTGTCCCGCTGAGATAGCCACAGCCTGCACAGCTTGTGCGACATTCTTCCTCCTTTAAATGGAAGTGCCAGCTTAATGCCGGCCTTTGGACAGAGAAGTCCCAGGAAGGCTCAGCCTGAATTTTTCATGGGCCCCTATGTGGCATGCAGCCCCAGGCATAGTTAGGAGCTTACGCTTCTGGACAAACTCTGAAAACGAAAAAGATCAGCGTTAAGATCTCTAACTAGCTCTGCTGTGCTCTCCTTATAGAAATGCAGAGAGACAATTGGGGGTGGGGACAGGGGGCGGGGGGTGGGGGGAGGAAGTGGCCTGGCTCCACAGCCCGTGTGTCCTCTGCAGAGGGACCTCTGCATGTGAGGCCTGAGCAGTAACCAAATTTGAGCCTGCCTCCCACTAACCTGTCCCTGCCCCAGCGGAATGCTCATCTTTTCCATCTGTGTCAAGTTTATTCTCGGGTATAAAAAAACCTTTCCCCTCTGCTGGCCCCTTCTCTGTACTTTCCTTTGACCTCACTCCTATTCACTAAGGACTTCACCATTTTCAGGTTGAGGTTCCGGTTCACTTTTTAAGCTATAACCACCAGACTATTGGTTGATAAGCCCTGCCTAGACTGCACTATTTGAAGCCAGTGAGCCCATCTTCAAGCTGCCTCCTTCACTGTTGGACATAGTCTTTCAACTACTTCTGTTCATATGCCACTTCCTCCAGGAAGCCTTCCCTGGCTATTCCCTTCTCCCCCTGGCCTGGGAAGCTTCCACACTAAGAGCCAAGAGCCATTAGTCACAACACCCTAGAGACACACTGTGGGAGCTTTCAGCACAGGTGGCATGATTTATTTACATGCCCATCTTCCCCTTAGATCTACCCTGTCCAATACGGAGCCACCAGCCATATGTGGCTTTTGAGCACTTGCCTCATGTCTAGTCTGAATGGGGATGTGTTGTGAATAAATATAAGGTATGTACCAGAGGAGAAACAGTATAAAAAGATACTGTAAAATATCTCATTGATAACTTCTACATTAATTTTTATATCAATTATACGTTGAAATGGTAACACCCTAGATAATTGGGTTAAGTGTCTGGGTAAAATTAACTTCATCTGTTTCTTTTTACTTTATGATGTGGCTATTGGAAAAGTTTAAATTGCACACGTAGCTTGCGTTACATTTCCATTGGACAGTGCATCGACTATAAGGCTCTGTGAGGGACTGCCAGACATGTAAGGCACCAGGTCTCAGTCATGTTTGTACCCTCAGTACATCATACAGACACATATTTGTGTGCTCAGGAAGCATCTGTAGCAACCCTGGTGTCACCTTAGATTGTCACCTTCTCTGCATGGCCAGGATACGTTGTATGTCATGAGCACAAAGACTATGTGAGAGGCGGATGCAGGAAAAATGTTAAAGAATGGAGGTAAAGGAAGTATTTCATCTTAATATGTAGGAAGAGGATTTTAAATCTTGCTTTAACTCTACTGGGGACTGTAGAAGGGATATGGATACCTTAGGTGGGTGGGATAAGAATGAAATAACTGCGGACAACTTGGCTGGGCTTTCCAGTTAAGATGGAGGAAGTCAGCAGAGGAGGAGCTGGCTGGTCCCCCACCCCCACTCTCCCATCCCCACCCCGACCCCTGGGCTGCCCGGCAGTCTGTAAGAAGCTAGCTACTTCTTTAAGAGCCCGAAGTAAGAAAACCACTCTGGGCTACGCCAATAAACACAGGACAAAGGGCATCGACTATGGAGACTAATATCCATAACAGTACCAGCTAGCTGTTCTCATAGGTATTGATCAGTATGATGTAATTTCAAGTTTTAAAAGCCTTCATGTAGTTTTCCCTGACTGTAGACATAAAACTGGGTCACTGTAAGAACAAAACAAAATTTAATGACCAAAACCTCACAATTACACAGGAATGTTGAAGTGAAAAGTTATACTCCTCTGTAACCCCATCCACTAATAATAGGTTGGTGTTCTTCCTTCTAGGCATTTCTATCCTGCAGATACTTTCTTTGCTTTTGATTTTTTTTTTTTAACATAAATGAGATTATATTCTAAATATCTTTTTCAAGTTATAAAAGTAAAGCTATGTGGTCAACATTTTCCCAAGTCAGTATGTGCAGATCTAGCCCATTCTTTTTAGCTGTAGCAGAATGTTCCATTTATTTAAATAACCCCCTAATTACTGGACATCAGCAAAAAGGATACTTTTTCACTCTTGCAAAAGGGCTGTGGAAAATATCCTCAGTCATGGCATTGCAACTTTCATGTTTTCATAGGAGCAAAAACAGT
Source organism: Noctilio leporinus (assembly GCA_004026585.1). Classification (NCBI taxonomy): domain Eukaryota; kingdom Metazoa; phylum Chordata; class Mammalia; order Chiroptera; family Noctilionidae; genus Noctilio; species Noctilio leporinus. The sequence goes on from PVIW01002446.1 coordinate 107,334, forward strand.
TCCATTTACCTCCTAATGAAGATAATGCAGCTAAGCAAGGTAGAACCACCATATTTTTAAAAAACCAGATTTGGTGTGGGTACCAAGGAGCGGGGTATAGTGATAATAATAATGGATGTTTGGGCTGGATTTGAAGATTTGTGTAATCGTGAAAGAAAAGTCCATTTAGCATGCATCTCATCTTCTAACTCTCTAATTCTAAAATGGTTACTTTTACATTTAATCTAAATGCAATTTAATCTAAAAAGCCCAACTTTGGGTCAGCCTGTGTGCAGTTCAAGAACATTATCTTACCCGTAGCCCAGTGGGAATTGCAATTGGATACATCCTTGGGTCTGGCATTTCCCTGGGTCGGTTTCCACTTTTTCCTATTGAAGGACTTCTGGGTTCTCTAGTTACACAGGTAATTGTGGTTTGGAATGCAAAACAACAGTATATCTTTCATAATTCTCCTGAGAAAGAGAAATTCCAATAGTAAACAATGCCACTAGGCTCTCCCCTTCCGACCTGATGCCCTACTATGGCTTTGCCTACTATGCTCCTGTAGGCAAGTCATTGTCTCCCCTTCCCTGCAAAGCAGAGCCACCTACTTTGAATCATAATTGTCAAGATCACAGATAATATATATAAAGCACAAAAACCAAGGCACCTATCCAAATAATGGCAATAATACATTTTCCATTGAAACTACCAGAAATAAATACCAAGCAAAAGAGATAAAAGAGGCAGTAAGGAGAAAAGAAAATCCAAGGGATGGGAGTTATCAATTGATTTGGGGCATTTTTATTACAGCACCTTGGATGCCTATTTTCCACAGTGCACAATCTGCCAAGTTCTATATGAGGTGTTTTACATACATCGCTCTACTTCTCACAGCAAACCTGTGAGGTAAGTCATCTGCTCCCATTTTATAGATGGGACAAACTGAGACCTATGTTTCGTGTTTCAAGTGGCTTTCTCGGATTTACCAATTTAGGAAGTAGATTAGTTGGTATTAAAATGAAGATTAGTTTGTCCCAAAGCTACACTTGTCCAGGTACCAGGCTACGGTCCACCACACCCTGCCTCTCTCCCAGTGTCCACAGTGTCCACAAATCAAGTCTTGGTGGATGTTCACATGCCCATTTCCCAACCCAGCACTGTGGCTTGAGGTGGGTTGCAGCCTGCCATCCAGGCTGTGAGCAGGGCCTTTGGGGCCAGCCTCTGCTGAGTCACCAGGAATGGGTCCCCATAGGACATAGAGCCCTGCAATGAAAGGAAAGGCAAAGAAGTTCTGGCTAGACCAAAGCCGCAAAAACCTCTGCAGAATTCTTTTTTCATTAAACAACAACTCCTAAACCCTGCTGTTTGTGGAGCAGAACTCACACTTTAGCTATGTAGGGATTTCCATCATGGTTTCTTTCTTTTTACATTTTTCTCTTGCATTATTACGTACAGTCTGTACAAGCTGTCTGCGAATCCTACTGACGTGATATGTCCTGCCCTCTCTCCCCACCTGATTAGTATGGCAACACTGTCTTTTTTTTAGTGCAATGTATAGAAAGCTGTAATTAAATGGCTTAGACAATGAGGAAAATGCTTTTCTTTTTCCGCTGACGAGGAAGTCACAGGTAGGGCAGCTCCAGGTTGACTGAGCCCATGGTTTCCACTCTCCATTGTCGTCTCTGCCATCCTCAGTGTGTTGGCTTCATCTTCTGTCCTCTGGGCTGCAGGATGGCCACACGGTCAGGCACCTCACCAGATGTGACAGCTTGCTGCAGAAGACATGACTCCAACTGCTCTGTATTTCTTTTGCCAGAACTAAGTCACCTGCCCTGAGCTGTCCAATAGGAGTCATAATTGACATTTACATTTTAATTCATTAGAATTCGATAAAATCAAGCCAGGTAGCTTAGTTGGTTAGAGCATTGTCCCTTTACGCCAAGGTTGCAGGTTTGATCTCTGGTCAGGGCACAGGCAAGAAGCAACCAATGAATGCATAAACAAATGGAACAACACATTCTCTCTCTCTCTCTCCTCTTCTCTCCTCTCCCCTCCCTTCCTTCTCTTTCTAAAATCAATAAAATTTCTTTTGAAGAATTTAGTAAAATCAAATGTTCCCAGTCATGCTAGCCACATTGCCATTATTATAGATACCTCTATTGGACACCTCCCTAAATTAATCGCTGGCAAGAAGAATACAATTACTCCAATTCTCAAGTAAAACATCAATCGTGAAGCCCATCGTTGATATTTATTAAGCTCTGGTTTTGAGCCTTGACTTTGCAGGCAGCTGAGAATGCAAAGATAGATTTTGTCCTTAGAGCTCAAGAAATTACACTCTGGCAGAGGTGACAGACAGATGCACAGACAACACGGTGAAGGGTGCCAATCCTCAATCCTGGACGACCAAAGGGCTCTGAGCACTCCATGCAGGGCCGGCTGCTTCTGATGGAGGCCTGGGAAGGTCAGCTCTGGAGCATTTGTGTAGCAACAGTGTACAGGGTGGATTAGAGGCCTTGGTCAAGAAACTGTTGCAATAGTCCAATCAAGCAAAGCTAAGGTTAAGAAAGAGTGGAAAACAGGAGACAAAAGTGGGGTATCTTGCCTTAAGAGTTTGGATTCTATTGAAAGTTAAAAACCAGACTGACTTTGTTTTAAAAAAAAAAAAAAAATCAGGATTGCTGAATACAGGGTAGGGGAAAAGTAGGTTTATAATTGTTTGTATGGAAAATTATATAATAATAAATAATAATATAAGAATAAACTCTGTTTCACATACTCAAAGTGGTAAACCTAGTTTTGCCCCACCCTGAGTTTTTCTCTTCTTAAAGATTTTATTCATTATTTTTAGAGAGAGGAGAAGGGAAGGAGGAAGAAGGGGAGGGAAACATCAATGTATGGTTGCTTTTCACTTGCTTTCAGCTGGGGACCTGGCTGGAGACCTGGCTTACAACCTGGTTATGTGTCCTGGCTGGGAATTGAACCAGCAACACTTGGGTTTGCAGACTGGTGCTCAGTCCGCTGAGCCATACCAGCCAGAGTCTAAGTTTAAAAGAATGTTTTTGGTTTGATCCAAGTTTGTATTGTAAAACAAACCATTAGGATAAATTGCAAGGAGATCTGAAGACAACAGCCCTTTTGTGTGGGATTTGAACCCTCCATGAGAATTTTAATATTTTTTTAATAGGTTTTTAGAGAGAGAGAAAGAAACATGGATTTGTTGTTCACTTACTTACGCATTCATTGGTCGCTCCTTGTATGTGCCCTGACTGGAGATCAAATCTGCAATCTTGATGTATCAGGACGATGCTCCAGCCAACTGAGCTACCTGGCCAGGGCCGTGAAGTTTACTTTTAATGAGACTTTCTCCCTCTAGTCAGTCACCAGACTGCCCCTGTGCTAGTTGATGTCTATAGAACATACATATTTGTTATGACTCAGTCATTTAAATCAAGATTCATTAAATTGTCACAGCGTGATTGGGTTTTAGTGATACCATTTCAAGGAATTACTGGGATAATTTTTCATGGATCCGTGAACGAAGAGCTGCATGGACAGAGGAAGACTTGATCACACCCAGTTAGCCCCAGCTGATCGTCTCCCTGGAGCAGGCCCAGCGCAGCAGGACGTGCATGTGCTCTAGTATTAGCGCGGTTCCTCTGCTGGACCTGGCGGGGAACCCCTGGCCCTCCTTGGACCAGGTGTGGTGGACTCGTTGCTCCTCAGTTTGTCCAGGTAGCATCCCCACCGCCACCCTGGTAAACCTGTGCCACACCCTGTCTGTCCAGAGTGTTGAGAGCCGATATTCTTTCTCCTCCATGAATCGAGACCCCACACTCTCCATGCCTTGACCATGAAGTCAATGAGGCTTAACCTTCAGAACCCTCCTTTGCATTGGCCCCTCCAAGGTCCTGGGAAGAGTCCTGCCAAAGCGTTGGCATGGTCATATGTTTTTGTGAAGTTTCCACGAGGGAGACATTTGTATTGCAATTGGTTACGAATGCCATTTCTTTTACTACAGTTCCAACTCCATTGCCTTTCTCTTCAGGTGGAATGACATGGGAGGGGTCCCAGCACTAGGGAATCAGTTAAAAGAAAAGTTAGTTAAAGGATAAGTCTAGTCTGTGTTTCTGCGGGTGTATTTGTGTGGGTCACGGTCACTCCCATGTATAGCTTTGTCACTCACTGCCAGCCATCCCAGAGCAGAAAAGGCTTTATGGAACACTCCTGTCACTTACTATCCTGGTCCTCAGACTCAGGGCCTGGGGTCATACGGAAATGTAAACATGACCTTCAGTGACTCCACAAGATATATATAAGAAGTGGAGGAGAGACGAAGTTTGAAGTGTACCAAACCAGAGATATTATATAGAAATTTCTTCTAAATATCAGATGGAGAATGTTGTTAAGTGGATGATTCAGTTTTCACACCTAATTAGACAGAAGTCTTCTCTTATCAGGAAGGTGATTGAGATTGTAGCATATGCAATTACCAAAAAAAAAAAAAAAATCAATCTTCTTTTTTGTTATTTTTAACGGAAGTAGCGAGAAACTGTGTTTATGCGAATTTCCATGTTTTTAGGGTTTATGCTCTAAGCAGAACAACAAAAAGCCTGTGTTTCTAACCATATATGGTAAAAATGGGAGTTTTCTCAAATTGGAATAGAATCATAAAAACCTATGCAACATTACCAGTAACAAGTTGGTAGGCTGAGAAATAAATCTTTTTAAAGTAATAAAAAAAATTGATCAGCCATTCTAGAAATTTCAGGAAGGAAGGAAATATTAAAATAAGCTTTTCCCCTTTAGGTTATAACATAACACTGTTAGCAAGTGGAGAGATAATAAAAGAGTTTGCAGGCAAAAGATGTTTTTTTAAAAAAAAGATTTTAAAGATGTACAGTGAATAAAAAGCAATCATAAGATTAATAATAAGGCAGGTAAAAAAAATCGTTATTTTTTTGGATTTGTGTTGTCTGTCAGCTTTAAAATTTTTTAATGTATTATAATTCTTTCCATTTAAATAAGTATTTATATTTATAATCATTTTCTAGTCACAATTTTTACTCTTCAGACAGAGGGTCCCCAAATTTAAAAAACTTCCGGCCCACCACCAAACCTGGATTAATAAGGGAGAAACTGAGGTGATATTAAACCTTAGTTTTGTTTCCCTCATAGCTGGTGAGTCTGTGTTTCTGGGCCAGGTTTTGCTTCAAGAAAACAGCATTTGCTCCTTTGGAACTGGACAATTCGTCTTCCACCAGACCAGCAAAGGTGGCAGCCTGGCATGACGGCAGACACTAGATTTGGGTTGAATTTGGGGCTTTCTAGCAGCCATCTGCGAAAGGAGAACTTTGGGTTAGCTGAGCTACAAGTTCCTTTTCAGGCCATGTTTCTGATTTTAACAGCTAAACGTTGCTCAGTCAAGGCATTCCGTGACTGGCTGGGCAGGACACAGAAGAATGGCTAATGAATTTTTAATTTGCAATTAGCTGCTACTACATTTGTGCAACCGGATCATTTCCCATAAGTAGGTTAAACATATCCCTCACGCACTATTTGCATTTTTCAATTATTGAATATCTCTTTCTGTCATAACAGGGCCAAGGTGAGCTTTTGCACTGTCCTTTTCTATCTGCAGGCATCACAATTCTGCAGAGATGGAATCCAAAGTAGTGAAGCTTTACTGGTAAAATTGTACCACCATGTTCATTTCCACATACGTTCTCGTTTTACAGCTATCCTTGTAAAGTGATCCTAGAGGGTACACCAAGCCAGAATAATCTTCTCCACTTAACCGCTTGGAAGTGGGAAAAGGCAAAATCACTTTTCTCTAGGGACAGAAACAACGGGAATAAAAGTCCTTCAATGCCCACACCCCCTATGAAGGTAAATATATGGAAATAAGTGTCTGGGATAGAGAAGTAGACACTCTGGTTATCATTGGTCACTGGCATATACTATTAGCCAAAGGCCCTAGGGTTTTACGGCAATGGGAACATTCCTCTCTACTGGCCCTTGCTCTGTCCTTTTCTTCCACCTCATTCCTATTCACTAACAGTTTCACTTTTTAAAAGATTGATGTTTTTCAGGCTCACTCTTAAAGCTATAACCAGCAAATTATTGATGAGCCCTGCCTACACCACATCATTTGAAGCCATTAATCCCATCTTCTAATTGCCTGTTCCACCTCTAGACATGGTTTTCCCATGATGCATCTGACTACTTCTGTTCAGGTACCACTTCCTCCAGGAAGTCCTCCCTGACCATTACCTTCTCCCCCACATACTGACCCCCCGAAAGCCAGGTCCATCATGGAACATGAATAGCAGAGTAACGTCCATGCAGTGTGAGAACAGGATTTGCCCATTGCCAGAGACAGATCCAGAATTCATGTTAAATATTAGAGGAAAGGCCATTGGCAGTGGCCAGTCCCTGAATGTAAGTGAAACTGTCCTGATTCCCCTGCCAGCCCCAGTGCACAGCTACATGCACCGGCCAAGTAACTAGTCACCATCAGATAGCTCTGGGTCTGTAGAACAAGATAGCGCATGTGGGCACGGGTTGGCTGGCTGGCTCCTTCTCACTGACCTGTTCTCCACTGGGTGCTCAAGATTAGTCTGTTTGTTCCGGTACAGCTAGGCTGCAGGGAGAGGACACAGGCACTTCCTGTGACAGTGCGCCTCAGCGTGTGCGCACCAACCTGCACAGGGGCCCCTATTCATATATTGATGACCAACAGCTTTGAGACAGCTGCACCTTGCCGCTCCCCCTGTCAGTGAAGTGGTCCAGTGGGCTTCCTCTGAGAGGGGGCGCCGCTCAGATGAGAACAGTGTTTCTAACTAGCGCAGCTGTGAAGGCTCAGTTGGAAGGTAGGACAGCTCATGGGCTGTACCAGAATGCATACATTTCATGTGCGGGTGATTTGGGATGCAGCTCTGGGCCTGAGCCTATTAGTCTGAGGTCTCCTGTTGTCAGGACTCACTTTGTGATGGAGTCTGTCCAGCCTAATTATCTAATCACTGTCCTCCATGACTCCAGCAGGCCACTGGGGACACTCAAAGTCACCAATGCAATCAAAATTTCAGCCGCCATTAACACAGATAAAATCTAGATGAAAATGAAAATGGCAATATCCAACTCTGACTTCCCAGAGTTTTTAATGGAGAAAACCATATCTTGGTTTTATTATCTTCCCAAGTATTGCTTTGCAGGTCCCTTCCTACCTAACCTTGACTATCACTGGTGAAAACATATTTTTAGCATTCCCTATACATCTGTGCCATTTCTGGTTCTTTGTTCCTCTACAGCCATCGGAAGGGAACAAATGGATGGAGTAGGAAAAGATAACTCATGATTAAAGAGCACCATTGGAATGCCAAGGTCTGTACAATCAGTATGTTTTTTTATGCCTCCCTACAACTTTGAGAGGTCAGTATTAGGACCTCCTTTTGCCAATGAGTAAACTGAGGCTCCTAAAAGTTACGCAATTCCCCCAAGGTTACATGGGAAATGGCCCTGGCCTGCTGAACCCCTAGGGCCCATCTCCAATGCTCCAACCTGTGAGTCATATTTATGATAGCTAACAGCCTGTCAATGTTGGGACTCATCGGTCCTCAGCAAATGAAATCCATCTGTATGTGCCAGTTGCTTAAATATTCACAAGTCTGACATTCCAGCACAGGGAGACAGACCCATAAAACATTTCGTGTAGTAAAGCTGCTGATAACAGCTAACCTTCTAGATAGGACCCAAAGAACAGACAGTTCTTTATTTTTCTAACTGTTCCTTAACGTTAATGGACCTTGGTCAATGTTCCAGCCCTGGCGTAAAGAGTCTGGGAATGTAAACCAAAAACTTCTGTTCTTCTTGAATGTAAGGCAGGGGTGGGGTGGGGGATGTCGTCTTACTTTTGTCATTCAACTTTGCTGTGTCTTCCCTTTCTTATCTGTAAAATGAGTACCTTAAATTATGCTGAAGGTGTCATCAGACTAAAGCTCTTTTTGAAACTCCTATTCTTGGCTTCTGTCTAAGAAATATAACCAAGATGTGAAATAGACACAATCAAATAATAAAGGCTGGTGTTCACGGACTATTTATTATGTGCAGGTACCATGATCAGTGCCTTAAGTCTTCCCAACACTATGAGATGAGTACTAGTATTAGCCCCATTTTATAGATGGGAAAGCAGGGCACAACAAAGTGAGAAACCTCCCAGGTCACATAGGTAGAGTTAGGTGGGATTCCAAACCAGATGGCTTCCTTCCAGAGGGTCCACTGCTAACCACTATGCTTACTACCTGTCATATGTAAGTATAAGACTCTCAAGGTGTTAAACAGGCAAATTGTCAAGGGATAAACATTTGATCTATGTGCTCCTGCTAGAAGATTCCAGTCCAAACATATACCTGGCTGCATCAGTGATCTGGAATGTAGCGTTATTAGTCCCCAGCACCACCTGTAAAATCTCAGTTCTAGGCAGTTCTCTGCCAGGCCCTCTGTTTCTTTTCCTCAAGCACCATCACCCTCTGGCTTTTCCCTGGAAGGTTTCTTATTTTGGTCTTCAGTAGCTTCTAGTATCTACTCATGCTCTTCCTCCTGCCTGACCCCCTGACAAGCCTTTCCAAACCCCAAGATTAGGCTACCTGTCCACCTCTGTTGGCCCTTAGAGAATCCTGAGCCTCCCTTTGTCCTGGTAGGACCTCATCTAGTGACATCCTCTCCTTCTGTGTTTTTGACTCTGTCATATGCTGCATTGCACTTCAGTCAGCTTCAGTGTCAGTGCTTCAGACTGCCCATGATTAAATTTGTCCACAGTGAGTCTTTAAAAATTGTTAGACAGTGGTATCTTGGACTGGATCCTAGGGTAGATGAAGGACATTATAATGGAAAAATAGGTAAAATCCAAGTAAAGTCTGTAGTTAGGTTAAAACTACTATACCAGCTTCAATGTTCTAGTTTTGATGAACATAGCAGGGCTATGGTTATGAAAGATGTTAACATTAGAGGAAGCTGGGTGAAGGTGATATGGGGTCTTTCAGACCATCTTAGTGACTCTTAAATAAATAAAAATTATTTCAAAATAAAAAGATTTTCTAATTGAATTTTTAAAGATTTTACTTATTTATTTTTAGAGAGAGGGGAAGAGAGAGAGAGAAACATCAACGTGTGGTTGCCTCTCTGATGCCCCCAACTGGGGATCTTGGCCCTCAACCCAGACATGTGCCCTGACTGGGAATCAAACTGGCGACCCTCTATTTCTCAGGCTGGCACCTAACCCACTGAGCCACACCATCCAGGACCAAAATTTAAAAGTTTAAAAATCAATCATTCAATGGCTTTGCAGCGAAGTGTTTAAGGCCACCCTTGAGGAGTCAGGCTTAAGTTAAAATCCTAACTAGCAAACCGTGTACTACCTGTGCTATATGATCTGAGGCAAATCAAAGTCATATAGTCTCTCTGAACCTCATTGTTAAATGGTCCGGCACAGTGGAAACAATAAATGGCCATTGATTTTGTTGCAATGAGCATTATATCCGCAGCCAAATGTTATTACTATAACAACAGGTTAAGAAAATGGCCTGAACTTCCCTTTTCAAATTTTTCCCAATGCACACCTCCTAGCATCCTGACACTTTCTACTCCAACCACATCCACTTGTCCTTTCAGCAAATAGCTCCAAGTTTTCTAGCCACTGTCAGCAATGAATGAGGCAGACAAAAGTCGCTACTGTAGACAACTTACCTGCTAGCGGAGATAGACAAGCAATAAATAAGTAAAATCTACAGTGTACTGGTTCCCAGGGTGAGTCCCCTGTCCAGTGGCACCCGTCAGCTTGTTAGAAACGCACATTCTCAGGCCCCCACCTACTAACTCAGAGACCTGAGGTGGGCCCAGCAGACAGTTTTAACAAGGCGTCCAGGTGATTCTGTAAGTATCAGGGTTTCAGAACCATGCTGGAGCATGCCAGTGATCAGAAAACTAAAGCAGAAAAAGGGGTGGTGTGCCAGGGGAGGGGGGAGGGTTACAATTTTAAGCAGAGTGGGGTGATCAAAAAAGCCAAAGACAAAAAGAGGATGACATAGTGGGTCACCAGGCTATTCAGGTAAAGACTGTTTCATGCAAATGCAAAGGCACCGAGGCAGGAGCAGGTCTGGGGTGTAGAAAGAACAGCAAGGGGACCCGTGCAGCTGACTGGGGAGAGCAAAGTGGGGAGAGCAAGAAGAGAGGTGGGGGGTGGGGTGTCCTGGGGCTGCAGACCTCGAAGGGACCTATAAGCCATGGTAAAGAGTTTGACATTTCCATACTGAACCGCAGTTCTTCTAAAGAACACTATCTTTTCCTACATCGGTTAGCGTTCTCCCTCACCCCAAACCCCCTGCCTGGGCTAGTCGATGGTCCTAGCCAATTCCTCTCTTCCTGAGTTTTCCCATCATGTGCTGTCAGCAGGAGCCTTTCCCATCCCTAACTCCCGCAGTGCCTCGGTTTACCCCAAACTACAGTGTGCCCTTGCCTAAAGATAGGGTTCGCCTGTGTTTTGCCCTGTTGGGTTGTGTCCACCTGAAACAGCAACTTAGTCCTTTTCCCCATCACAGGTCTGTGCGTTGCCACAGAGTGCTGACTGACTTTGTCTTAATGCACCAGGAGAGAAACTGACGCGGGCCTGGCGCTGGGGAAATATTACAGATGTTGCCGGTGACGTTGCAGTTCTCCTCGCCGTAATAAGAAGAGCCACGTGGAGATGCGTTCGCAAACCACCAACGCATTTTGGACGCCTTTGCAGGACTCGCCCGGAGTCGAGTAAAACGTGCACAGTCGTCCCTTGCTCCCAGCCTCTCTCCCTTCGTGCCTGACGGCCTGGCTGGCGGGCTCTGTGTCGCTGACGGCTGGGACATTGCCGGAGTGTCACCAATTCACTGCCGCCACGCGCCAAGGGGGAAGGTGGGATTGAATTCCAGCTCCACCACCCGCAGCCCTTCTCCCCACCTTTCTTTTTTTAATTTTAATATCACGATTCCTTTTAGCATCTGGGGAAACCCGCGGGCTGTTACCTAGTGCGAAGAGGTTTGCAATTCATCAAATAAAACGGAAGATTACAGAGGAAAAACATTTTATTGAAAATTATGTTGAAAGTTATCAGGCTATTAAAATAATTAATTTGCTAGAGCACTCTTTTTGCCTCTGCATTAAAACATTAGGGGCAAGTTCAATAAGTGCCAAAATTCTGACATAATGATGAGCATAAGAGAAACTCGCAACTGTAACATGACATGAAATTATCTGCAGTTCCTACCACTGACATAGATCCAGCTACAATGGTGGTAGTGGGTTCCGTTCATGACTAAATGCCAAACTTACTTTGTCTCTGACTCTGACTGTTAGAGGTTGGTAGGGGAAAAAATATTTTTTCTACCCCATTTAATCTGTATGCTATGCAAAGACCCCTTGAACCCAGAATATAAGTTGAGCTATATTACTTTACCTCTCTAAATCTCAGTATTCATGTCTGTAAAGTGAAGCCTGATAAATGGCAGCTTTTTTTTTTAATAGGAGTGATAATACATACAGTCGTTAAAGATTCATCATTAATAGTCAGGAATATAGTCTAGGTCCTAGCTATAATTAACCCATTGGACACTCATCTTTTTCAGTTGAGAATCCCTACTCCCCAAATGTCCCCTGTTGACTTTTAGAGAGGCCTGCATGCCTTTGGGGATGACAGTCTTTCCATTGAAGAGACACCTAGCAAAGGGTCAGTACTCCTGATAGAGTGTCACCCTGCGCTCTAGCCATACCCACCTCCAGCCCTGAGTTAGGGAGTGGGGCATGGGTCAGGCCAGCAGGAAATGTGGATGGCTGCAAAAAGGTGATAAAACTCGAGACAATCTACCCTACTCACTCCTCTTCCAAAGGACCCATGAGGAAGACTAAACTGTTTGCCAAACAAGATCATATTAATCTATAGTTGTGCTCTCAAAGAGGATTTTCTCAAAATTCAGCAGTACATTTCATTATAACCTTGCATGTGCCTGCCTAATTCATGTATTCTAATTCGTTCTCCAATTAACTTCCATCTTAAAATGGTATCTTTACTACCCTTAAGTGACATTAAGATGGGTTTTCAAGTATTTGAAAGGCATTTCCTCAGGGCCCTGTCCTCCAGAATTGCTCTGTTCATAGACCATGTGATTTCTTCCAGTTTCGTAGTGTACAGCTCCTCAAACTTCAGTTTGCATCAGAATCATACAAGGAATGCAGTCAAATTCAGATTGCTGGGCGCAGCCCAGAGATTCTGAGGAGGGAGGAGTCACCTGAGAATTCACATTTCTAACACACTCCCAGGTTCCTTTACCTCTGTGAAGCCAAGTTCTTTATTGGTGAACTGGGGCAATAATACCCTCTTTACAGGGATGTTGAAGGGATTAGAAAAAGGTAAGATACGTAAATATATTCAAAGCACTAAGTCCCTAACAGAAATGTAATAACTACTAACTCCCACTGGCGCATTGTGGAAAGAAGGCATTCTGAAGATGGCACCCCAGCCATCGTGAGGAAGCAGCAGAAATGAGCTGGGGAAGAAAGGAGTGAGGGCTGTTCCCAGAATCAAGAGCAGTGTTCAGTGCCAGGTACCTGAAAAACACAGTCAGTTTAGAAAGCTGCCAGAAGTTACACTTGGCTGAAGCAGGTTCATGGATCATATGTACATAAGCAGGGATGTGATAACAAAGGCCTTTTGTGATGTTAGAAAGAAAGAGAGAGAGGAGAGAGAGAGAGAGAGAGAGAGAGAGAGAGAGAGAGAGAGAGGAAGGAAGGAAGGAAGGAAGGAAGGAAGGAAGGAAGGAAGGAAGGGGGGGGGGGGACAGGCCAAAGTGGAGTCACCTTTACTAACCATATCACCAAACCAAACTTAATAACCAACATCACTGCAGTTACAGGTTGGGATTTTAAATCAATCTCTGCAATTTCCTGGTCAATATTTAGGTGGAAGTTAGAGCCACAGGAATAGATGAAATAGCCCAAGGAGTCTAAAGCATGAGAGAAAACCTGAAGGCTGAATTCTGGGAAAAACAACAGTTATGAGTAATCCCTAATGGAGCTCCAGTCAGGGTTAATGACAGTGGGCAGGACCTGAGTTTCCTGTTCTCATCATATCTGTACCCAAGCATGCTCTAGATTAACTGGACATCAGAGTCAGCCTGGGTCAGTGGCACCCACAATGTCCAATGCAGCACTTAGCTGGTGGAAGCAATGTAAGAAAATGTCACCAAGAGGCCATGGTGCAGAGAGCTGGAGGGAAAGGCGCAAGCTGATAATAACTAGGAGGTAGGTGTGATGGCCACCACTGCCCCCTCCTCATGATGCAGGTACCCCAGTCCCTAGAAAAGGGAGCCCAGGAGCAGCTGCCCCAAGTGGTTATCCTCTAGAGTGGGTGTCTTTGCCAAAAATTGTGGCATGGGTGAGACCCCTAGATTTGCCAAAGCTTAGAAGTCTCTGCTGGGAGGAAGACATTGCGAACCATGAGTTGGCACAAAAATAATACTGTTCCCTTTCCTCTTCCTTAGGACAAGCAAGACACCCATGCAAGTCCTTTTCCATGCTGCCCACGGTGTGCTGCTAGGCAGGACAGACCACCACAAACCGGCTGGATCCCGCAGCGGCCCCAGGCCTGAGCGCTCACATTTTTGGGCCATAGGTTTCTGAACTGCCTGACCCACAGTTGGGATAAAGGCTTTGCCCACCCAGGTAAGAGAAAGGCAGAAAACTAAAACGAGGTCTGCGCCCTTTCTACGTGGGAGCAAACAGCAGGGCAACCACTGGGGATCTTCAGAGGGAGAAGGAAACACTCCGCCTTCTGAAGGGGCCAGCTGGGACCTTAGTCCAAGATATTCGTGTGTCACCCTGTCTCCTGAGGAAATTCAGTGTTTACAAAAACACTAATGATCAGATGCATTGGACCAATGTTATGTATATCTATCTCCCCCTTAAAGAGTGAATGTAAGTAGAAGTTTATTCACTCTAATTCTAGCTAAAAATGAGGTATACGTGCATGGGGCCTAGACCTACCCCAAAAATTAACAAGCCTTTGTTATTCCCAAAGATGTCTCCTTAGAAGAAAACCTGTGGCCTAACTTAAAAGAACAGACCCCTGTCCCCATTTCACAGAGATCGGGCCTGAGGTGTGGACATTCAGAAAGGGGACTGAGGCTTTGACAGGACTGTCACAGGCTAGGAAAACTCGGGAAATGTTCAGTCGGAAGGAACAAAAACACAGTGTACGGGTGGAAATCTGATCTCTGTAGATGGACCTTCATCATAGCAGGAGGAGGCAGTGGGGGGAGAAGCAATTCTAAAGCCACCAGACTGTTGAAACAGAACTGTAGTGGGCACAAGGCCTTGCTCTGGAAGACATGGCTACTTTGGTGCTCAGTGCCCCACCAGGAGCTGCGGCATCCGGCCCTTAAGTACCTGGGCTAGAACATACTATTCTCACAGGCTGCACCTGTGAACTTCCTGGAAAGATTCATTCCTGTTTGTAATGATTCCTTGGATTGCTTAGACTTTAGCTGTGGGTCTAAAGAGACCCTCTCCCAAGGTGATGTGCCATCATGAAATAGAAAGGAGAGAAAATCCTAACAGTTCCCAAGAGGATGGGAAGGGGCCGGTAGGAGCTTATGCGGCCCCTCCCTCATGTCTGAAGTTCCCCAGGTGGGCCTGCCTGGCTGGCTGCCGATCCAAGGCCGAACTTCAAGGCCCAAGCCAAACAGTGAGAAAGGTTTCTCTACCATGTTGTTTTCACAGGTAGATACATCTTTACGAAGGGGAATTACTTGCACCAGTCCCTTGCCCTCCTGCTGTGGAGGTAGACAAGCTGTTCTTCTCAGGATTGGACACTGAGTTGATCCATACTGGTGGGATTAGGTAAGAATCCACTTCGGTGGTGTCAGAACAGTTCTATGTGTTTATCTGTGTTTTTCCCCAAATGAAACCTACACTGTATAAAGGCCCAGCTGCTCAGGCGGCACCAGTGTCAGAGTATGGAGGCAGCCAGGGTGGAACGTGCTAATGAACCTGGTCAGAACTACAGGACGTGGCGAGGATCCACCGGAGATAAACACTTGCTGATATGTGGGACAATGCCCTAATCAGACATCTGACGCCGCACCTTCTGCAGCTTGCCAGCTTAAAACAGAGGCTGACAGAAGTGCTGGGGGGACTCCAGGGGTTGAGGGCTGGGGAGTCTCCGTTCCCCTGCTCCACAGGCCCTCAAGCTGGTCCTGGAACCCCCCGTGAACCCATTACTGGCTCCCACATGGCCTCCAGGTAATCTCTCATAGCAAGGCTGCCCTGACAGTCGGGAGCAGGTCCTTTCTGGTTCCCTTCCCTCCTCTGCTCCCTGCATCTCTGAGGCCTCCTTTAGATTACCTCCCGGGACCCCCAGGCTCCTGCGCACCCAGCTGGGGAACACAGACTATCACCAAGCGTCTGCTCCCCGGCTGGATTCCTGGGCACCATCAGGCTCCACAAGCAGAGTGGCCCCTTTTCCCCAGAGCCCGGCACGACGCTCCAGCTGGCTTGTGGTGCCCGCTGCTCCACGGCGTCCCCAGGACACCTCTGGTGAGGCGACAGAGTCGGGCAGCTCCCCTCAATGCCAGGAGCCATGGGTGGGCCTCTTGGTATTTCAATTGTACAACCCCTAAACCAGGAGGAGCCTCATTGAGCTGCTTCCTTTTACTCTCCCTAATAATATTCGTTGTCAGCAAGTACAAACAACACCTAAAGTCCAGAATTACACCATTGGACTGAATCGATCATCTCAGAACGAATGCGTCCTTAATACTTACACCAAAAGCTAATTCATGCATTGGGATTTGGGAGGAAGAGAGAAGGGGTACCTTATTTCCAATCATCTCATGCCAACAACCCCCGTTAGGTTCTGTATTTGTTACTCCTGAATAATTAAAAGGCAAGGTCACTGAAGGAACCTATAATTAACATCCAAGCATAAGCATTAGACTCTCTAAATTGACTCAGATTGTTCTTAAAAGGGTGGTAGGAGAGACAGCTTGGCCTCGATTTTTATTTAGGGAAGCAGCCTCTTGTGTTGACATAATTTTCCCTTTCCTAAAGAGATAAAACCACATTTAAGGTAAAGTTCTTGCTTAAAGCATACAGCGCTCTCATAGATAGATATTGCTGGGTTTTGAGAAAGTAGCCATGTCATGATCCACAGGGTAGCTGATAGGAGGAGTGACAGATATTCTAAAACCCTGCACCCCGTTCTTTCCACAAGAAAGGAAACTGGGGTCCAGGCGGGTAAAGGAACCTCCTTTGGATCACGAGGCCAGCCGGAGGCCAGAGGCAAGGACCTCCGTGTCTACAGCCCCCGATGCGATGCTTGCCTCACCGCCACCTGTCATAACAGGAAGGCAATTAGTAAATGTTTCTAGAATGTTGCTTACAGTGCTATTTACACGGCATTCAGCAGACACGGCACATGCAGCGAACGAGGAGGCCTGCACCAGTTACACCCTGCAAACATGTGTTATGGAAGGAATGATTCTTAGGCTCTCATGTGCCACCTTCCTGGGTTGGGCCTTCATGGACAAGCTGGCAGGTCTGGGATATTTCTGAAAAGTGGAAGAGAGCGGGAGGAAGGCCAGGAGTCCGGGGAAAGGAGGTGTCTCGGGTGGCCCAGTGGTTTTCATCCTCAGATGCATTAGAGTCAGAGATATGTTATTTTGTTGTTTTGTTGTTTTTTTTTTTCAATACCAATGTTGGGCTACACCTCCAGAGATTCTGGTTTAGGGGCCTGGAGGTGGGACCCGGGCCCTGGCTATTCCCAAGGTCCCCTGGGCAATGGAATGTGCACATAGGGTGGAGAACCGCTGCAGAGCAAGGTGTGGGTGTCAGACAGCACTGGGCTGAAAATCCCCAGCCCTGCCACCCAGAACTATTCTGCCTGGGTTTCCCCTTGTTGTATTAACAAAAATCAAAAAGCAAAAATCCTATCCTATTGGGTAGCTGTAAGCATTACCTTAGCTTAGTACATTAAGCATGTACGTAGTTGTTTCTCAGTACATTCCACTCTCCTTTAAAGAAGTAACCTGAAGTTACGCAGTGATAGAGAACAGGTGAGGAGACGGTGAGAGGCCTTGTGAAAGGCCTCTGGGACAGGGTCAGTGTATCAGAATTCTTTGCCACCTTCTGCTCTCCTTTTTCTCTGAAAGAAATATCTATGTCAATCAATGGCCTGATTGACCAGGATGCGGTTCTGCCCACTCAGTGATGTACATGCATCTCCTTGTTCGGTATGTCTTCTACCTGCACTCAGGGATTTTCTGCCAACCCAGCCCTTACAAGATGCCTCAGTGAGTTTGCAAATAATTCAACAAGGCCCTTCTCGGGGGCATCAGGCACCATTTCCATGCTCTTCTGTGAACACACAGACTGGAAAATTCTGGAGGTGAGGCATGGAGCTAGAATGATTAAATAGCAACAATCAATGCCTATGGTTCTGGGAGCCATCCTAGCCTAAAAGGCAGAAATTATACCCCAGGCTTGATTTTTCTTGATTCCTCTTGCACTTCACAAGTTGAAGTCAATGGTGGGGAGTCTGGGCGGATCAGAGCTCTCGCCTCCTGGACAACCTGGCCCTTGACTATTGGTTGGCATCAGCCTACATCCAGTGATGGTGCAAGAGACAGTCCCCCACCCCCAGCCAAGGGGGCTGCCTCTGCTCTGTCATGGGGTGTGTAAGGCCTTTCATTCTTGTGCCTGCCTCTTTGTGCAGAGCTCTTGCCCCAGCCGTGGGCCAGCTTCCTGGGTTCGGGTCCTCTCCCGGTACCCACACCCAGGGGCTGGGTTTCCCAGTGTTCGAGCTGCAGAATCTCCTCTGGGCAGTACGCTTTGTCCCCAGATGTCACAGTCTAGCTCAGGGGGGAAAGATGGGCAGAAGTGTGGAGGTGATGGTGGTCTTTGTTGCAGCTCCTGTTGGCAGGATGGCCCTGGATACTCCAGCCCAAGGACTCGGGGTCCTTCTTCCTTGCCTTACCCAGAATTCCCAGCCCTGTTCCCTGCAGTCATCAAGTGCAGCTATTTTTACTAGAGGGTGAAGGATTCTCAGGGTACCAACTAGATATAGCAGAGATCAAAGGTCATATGGCACAATCAGTGGGGCGCAGGATGAAATCATCCAACAGCCCATGGACTGCTGTAGTCCTACTCCTTCTCTCAATCCCTACAAATACCTTAGGCCCTTCATTTCCCACAGGAAAGGAAGTCCTTTCATTTTCAGTCCTGAGGTCCCTCCCTCCACCTCTGATGGATATTTTCTTGTAACTATCCAAGCACTTGATTCAGCAGGGATTTCCAAGGAGATGGTAAATGGGGCCCTTCCCAATGTTGGGAAATCAAACCTAGAAATTCTTAGCAAGGCAAGCTAACCACCTGCAGGCTTGACTTGACACCAGGTGACAACAGTAGCTGGCTTTCCAGGCCAAGGAACAGAGAAAGGATTACACGTGAGGTGTGTAAATCCACATTAAAATGAAGAGGAGGGCTCCAACCTAGCCCATCAGTGGGAGAGGAACTGGAGGTCAGGGCTGGGGCCTGGATGTGCAGCCGGACACTCCTTGCAGATGGCCCCTCTGCTGCGGGGAGTGCTGCTATAGCAGCCTCACTGTCTGATGCCCCAGTGCCCAGAGACTCCCTCGCCCCACGCAACCCCCCTTCCTGGGGCAGCCTTCATCCAAGGCCTCCGCCTCAATGCAGGCCGACTGTAGAGCAGCGGCCCTGCTCCAGAGCCCCGGTGGCTGCCTCTGCTCTTGCCCAGGCAGGAATCTCAACAACGTTTCTTAATATAGTAAGTTCTCACTTACTGTGGTTCTTGGAACTACAGTGAAATTTTGCATAATGAACCCTGCATCACCAAAGGTCAAACGAGAGTTCAATTCCTGTGGCCTCTCATCAAAGTTATAAGGAAATGACCTTGTTCAAGGACCTGTTGTATGTTTATACCTGCATTCAGTCTCCACCTCAGAGTCTGCTCGCCAGGGACCCCAGCCCACGACAATGACCAGAACACCTTAGGAACAGTTTTTAGATGATGTGACCTTCCCATGTCTGCTTTTGGGGGTCCTGCTGTCATTATCAGTAAAGCTCTTGAAGCCCCCTGTGGCCTCAACTTTGCTATAAAGGGGCTGTCAGAGGGCTCGTGGCATCAGTGTCGCAGGTGAGAGTGTGAGACATGTCGCATATCAGTCCCCATCCCGGACCAATGAAATTGGACTCTGTCTTTCAATAAGATGATTTGTGCACATCTTCACCCACTGGGACAGTGGGTGAGAGTGAGCAGCGCTGGCTACGGGGAGCCCAGAAGTATCCTGACCCAGGGGAAGTGTCTGCTTTTAGAAGTTATTTTCCCTGCAAGAAGGGGTTTGAAAACCCTCTATTTGCCAGAATCCAATCACAAGCAAAAGGACAAAAAGAACAGGCAGATGGTCAGGCAATGAATTGCTCAGGTTAGGGAACAGAGCCCCAATGTTGGTTTTTTTTTTTTTTTTTTTTTTTTTTCTTTTGAATGTTGTCACTATTTTTTGTTTGTTTGTTTATTTTTAAATTTTTATTATTTTGTTTTGGTCTCAGGTGGACTGCATGGTGGTTAGATAGTCACACACTTTGCACGGTGTCCCCTTCCCATGACATTTCCGGCACCCACCTTGCACTGTATATAGTTATCATGATATTATTGACTCTGTTTTGTTCCCTAAGCTGTGCTTTACATCCCTGTGACAATTTTGTAACTACCAATTTGTACTTCATCATCCTTCACCCCTTTCACCTAGTTCCCGGACCCAGAGCTGCATAGTAAGCAAGAAAGGAAAAGGCATGTATGTAAAGTAAGTGCCAGCATTTCTCAGAACACAGAAGAAAGATGGGACACTTCCCCCGCAATGTAACAGGTGCACTTTGAACCCAAGCAGTGACTTAGAACTTTCCCACTTGACCATAAGGAACCTTGTATAAGAAAGAGTCCCCAAGGGAAGGCGCACACACACATAGGTGAGGCAAAGGGACAAATTCACACTGCTCTGGCTAGCTTCTACCAGAATGGGAATAGTTTGTTGGAGGCAACATGCTAAACTGTCCTGGTCTAATGAAAGCATTCCATGGTCTCATTTCATAGGGAGGCTCACTCCTTTTCAACAGATATTTCTATTGCTTATAAAACACTGTAGGGAACTTTCTCTCTGGATTTCTAGACTGGCTTTGACCACTATGTGTCCCTTCCAGTTGAAGTCCTAGAACACAGAGTAGGCAAGAACTAGGTCAGGGATGTTGCTTCACCAGGATGGTTGTCTGCCTGGGGCCAGTTCTCAGTGAAGGACAACAAGACAAAGACAGCTAGGCCCACACGGGGCCAGCCCTGCTGGAGCAGCAACCCCAAAGGAGAGCAGAAGTGTTTACAGGTGTCACGGGGAGAGTTTGGGATCCAATTCTGGATGACATGGAATATATGTGTTCCATGCTGCCCCCACCCCCCACTGAACACCCCTGTAAAACCTAAACATGGGACAGCTGGAGAGCACCTCAGTGAGAAGCCCTTCAACCAGGGGTCCTGTCATTTGCTCCTACTGTGCAGCCCAACATTTAATCCTCACAAGTCAGGGCAGCCACCTCTTTGCCCAAGTGGAAATTCCCATCAGCCATGGAGACGAGAAAGTGGAAATGCTTGCCAGATTGTAGATCAACAGTAAAGGCTACTAAAAGCATCTGCTACTGAGAAAATATTAGATGGCAATCAATAAAACCTGTGGGTTAAAGGATACCTATGACTCTGCACAAGAACAGCATGGAGTATGCCAAGGCGTGTGATATCTGAGAACCCAGAAGGGAATTTCCTGCCATGTGTGC
Source organism: Noctilio leporinus (assembly GCA_004026585.1). Lineage (NCBI taxonomy): Eukaryota > Metazoa > Chordata > Mammalia > Chiroptera > Noctilionidae > Noctilio > Noctilio leporinus. Next base: position 128,229 of record PVIW01002446.1, read on the forward strand.
ATATCTGTTTGCAAAAGATGCTTGTTTATTCCTAGGAGTATAATTGAATAGCATTATTCTGCATAGCATAGGCTCTGCCAAACACTTAAGTTTTTCATAATAATTTGCTTATAGAGATGATGGAGAAAGAAAAGAGTTGAGTTCATCATGAGTTGAGCAACCCTAATGCAAAGAGTGTTGATCAAATCATTGTTGTCCATTTGAAGAAGTAACATGCCTCAGGGTTCCGAAAATGTGGCCTTACCTCATTTAACATTACTATAAATGATTTGGACAAAGAAAATGCACTTCTTATAGTTTCAAGTATTATAGAGTTAGACAGGAGAACCAGTAAATTGGATAATGCAATCAGAACCTCCAAAGGTCTCCAACAGATTGAAATGAAAGGACAGAGCCCATGACCTGAAAATGAGAAGGCAGGAAGCAGCACAAAACCCTTCCCAGGTACAAAATGGGAGAGGCCTGGCACAATACCAGCTAATGCAGGAAAGCTTGAAGTGAACTGCAAATTAAATATGAGTCAGCAGCCTGCCAGTTCTGCCAAAAAGGCAATGCAAAAAATTAGTCTGCATTGTCAAGACTACAGAGCTCAGAACTGCGGAGGTTTTGATGTGATGAAATGTGGATTTCACCTGCGAAAATGTGGAATCATGAGCAGATTCCTCTATGAATATGGGTACCTTCTAACGGCAAGGTTATATAGGTCTCTGTTTATAACACTTCTGAGTGACGCATCTAGTGATTCTGTCAAAAAAGGAAGTAAAGGGATTTAACTTCTTTTTATTTGTTCAAATTATATTTATTGAGAAAAAACATTTTCCAGGTACTTTGTTGAAAGACAGGAACACAACGGTACATCTCATCTTAGTAATTCATTCAAACACCAACATAGGTACTGTTGTGAAGGGATTTGGTCAATGTAATTAAGGTTCCAGATTAGTTAACCTTAAGATGGAGAAATTATCTGGGTGGGCCTGATGTAATCACATGGGCACTTCACAAAGCATGTGAAGGACTCTACCTATGCACCATTGCTGGTTGAAAAATAGAGGGGCGCCACATGGTAAGAAATACTGGGGCCTCTAGGAGCTAAAAGCTGTCCAGCAAGGAAGTAGAGATCTTCCGCTTTGCAATGGAAACTATCACAGCATAAATAACCAACAGCCACAGGGTGAGATAAGAGCTCTGACTAAGCAAAGTCATGATGCACATCATAGGCTGATCCATCAACATCCATTTCCCGCTCTTTACCAAATGAATCTCAGTCTTGTTCAGGTAAGCCACTCCTCACCCACACCTGCATTCATGATCCGATTAACTGTGCTCTAAGCTCCAAGTGCAGGGCTTATCAGTCTAAAACACAGTTTCTTGGCTTTGACACTGTTGACATTTTGGCCTGGATAATTACTTTTTGGTGGCAGGGAGTGTGGGGATGTGACCTATCCATTGTAGGATGTTTAGAAGTGTCCCTGGCCCCTACGCAATGTATGCCAATGCCCCACATTTTCCCTGACCCTCACCCATGACGATCAACTATGTCTCTGCATATTGCTCAATGTCTTGGTGGAGGGAGAGGGATGGGGAGCAAAATCACCCCCCTTGAGAACCATTGATCAAATGTAAGTTCAACCCACCCCACCTTGCTAATGATTGGTTCAAGAATAGGTAGGTGACCCCTTTGGAAAAGGTTGGGAGGAGGTTCTTAGAATATCTTCCCCTCTTTTCCAGGAACTTTACTAGAAGTCACCCTGTTTCTCTTCCTCTAGATATTCTTATGCACAACTGTGGGTCCGAGGGCTGCCACAGCCATCTCCAACCCAGTGTGGTGATGAAGCCAGTCCTGAGCCCTGCTCGACCTTCAGGTTTCTGTTAACGGTGAGCTAATTACCTTCCTATTGCTTGAGATAGTTAAAGATTATTCAGGAGAGCTTAAGGGATAGCTGTTCTTTGCAGCTAACAGTTGCCTCACTTGTGCCAACGTCCAAGGTGACAACGAAGCCCAGAAGACAACGCTCCCCAGGAAGCTGAGTCAAGACATGGAAAGAAAAAAGGGTAGGCCTAAAAAAGTACAATTTATAGAGTGCTTCACATCACACATTAAAAAAAATCTACTCTCTTAGCAACCTTCAAATATGCAACCCAGGATTATTAACTATGTCACCATGCTATACATTACCTCCCCATAAATTTTATAGTTTCGTACATTTTGACCCCTTTGCTTATGTGACCCACCCTCTACTCCCACCTCCAGCAACCACCAGTCTGTTCTCTGTCTCTGTGAAGTTGGTTTTGGGTGGGTTGGTTTTACTTTTTAGATTCCACATACCAGCGAGATCGTAAAGTATTTGTCTCTATCTGATTCATTTCACTTAGCATAATACTCTCAATGTCCATCTATGTTGTTGCCAATGGCAATATTTCATTCAATTTGTGGTTGGTAATTATTCGTGTGTGTGTGTGTGTGTGTGTGTATCATGTCTTCTTAATCCGTTCATCTATTGATGGACACTTAGGTTGCTTCCATATCTTGGCTATTATAAGCAATGTTGCAATAAACATTAGGGTGCATATATCTTTTCAAATTAGTGTTTTGGTTTTCTTTGGATAAATACCCAGCAGTGGGATTGCTGAATCCTATGATTGATCTGTTTTTCTATTTTTGAGGAGCCTTCCCCCGTGGCTGCACCAATTCATGATCCCATGAATGCACAATGAGTCCCTTTCTCTGCATCCTCCCCAACACTTGTTGTTGCTTGCCTTTTTGATAAGTCATTCTGGCAGGTGTGAGATGATATTTTACATGGTTTTGATTTGCATTTCCCTGATGATTGAGTATCTTTTCATGCATCTATTGGCCATCCGTATATCTTCCTTGGAGAAGTGTCTATTCAGGTCTATTCTTGCCTACTTTTTAATCAAATTGTTTGCTTGTTTTTGCTATGAAGTTGTATGAGTTCTTTATATATTTTGTATAGTAATCCCTTATCAGATACATGAATAACAAATATTTTCTCCGTAGGTTACCTTTTCACTTTGCTGATTGTTGCCTTCACTGTGCAGAAGCTTTTAGTTTGATGTTGTTCCACTTGTTTATTTTTGCTTTGATTGCTTTTGCTTTTGGTGTCACATCACACTTTGGAAGCTAACACTACCCTGGAAGAATATACTATTATCCCCATCTTATGTTACAGGAAAGTCAATGGCTTGCTCATTATTACAAGACAACAGTGAGCCAAGATTCAAACCCAGGTCTTCTCACACCTAATATACTTTTCCCCATGACTTCGTTCTTGTCATCCTCTTGCTCAAAACTACTTAACACATTCCACTGCCTGTAGAAAAAAGTTTAAGTGTTTGAACAAAGGATTCAAAATTCTCCATTAACTTACCTCTACCAATCACTCCAAAAGGCATAAATTCACTCCAGTTGGGCCTTTGTTGGACTTCCCTCCCGTATAAATACAAATGATTGTTGTCTGTTCTCCTCTTGTTTTAGCCTACTATTTTTATAAAGTTCAAGTTTATTCCTGAACTTAGGCAAAATAGCCCTGGCTTTTGGCGAGGTCTTCTGCTTAACTCTTAGAGCATTTGCCAAGTTCACCCAGATGTCCTCCAGCTTCACCAGATGGGGTCCTAACAGCAGCCATCAAGCTCACCTTCACCAGTCTGGCCCCCACCTGCCCCTCTAGATGCCATCACCCTGCACCTCCTCCTTTTCATTCATCCTCACTGAACTGAAGTGTTCCTCTTAGGGAGCTTCACCCCCATTTCTGCACCCCTCTCAGTGTGAGAACTCCAGCAACTGTACCAAAATGCTGCCCTCCAATGCCCTGAATCTCAACCCTCCCAGTCCCAAGGTGGCCAGTTGTGGTGAAAGGAAGGTCACTCTTGGTCACCTAAAGGCCAGAGCAGCTTTGCTGGTGCCTTTACTCGCCCATCGCACACCCCAAGGACAGAGTCCTATTAATAAAGAAAAAGAAAAGAAAAACTTTCTCCATCTTCCATATGCTGCCCTTTTCCTGATGTGACTCAGTTGGAATGAACACAGACCCCATGCTACCCCTCTCACCTTTGTCTCTGTTTCTAGAAATATTAGCCACGGGGTCTCGATTGCTTATGGCGAGCCAGGCATCGGGCTTAGCACCTGACAATTTGCTTCATTTAATCCTCACCCATCTTAGGGCAGGCATCCTTATTTTAATCATTTTACAAAATGGTCTTTTCTAACTACAGGAGCTGAAGTAACTTGCCCAAGGTCACGTAGTCCATAAGAGTCAGGACCTCTCAACCACAGACTAACTGCTCAAAGCACCAAAGAAACACCCTCCCCTCTGGGCTCACCAGTCAGAACCAAATGCCCTTTACAAATGAGCTCATGCAGATTTGCTCCTCCGCACCTGCTCTGCAGACGCGCTCAGACACACTGCAGCCTGCATTATAAATCATCGCCAACGTGCACTGAGTGCTCACCATGGGCCGGGCGCTATTCTAAACACTTTACATTATTAATGCATTTCATTCTCAAAACAACCCTGGTAGGGTGATCATCATCCCCCACCTCGCAGGTGAGAATGAGACAAAAGCACTGCAAGGCTAAGGAGCGTGCCTGAGGCCACGCACCTAGGACCAGGCAGGGCTGGGGAGAGGACTAAGGCAGCCTGGTGCCCGATCCCCACCCGTACCGCTCAGCTGCTGGTCAGCGGGCCTCTGCTCTGCTCTGCTCCAGGTCCTCCCATGCATTTTTCTCCAATCCTCACAGCATTGCTGCAGAAGAGTTAGATGTCCTTAGTTTTACAGCCAAGGAACCTGAAAGTCAGAGAGGTTCCATAACCTTGCCCGAGGTCTTGGTTGGTAACAATAAGTGTCCAGATTTCACCAGCTCTAGGCCGGCCTGTCAAATCACCTGCCTTTTCGGGCACCTGTGCTTTCCAGAGCCCCAACTGGCTTCCCTGCTCCATCCATCCTCCCAGGGCCAAAAGCTATAGCTAGGCCTGTGTTCTGGGCGTAGATAGGAGGAGGAGAAAGATAAAAAGAAGGTGGGACTGCCAGCTGCCACTTCAAACAAAATAGATCTGCATTTACAAAGGCACCAGGACTGGTTGCCTAGCAACAACTTTCTGCCTCCCCAACCTGTTCTGCCCCATCCTTACCCACCAAGCACATCACACACACACCCTTGGCCTGCAGTGCCCTCTGAGACATCCCTCTTCGAGGCTGCCTTTGTTCAGTTTAACCTGATTTGCCCTAAAAATGCTTGCAGCTGGCAAGTTGCAGGGGAGTACGGGAAACAAATTTGTCTTGCAGATGGCGCCAGGGCAGGCAGAACAGATCTGTACTTCCTGCAGACCCATACCTCAGCGCTCATAGGGCACCCAATGCTGTAGGAAGGAGGTCTCATTTCAGGCCCTTTGTCATCTTCTCTGGGTTTTTGGGGTTTTTTTTCCCCCTTTGGAGAGTTTTGTGTTTCACATATGTTAGGTCCTTTAAATAGTTCTTTGAAATAAAAGTTTAACAGGAATAGAACTAAAGTAGACTGTCTGGATTTCTTTTTTCATCTTATCGCCCATGCTTGGAGTTAAGAGACTCTTGAGTTTAAACTTATCTTCGGTTCAGCCATTCCAAAAGGCCTTGGGGCTATTTTTGTCCTGGAGTCTTCAAGGGAGGTCCGCCAAGGCAAAATAGACAGTTCTCAGAGCTCTTCTTTTAAGCATAACCAAAGAGGGACAACGGTCAGGCAGCCCTGACAAATCCTGAAGTGTCCGACTTTGCAGCCAGCAGGAGGCTGCTGGCCGGAGAGCAGGGGCAGCATCATCACTGCCATGGGCCCCTCTGTCCCTAACAAGAAAGACAAAAATAGTAACAGTTGTATTTGACAACTGTGCTGGGATAAAGACAAATGAAATCCAGGCTGGGTTCATTAATATGTGCATTTATTATGTTTATTATGCTATGTTTATTATTTTTCTGAGTTTAAAAGAAATTAAACCATTTCATAGGCCCCTGAAAGGATTGTGGGTGGAGGCCACAGTGCCTGCTGTGCCCAATGGTCAAGGTGGCCCTGACAAGGGCAGTCCAGCATCACCAGCCCTGGGTGCCCAGGCTGGCACAGAGCCAGGAGGTTGGGGAAAATGGGAGGCACGGTGGCTGTCCTTAAGAGGCTCACAGACTGGCTGGGGAGAAAAACAAAGGTGACAACTGTAATCACTGAGCCATAGATACTCAATTCACCTGCCACCAAAAAAATCATCCAAGGCCCCTTTCTGAGTAGCTGCATTCCCATTTAAATAAATTCGTTTTGAAAACACAGCCAATTGAGAAAAGTCCAGAGAGGTGGGAGGTAGTTCTGACCAGGCATGGGGATGGATTGGATGGTGGGGTTAAAGACAGTCAAGGAAGGTTTCTGGGTTGGGAGCTTAAGTGACCGTTTACATACAAGCAAATACAGAAAGAGGAGCTTAGAGGAGGAGGCAATGAGTCCAGTGTTGGGCTGGTTGGGCTTGCGATGCCTTTGGAGGGTAAAAGGCAGAGACCAGGGTTGTTTGACTCCCCGCTAGAGTTGCATCTCCCTGCAAGGAGATACAGATGGAGAAATCCAGGGACTAGTTGCGTTTATGGGTCCAATGACCAGATTAGACCCCTGGACTACAGCTAGAGACTGGGATGTTGCATCAATCCTGGTCCCTGATATTCACTCTTCTCCTGGAGACAGCTTACATGAACATCTGCACCCCTCTGCCTTGTTCTGGCCTCAGGAACGGACTTGGCCTCTACAAAGGACACGCTAAAATTGCCAGAGAGTTCATTGCCAGAACAGGAAGTTTGTAGTTCAATAACCCAGCTTCTTTTTAAATATATATGTTTTTTTAATTGATTTACTTTTGGAGAGAAGGGGAGGGAGAACAAGAGGGAGAGAAACTTCATGTGCAAAAGAGGGAGAGAAACTCCATGTGTGAAAGATAACTGGCTGCCTCTCGCACACCCCCAGCCAGAACGGGCCTGCATCCCAGGCATGTGCCTTGACTGGGAATCGAACTGGCAGCCTTTTAGATTCGCAGTCTGGTGCTCAGTCCCTGAGCCACACCCGTCCAGTTTCTTTATCCTTCAGTTGGAATAACTGTGAGGCACAGACTATACAGTCTCTCAGAATTCCCCAGTGAGACTGAGTTTCCAGAGGCTGGAAACACCCTGGCCACACCTTGATTGGCGTAAAAGCTTCTTTGGGCAGAGGGCTCTTGTAGCCAGCTCTAGGGCCATGTGCATCTGGGAAGGAAGGGTTGACATTCTTAATAGTTGCCCAAGGCCGTAGCTGGTGGCTCAATGGATAGGTGCCTGCGAACGCAAAGGTCACTGGTTTGATTCCCAGCCAGGGCACATAACCAGGTTGCAAGCCAGGTTCATAGCTGGAGGCAGGTGAAAGGCAACCATATGTTGATGTTTCTCTCCCTTTCTTCCTCCATCCCAGCCCTTCTCTCTGAAAATAATGAATAAAAAATTATTTTAAATAAATAAATGTATTTTTAACCTTTAAAAAAACCAGATGATCATCAACTTCCACTCAACTATTCACATGCAGAGAGAGCTTGACAACTTCTAGGCAACCCATTCCATTTTCAGGTAGATCTACTTATTGGAAAGTTCTCTCTTAAAGTGAAATCATGTAAGCTTATGATTTCAAACTCCTGGTCCTACTTTTATTTTTAACTAAAAGCTTTATTTTATTTTTTAAAAAGTGTACAAATATTTAATTGGGATATTTATTTTCATATTACTGAATTGTAAGACTTACTTATATATTCTAGATTCAGATCCCTTATCAGATAAATGATTTACAAGTATTTTCTCCCATTCTGTGGGTTGTCATTTCACTTTTTGTTCCCTGTGGAGAACCAAAGCTATTGATTTTAATGAAATCCAATTTACCTATTTTTTCATTTGTTTCCTAGCTTAATCCAACTTCTGGAGGCTGCCTGTATTCTTTGGTTTCTGGCCCCTTTCTCTGTCCTCATGGTCAGCAGTACAGCATTTTCACTTCTCTTTCTCCCTCTCCCGCCCCTTCATGCCCCTCACCATCTCCTCTGCCTGTTATCATATCTCCTCTCTCCCTGACTCTCCAGCCTCCTCCCTTGTATAAAGACCATTATGATTTAATTTAGCCAAACTGGGTAGTTCAGCATAATCCTTAATTTAATCACACCTGCACAATTCATTTTGCCACTCAAGAGAACATTTCCACAAGTTCTGGTGATTAGTATGTGATCATCTTCCAGGGAAAGGGCATTATTCATTCTACCACATCACTCCAGCTTTGTTATGGTTGCTGTTTACATGTTACATGTTTGGGTATACATTGATGTCTCTCCCCCTCTCTGCCTCTCTCCCTTCCCCTCTCTCTGGAAATAATAAAATCTTTAAAAAATATATTACACCTATTCCACTAAATTCAAGCAAAACCTGATTTAATAATTTAACCAAAAAAAATAGCACATGTGGTATATTACACTGTGCACAATTATTTCTCTCCCATTAGCTAACTATCTCCTCTTAATGTGCATAAAGAGGTATCTGGAATAATATTTCTCAAGTGTTGACTGTGACTATTTCTGAGTGATAGAATTTGGGGAATTTTTTTTTTTTTCATTTTCTTTGTTATGGTTCATTTACTCTTAAGTTTCTGTTTCTTGAGTTTTTATGATTAACATTTATGCTTTTGTCTCTTTCAACTTCCCCCTCCATCCCTAGGCAAATGCTAATCTACTGTCTGTCTCTGTATATTCTCCTATGCTTGGACTTTTTGTATAAATGAAATTATACAATACGTGGTATTTTGTATCTGGCTTCTTCACTGAGCATAATATTTTTGAGGTTCACTTGTGTTGTGGCATATCCTGGTACTTTGATTGTTTTTATTGCAAATAGTATTCCATTGTTCAGATAATGCTATACTATTTATCCATTGATCAGTCTTCTAAAAAATTAATTTTTCAGCTTTGCTGAGGTATAATTAACAAATTATATATATGTTATATATATATATAAAACATTTGAAACATGATTTGAAATATGTGTGCATTGTGAAGTTATTATAATAATCAGGTTAATTAACACTTCACATAGTTACCTTTTAAAATAATCTATTCATCAGTTGATAGACAATGGGTGGTTTCTACTTTTTTGAGTACTATAAATAATATTGCTATATGCATCTGCAAACACGTTTTTCTGTGAGCACATATTTTTATTTTTCTTGGATAGATACCTAGGAATGAAACAGCTAGGTCATATAATAAATTCATGTTTGACTTTCTAAGAAACCCCCAAAATGTTTCTCCAAAGTACCTGCACAATTTTACATCTTCACCAACAGTTTACGAATATTTCCATTTCTCTACATTCTGCACAACACTTACTGTTGCCCATCTTTTTTATTACAGCTGTTCTAGTGGGTGTGAAGTAATATTTCAGTATGATTTTGATTTGCATTTGCTAATGACTAATAATAAGCATTTTCTCATATGTTTTTATTGGTTGTTTATATGCATTTTCAACATGTATCATCTTCACAACAAACAAAACTATTTTTAAAATATTTTGATATCTAGCACTGGACACGATCATCCAGATATGCACAGATTGTAAGGAATCTTGTTGCCTATGGCCCGAAATCTGTGCTTCTAAAAATGCAGACGAGAAGTTAGGTTGACTTTTTTTAGCGGACATATCATACCATAGCCTCAAATTAAGCCTGTGGTCAACCAAATACCCCAGATCCTGTTCTCATTGATTACTGTGGACTGGGTTTCTCCCATTTTCCATTTAGGCAGTTGATTTTTATTGAGCTTAAATACTGGAGCTAACAATTTATCCCTATTGAATTTTATCTTGTCAGTTTAGAGCCCATATTGTCACCTGTAAAAATAATCTTTTATTTTAAGTCTGTCATCTTCACCTACCTGCCATGACCACTTTTGATGTTGTTAGCCTATCCAAGAAATGAGATTGTTTTAGTCAATCTCATTTTCTTTTGTCTTTTCAGAATCAAATTGAATTTGTACTGTTCCATAATACAAAGACTCAATTACAATGCATGAAATTTGGATATTTTTAAACACCTCAAAAATAAAACTAATGTAGAAGACCTATAAAACTCCATTTTTTATTTTTCACAGTCAACACAGGAACGTATCTCTAATACATGAAAAGCTGTAAAAAATAAGCACTGCCATTAACCCTTGCTTCATAGTAATGGCCAATAATGAATTTACGTTTTAAGACTGAGATTAATTCTCATACCTGTCAGAAAGGCCATCATTAACAAATCAGCAAGTAAGTGCTGGGAAGGATGTGGAGAAAAGGGAAACCTGGTGCACTGTTGGTGGGAATGCAGGCTGGTGCAGCCACTGTGGAAAACAGTATGGAATTTCCTTAAAAAACTAAAAATGGAACTGTCTTTTAATACAGTAATTCCACTGTTGGGATTATACCCGAAAAATCCTGAAACACGAATTCAAAAGAATTTACGCACTCCTACATTCGTAGCAGTGCTATTCACAATAGCCAAGTGCTGGAAACAGCCTAAGTGACCATCAATAAATGAATGGATCAAAAAACTGTGGTACATTTATGCAATAGAATACTATATAGCAGAAAGGATGAAGAAACTCCTACCTTTTGCAGCAACATAGATGGAATTGGAGAGTATTATGCTAAGTGAAATAAGCCAGGTGGCAAAAGACAAATACTGCATGATCTCACCTAATACAGGAACCTAGTGAATAAATGAGCAGAATAGAACCAGAAGCATGGGAACAAGGAACAGACTGACAATGATCAGAGGGTTTGGGGAGAGAGAGAAGGGACAGAAGGGGGAAGGTCTAGTCAAGGAGCTAGTATAAATGACCCATGGACATGGACAACAGGTTGGGGGGTTGCCTGTGGGAGAGGGGTGTGGGCAGAGCAGGGAGAGCAATGGGGGAGGAGGAGATTAGGACAACTGTAATAGAGCAACAACAACAAAAAAGAAATAAAAAACAAGATTAATAAGAAGAGGAAGTATACACAATGTTGTTGAAATGAAAACATGTAGGGTATTCTATTACGTTTAGAGTCTTTCTAATTTCACTCTCAGTGGGATTTTTTTTTTTCTGGAAATGCCGCAAGCGATTCATTGTCACTTTAAGCACTCATTATTTTACCCATAACCCATTCACATCCCACCTCTTCCTTGAAAAGTCCTCAGGTGTTCCCAAACCACTCCAACCCTCTCTCTTCTCTGAAGTGCCTCTGCAGAGCTGAATCAGCCATTCTCCTCACCTCCCAGCATACCCTTCTTCCTTCGCTCTGGGCCTGTGTTTGCTTCATTGTATCTGGTTCACCCTCCATCCTCAGCACCCCTCCCTCCCTCCTCCAGCACCCACTCTGGGGCAATGTATGTCCTTCAATCCAACTTATTGTTTAGATAAATGCGTGTTTATTTTTTCAAGTGTTTTTAAATTACATAAATAATGCTGTGCTTGAAGACTTATTTTGTTTCTTACTTTAGTCTTCCCACATTATGTTTTTGGGCGATAGCCATGTGCTTCCTGCCTGCTGCACACCACTCTAACAGAGGCACATGCCAAGCGCACGTTCCATGCACTTCAGTACGGACCCCCAGGGCTGCCTCCAAAACACTTCCTGCACACCCATGTAAATTTCTTGAACACACTGTGCTTTATGCTGGGCAGAGAAACTGCCCATAAAGAGAATTGCTGAGTCACAGGATCACACACGCATCACTTCAATTAAAACTGCCAACTTGTGCCCTGGCCAGCCAGGTGGCTCAGTTGGCGCTCTCTCTCTCTCTCTCTCTCTCTCTCTCTCTCTCTCTCTCTCTCTCTCTCTCTCCCACCCCCCCTTTCCTCTCTCTCTCCCTCTTTCACTCTCTTCCTCTCTCCCTCAAATCAACAAATATATCCTGGGATGAGGCTTAAAAAACAAAAACTGCCAGGTTATTCCCTAGAAGAGGTATAGGAGTTTACTTTTCCATACCAGTAGTACAAATGTTTCGTTTGAACTCATTCTCACCAGCAGTTGGTATGGTCCGACTGCAGGGTTATACCAGGCTGAGGAGGTGAAGTACATTGTCAGTGCTTCACTGGGCTGGTCCCTGTTTGCTGGGCAGGTTGAAATTCTGTCTCCTCCTATGATCATTAGTCACTGAAGATTCCTGTTCTGGGAAATGCCTGTGCATATCCATTGTCCTTTTTCTTCTATCATGTGTATCCATCTTTTTAATGCTGACTTTCATTAATTCCCTGTACATTCTGGCTGTTGATGCCAGAATAGCTTTAGGTATTGCAAATATCTTCTAGACTGTCACCAGCCACCTGTCACTATTAACTTTATCCGCTATCCTTCCTTGAACCCAAACCTTTCATTTTTTTATTATTGTCAAATTCATCAATTTCTCTTTAGGTTTCTTGAGCTTCTAAGGTTTATTAATTTCTCTACCATCCAAGGGCAAATTGCTATTCTTGAATACTTTCTTCTGTTAGCTTTAAAGTGTTTACTTTTACATTGTGAAATTTATGCATTTTGAGGTGCTTTTTTTAATGCATCGAGATAGGGATTCTGGTTCATTTTTCTCAATATACTAAGACCATTTTCTGCACAAGTATTTACTGTGCACCCGTTAAGCTGCCTTTACCATGTACTTCTTCTCATACATGCAGAGTTTGCCTTTGGTGCTTTATGCTCTTTCTTTCCATGTCTGTTGTGCCCCTAAGCCTTTTAACTTTACCTACCGTGTCCTTCTCAACTGTCTCCTGCTCAAGTAGAATGGCTTTCTTCTCTTTCAAAGCTGCCTGCTTGCTCAGGAGCCTTTGTTCTTCCATATAAAATTCGAAATCAGTTTATGACAATCTAAGAAATTCCCGCTGAACTTTTTAGTGGACTTGTAATGTAGTATAAAGTGATCTGGGGACCACCAACATGATAGCATTGTTCAGTCGCCCCCATCATGCATTCAGGTCTTTTCTTTTTTATTTTAACAAAGCAATGGAGCTATCTCTTCCCCCCCCCCCCAGTAGAATCCTGTACCATTTTTATTGGCATAACACTAGATGCTTTTGTTGCTTTAGTAACTTATCTCTTACATATTACAAGGTCTGTCCAGAAAGTATCCAGCCACACACTATGAGAAATGGAGACAGTCACTGAAGAAGATACAAGAAACATTGTACATAGGACAAAGATGCCTCAGTCCCCTTCAAAGAAGGCATCTTGGGACTCCACATAGTTCTTTTAGTGTCTCTTCCACTGTTCAAAACACTCTACAAAATCCGTTGTTGGAATTACCATCAGCTTGTATTGTTGTATTTTCCTGAATCTCATTGATAGTCTCATTGATCCTGCACCAAAATCTTAGACACAACAGTTTCTAGTACCTGCTAGTTCTCATACTGTCAGCTGGTCTTTGTTAATTGCGGCCCATACACACACAACATTCTCAGGCGTTCTGCTTATCACAGGCTTTCCAGAATGTGGACCACTTTCAGCAGATTCTCTACCATCTTTGAAGCATTTGTGCCACACTTTTATTTGTGCTGCACTCATTGCATTGTCCTTGAAAGCCTTCTGAATCATCAGAATAGTTTATGTGGAGGAATGCTCAAGCTTAATGCAAAATTTGATGCCGATTCATTGCTCTATTTGCTCAGTTATTTTGAATGCGACAGCCACACAGTACACGTGCTCACTCAGCAGCATCTACCACCCCTGCTGACTACTACAGAGAAGGCATTATTGTTCACACTTGTGCGTTCCAGTCCATGCCCCTTGGCTGCCACGTTACATTGATGTCACTCAGACCATTCTCACCATATTAACAATGACTGGACCTTTTCTGGACAGACCTCATATAATTTTATAAGTTAGTACTGTATTTTCTATTTATACTTCTGTGGCCTCTTTAAGACTGTATTTGAGAAGAAGGAGCCAACACCTAAGGGATTTTCCCCTCTTATCTGTAACCATATTTGATATTTATATACTCAAGTACACATTCGGTATCTTTAACCTGTTTCATTGGTGATAGAGACCCCAGTGAGCCTATAATCTTCACGAAGACAGCTATCTGCTCATTCCAACTCATAATTTCCTTTAGCTCTGACTTCGAACCAGTCCCAAATCCCTCTGAGTCTCACCTTTCGCATTCCTCACACAGGACTGAAGAAACCGTCACAAAAATTCAGAGGGCATAGATGTTTCTTGGCATGTGAAAACAATTATCTGCTATTTGAATCTAAAGATAAGAGGTAGTTAAAGCAAAACCAGCTATAGTCAAAATAAGAACAATCACAACGGACTCCAAAAACTGTTCCCCATTGATTAAAACTTAACACCAAACTTAACATTAGCACTGGACATGAAAGATGATTTATGACCCCGTCACCAAATACCAAATGTTTCATCAGTGTTTTTAAAGTGGTGGGCGATAGGAGAGACTCTCATCCCCTGAAGACCACCACTGGCCCTGGACATCCTAAAGCAGCCCCTGACTTACTTCTTCAGAAGTTGATCTTTTAGGTAGAGGTGGGAGCGTCTATGTGTGGTGAGATGAGATCCTCTTCTCACCATGCGTAGAGATAAATTGAGAAGAACCCCAAATAGTACCTAGAGCGATCCGTAGTCCAATACAAATACTCCACTTTTTTTAAAAAAGAGTTCATTTATTATTTTTAGAGAGAGGGGAAGGGAGAAAGGCAGAAAGGGAAAGAAACATCAATGGATGGTTGCCTTTCATCTGCCTCCAGCTATGGACCAGGCTGGAGACCTGGCTTACAAGCTGGCCATGTGCCCTGGCTGGGGAATGGAACCAGTGACCCCTGGGTTTGCAGGCCGGCACCTTACCCACTGTACTACCAGCCAGGTCAAATGTTCCACTTTTAAAAGTATAATTAAACAAATTGGAATCTTCTTTGCTTTGTTATTATTCATCTTTTCCACTGAGCTAGAAAATCCAAAGGAGCAGGGACCTGGTCTGCCTTCTTCAGGAGCCTCAATTGGTACCATGCACAGACTGGCCATGCAGTGCATGCTCCTATTTCCTCCTGTCACACGTGGGCATCAGCTGGCCTTTGTGGCCAAATGTGAAGTTACTGGATAGAAGATGCTCTAAAATGCTTTGATGGTGTAAACACTGCTCCACTAAGTGGAATCTTGATGAGTACTTTGAATTGATCTGCCTGGAATTCTAGCAATGAAAAGAATCAACACACATTGTTCCTGACCTAACTTAACTCCTGGTTCCAGTGAACCCACACATGCCCGAGTTTGTCTTTTTGATAAATAGTAATCTGAGATATAGAACCTGTAGAAGTTGTCTTAAAATGAATGAGTCATGCAACAAGTCACAAAGTTCTTAAAAGAAAGATAAAGGCTATCTCCTACCTATTCTCTTGGGCGTCTTTGGCCTCTGCTCACTAGCAGGTAGAGTTGGGGTTGGGGGAGGATTTGTATAATTTAATAATCCATTCTGTTTTTTTCTTTGCTCCTACCTCTCTCACTTATTTCTTGAGAAAGAGAATGAAGAAGATAGGACTAGGAAGGTCACAGATTTCTAATGAAATCATAATTCCCTTTTTCTTTTCTTTCTTTCTTTCTTTTTTTTTTTTAACTGATACCACTAAAACTATGAGGCAAACCAGTAGGGGGTGTTACAGATAAAATTACCACTCAGGAGTCAATGGAAATGTAGTTATAGGCAATTATTGCATGTTTTCTGTGTCCCCTGTAAACAAATTGACCTTTAAAAATAAAATTGCTCTTGATTGTTTTCTTTTAATCTAATTTTCTGGGCTCTGAGATTGTTTCCAACTGTTATCTGTATATTTTTATTATTTTTAAAAGATTTTATTCATTATTTTTAGAGAGAAGGAAAGGGAGGGAGGAAGAGAGGAAGAGAAACACCAACGTAGGGTGGCCTCTCACCTGCCTCCAACTATGGACCTTGTTGGAGACCTGGCTTGCAACCTGGGTATGTGCCCTGATTGGGAATCGAACCAGGGACCCTTGGGTTCACAAGCTGGCGCTCAACCCGCTGAGCCACGCCAGCCAGGGCTGTTATCTGTATATTTTAATTTAATTTAATTTTTATTTTTTAAAGATTTTATTTATTATTTTTAGATAGAGGCAAAGGGATAGAGGCAGAGAGGGAGAGAGACATCAATGTATGGTTACCTTTCACCTGCCTCCAGCTATGGATCTGGCTGGAAACCTGGCTTGCAACCTGTCTGTATATTTTTTAAATTTCCAAATGTACTGCTATAAATAATGGTAACTAAAATTTATTGGATTATTAACTTTCCCTTTTGCTTTAAAAATATTCATATTGTATCTCTTACATAAAGAAACAAATCATGGTATTGCTGCTATACAATGGAATATTTTGCAGCCATTAAATCATTTTAAATTGTATTTTTAAGATATGGGTATGGTGCTGGCTGGTCTGTCCCAGTAGATTAAGCACTGGCCTGGGAATTGAAAGGTCACAGGTTTGATTCCTCATCGGGGCATATGCTTGGGCTATGGGCCAGGTCCAAAATTGAGGGTGTGCAAGAAGCAACCGATGGATGTTTCTCTCTGTCTCTTTCTCCTTCCCTTCCCCTCTCTCTAAAAATAAATAAGGTCTCTTTTTAAAAAAGATATGGATATGCTCATTATATAATCTTATATTAAAATACCAGGATACAAAACCATATATAGAGAATGTTATCCATTTGTTTTTTGAGATGTTTAAACTAATAACGGCTAGTAGCCCTGACTGGTGTAGTTCAGTTGGTTGGATGTCATTCAGCAGAGAGAAAAGTCCTTGGTTCAATTCCGCATCAGGGCACATGCCTGGGTTGTGGGTTTGGTCCTTGGTTGGGGCACATATGAGAGGCAACTAACCAGTAGATGTTTCTCTCTCATATAGATGTTTCACTCCCTCTCTTCCTTCCTCTTTTCCCCTCTCTCTAAAAGGAAATAAAATCTTTTAAAATAAAATAATGGTTGTAGGATTATGATTATGATTATGGGTTTTATTTCCTTCCTATTTCTCTGTAATTTCCTAATTTTCTGCAATGAATGTCACTCTTATTATCAGAAAAAGAAGTTACAAAAATGCTCAGGTATCTTTTTAATAGAATCTAATTTGTCTTTAA
This sequence comes from Noctilio leporinus, assembly GCA_004026585.1. NCBI lineage: Eukaryota > Metazoa > Chordata > Mammalia > Chiroptera > Noctilionidae > Noctilio > Noctilio leporinus. Next base: position 145,412 of record PVIW01002446.1, read on the forward strand.
GGTATCTTTTGAGGAAGATAGGAAATAGACACCATTTTTTCTTTTTTCTTTCTTTTAAAAAAATCCTCACCTGAGGGTACGTTTATTGATTTTTACAGAGAAAGGAAAGGTGAGAGAGAAACATTGATATGAGAGAGACATTGATGGCTTGCCTCACATTCAGGGATAGAACCCACAAACGAGGTATGTGCCCTGACTGAGAATCAAACCTACAACATTTTGGTGCAGGGGACAGGACAACACTCCAACCAACTGCACTACCTGGCCAGAAATCTGAACTAGGAATCAACCTTTTAGCATTGCCCGCAGCATGTTACCTACACCTGGTGACAAATGCACAGGGCTCTGGGGCTGGATCCTTCTCAGAGTCTCATGGTGTGGCAGGGGATGAGGGGGTGGGGGGATGGGGGAGATGGGGGGTGGGGCACGACACTACCCTCCTGTCTGCACTAACTGCACCTGGAGGAGACCCCGAGAGTGAGCCGTGGTTCTCCTTCCCTGGGTTGGCTCTCTCCAGCCTTTTGCCAAGAGAGAGAAAGAACCCTGAAATACATCTCTGGATTATTGCAATTTATAAATAACCTGATCGACCTGATTGACGTCATTTCAGATTACCGACGCTATTGTCTGCAAAGAGCAACATTCCATGTTTCTAAATCACTGGACTGGAAGCCTAACATTTCTTTCATTCTTCTTTCTTTCTTTTTCTTCTCTCTTTTAAAGTCAGTTCATGCTTTTATTGGCTACTTGAAAGGGATGAAGCGGGAGGAGTGGGTGGCTCGGAGGATACCGGGTGGCCACGCTTCACCAGCTGGTAGGTGACGGAGAACTCGCCCAGGCAGTGGCCAATCATGTCTGGCTTGATTTCCCCCTGGTGGAAGGTCTTTCCATTCACATGCCCACCGTGCTGCCCACCATCTCCGCGGCAAGAAGATCATACCCCACAGGTTGGTCTTCACCACTTCAGGCTTCTCCGTGGGCAGTGCCGCCTTCTCAGCCTCGCGCAGGCGCAGTGGCAGTGAGTGCTGGTGCTCCGCTGCTGGGTTCCGCGGCCACAGCTGCCTGGCCACAGGGAGCTGCATCAGCGGCTCACAGGACCTGTCCCGCAGCTGGGCCAGATCCATGCTGTCCATTGCCGCAGGTGAGCTTGCGCAAGGGCTGCTGCTGCTGCTCCAGTGCCGTCATCTTGTCAGTTCTTTGGAAAGGACCTCCTTGAACATTTCTTAAGAGCAGAGACTGTGTCTATTCTTTTCCAAAGACTCCCAGCCAATTTCCCATATGGAATTATTACACTTGTCATGAAGTCTTCCAAACGATCACTAACTCAGTAGCCATCAGCCTTAGAACATTGTTCCATGAAGACACTAGTTCTCATTCAGACCTGTGGACAGTGTATGCAATATACAACATCTTGCTACCATGTGAGAAGACTCATTCATCCTTGTGGGGTCTCTAACTTTCCATTGGGAGAAATAATAAGTCTTGTGATTTACTTTTTTTTTTTTTTTTTTTTTGCCTTTTTAATTTTTATTATTTTAAATATTTTTTCTTTTCAATTACAGTGGACATACAATATTATATTAGTTTTAGGTATGCCACAATGATTAGACATTATGTAAATCACTAAGTGATCATCCCAGTAAATCCTGCACCCATCTGACACCATATAGTTATTACAACATTACTGACTATGTATATTCCCTATGCTATACTTTATATCCCTGTGATATTCTGTAGCCATCAATTTGTGCTTCCTAATCCCTTCACCTTTTCACCCATTTTCCCAATCCCCTTCCCATCTGGTAACCATCAAACCATTTGCTGCGTTTATAAGTGTGTTTCTGTTCTGCTTGCTCATTTATATTATTTTTTTTTTAGATTCAATTGTTGATAGATATGTATTGATTGTCATTTTATTACTTATATTTTTATCTTTTTTATTTTCTTCTTAAAGAAAACCCTGTTAACACTTCATGTAATGTTGGTTTGGTGGTGATGAACTCTTCTGGCTTTTTAGCTTTTTCTTTTTATTTATTTTTAAATTTTTTTAAAGATTTTATTTATTATTATTTCCAGAGAGAGAGAGGAAGGGAGAGAGGCAGAGAGGGAGAGAAACATCAATACATGTTTGCCTTTCACCTGCCTCCAGCTACAGACCTGGCTGGAGACCTGGCTTGCAACCTGGTTATGTGCCCTGACTGGGATATCCAACCAGTGACCTTTGGGTTCACAGGCCAGTGCCAATCCACTGTGCCACCAGGCAGGGCTCTTTAGCTTTTTCTTATCTGGGAAGCTCTTTATCTGTCCTGCCATTCCAAATGAATAGCTTTGGTGGATAGCGTAATCTTGGTTGTAAGTCCTTGCTTTTCATTGCTTTGAATATTTCTTGCCAATCCATTCTGGCTTACAAAGTTTTTATTGAGAAATAAGCTGATAGTCTTCTGGGAGCTCCCTTGCAGGTAACTAACTGCCTTTTTCTTGCTGTTTTTAAGAATTTTTTCATTGTCGTTAACCTTTAGCATTTTAATTATGATGTGTTTTGGTGTGGGCCACTTTGGACTTATCTTTTTGGGGACTTTGTGCTTCCTGGACTTGTAATTTGCTTTACCACATTAGGGAAGTTTTCCATCATTATTTTATCACATAGGTTTTCAATTTCTTGCTCTCTTCTCTGGCACCCCTATGATGCGAATGTTGGTATGCTGAATGTTGTCCCAGAGGCTCCTTATACTATTCTCATTTTTCTTGGATTCATTTTTCTTTTTGCTATTCTGATTGGGGGTTTTCTGCTTTCTTATATTCCAAATCTCTGATTTGATCCTCTGCTTCATCTATTCCACTGTTGATTCCCTACAATGTATTTCTGACTGACTGTTTTTTAATGTTTTCTAGTTCCCTTTTTATGTTCCTTATTTCTTTGTTGAAGTTCCAGGTTCATCTACTCCCCCCTTGGGTTCATGAAGCATCCTTATAACCAGTGTTTTGAACCCTGCATCTAGTAGATTGCTTGTGTCTAGTTTGTTTAGTTCTTTTTCTGGAGTTTTGTTCTGTTCTTTTGTTTGGGACCTGTTCCTTTGTCTCCTCATATTGGCAGCTGCCCTGTGTTTGTATTTATGTATTAAGTAGAGCTGCTACAGCTCCTGGGCTTAGTGGAGTGGCCTTGTGTAGTACATATTCTGTAGGATCTAGTGACATAGCCTCCCTGATCACCCAAGCTGGGCACTTGCAGGGCACCCCTGCCCTCCTGGGTAAGCTGTGTAGTTGAGCCTTGTAGTGAGCCCACAGAGCAAGGCTTACTTCACTGGGATTCCAGTGCCTGCCCCTTGAGTGTGTCCCTGGTGGAGGAGGTTGGGTGGTGCTTCAATGTGCTCTGAAGCTGTTCACTGGGTGTGCTGGCCCTTGGACCTCCTGGGAGGTATAGGCCAAGGTCAGCCTCCGCCTATGTTCTGCTCAGAGCTACCTCACATGATCTGCAAAGCTCTCTGCAGATAGCTGCTACTTGTGCTGGGATTAGAGGTGCCCAGATGCGGCCAAGGTGTGAACCAAGGCTGGCTGTCACAAGTGCCTGGCCTGGGGTCACTTAGCAAAACGTACAGGGCCCACCATGGCCAGTTTGAGAGATTTTAGGAAAGTCTAAAGCATGAGGTGTTAGTATGAAAAAGCCACTGGAAACAACTTGGGTAAGTCTGACAGTTGGGTGAGGTGGGAGAGGAAATCACCGGGATGGTGCAAGGAGTATGAGCTAGTGTGATAGAGACTAGTTATGGTACCTGCCTGCCGGCTCTGTGGGGAGAGGATTCAGAAAAGGAACAGTGGCCTCTGCCAACACTTTTGTCTGGAAGAAAGCCACCCCTGAGTTTTCACCTAGGCTTACCTGTAATGATTTGGCTTTACCTGGTCCCCAGTGGGGTCTAAGCCTTGGTAGTTTTAAACTATCTCCTTTGATCATTTTAATTCTCAACCAGGGTTGAGAAGTACTAATTTAAAGTTTGAAATTTTGCCTCTATAATATATTTAGTATCTGTGATTATTTGATCCCTAGTTTTTGGTCAAGAATGCCACATCCAATTACAATACAGATCCCATGAGTAAGATCAGATTTAGGATTTTCCATGTGAGTTCTAGAAATGTACTGCAGTGACAATCAAGTATTGCTGGACATTTTATATTTGTCCAATACCCCAGTACCCTCAAAAGAAGAACCTAGGAAAGGCCTGTTTCTTAAACCAATGGCTCAATCTAGGGAGAATGACTTCTTTGCAATATTGAATCTTCTAATCCATTAATGACATTTATTTCTGCATTTCTTTGGGTCTTGTGTCAGTCAGGGTTCAGTGAAGAGACAGAAACCAGACCAGTACTTTTAACAAGGATAATTAAAAACAAAACAAAACAAAACAAAAAAACCTTGTTAACTAGTACAAGTAGTAAAAAGGTGGGTACCACCTTAAAAGAGTGGATGATTATAAGGGTACAAAAAGGGCAACTGCCAATATCAGCCACTAC